>CM038223.1:94546324-94962385 GCA_021442155.1 Cymbidium sinense
TGGTGTTTGATGAGCTACTATTTTGTTAGTTGCTAGTTTTATTCGTAAAAGGGCAATTTGAATGGTGTTTTGCCCTCCTATAGAACCTTTCTTGTGCTTCTCAAGTAAATCAATGTGATTATTTTTTTATCTCTTTAGCCTCAAATTATGATTATTTTGTCGTATATTTATGCTTTTAATATGGATGCACTATGGTTTAGCCTTGTTGGGTCTTAGTTGGGTTTGGTCAATTTCTAATCATCTCTACTCAAATCCAAGTGTAATGGGGGACAAAAAACTATTTAAGCCCTTATCATGCATAAGATTTTGGTCAATCCCTTGACTTTTAAAGGATGAATCTGCTAATCAATTGTTATTCAGTTGTCCTTTTTAATCTAACTTGATGGAATGTTACATGTCATTTGGAAATGTGTTTCCTCTGAGCCCCACCTTATCCCAGCTCTTGAACCATGATGTTTTGAACGTGTTAGGGGTACACACAATTCTTGCTTTCTTATTATATTGCATTGCCACTAACTTGCATAGAATGAAGATCCAATTGATATACAAGGTCAGGCACTGGAATCATCTTCATAACATTCTTGTCCTTAGCAGTTTCTGATGCATTCCTACGTTGATTTTTTGGATCGCCCAATTTTTATCTCGGTTTGATGTTTTGTTGGCTATTGATTATTTTTATTTCTCTTCTGTTCTTGTTGATTGTTGGCTTGCTTTGGAAAATTTGTTGATTTCTAATGCTCGCCTACGCTGACTTGTTTCTGCTAGCTGTGAGCCACACTTTTTTGTTTGGCTACTATTTTTGAGTGCTTAACGCGGCCTTTTTCTTATTTTTGATTGATTGGTGTTTGATGAGCTACTATTTTGTTAGTTAAGCTAGTTTTATTCGTGCTGCTGAAGGGCAATTTGAATGGTGTTTTGTTGCCCCTCCTATAGAACCTTTCTTTATTGTGCTTTCGTCTCAAGTAAATCAATGTGATTATTTTTTATCTCTTTTAGCCTCAAATTATGATTATTTTGTCGTAATATTTGCGTTTTAATATGGATGCACTATGGTTTAGCCTTGTTGGGTCTTAGTTGGGTTTGGTCAATTTCTAATCATCTCTACTCAAATCCAAGTGTAATCATAACTCTTCGCAATATTCTTTTGAAACTTGGGTAGTTCTTCACATGGTAGTGATGGCTACTCTCATCAGATACTCCTCTACCTATGTTCTAAGTCATGCTTAATAGGTGATGATATCTATGAGATAGAAATGTTGAATACAAAAATCATAGTAAGCACACAAACAAAGAGAAATTGGATAGAAGATGCAGTCTTCGATGTTCCAGGAAACTTTTGAAAGAGAAGTTGTGGGGTTGTGAGAAAAATACAATTAAAAATAAAACAACTTAAGTGTAGGCAATATAAGGAGCACAACAAGTAAAATTGGCAACAAGAAAACCCACAAAACATCAAAGAAGCTCATCTTAAACTTTAGAGCTATCTCAATAAATATGAAAGCATTGTAGCTCAAATAGACATCATATGTAAGCATGAAATACACTAAGTTCCTTACATGCCTAGAAGCAGAAGTCTGGAATAAATAATATATCAACGGTGTACATAAACTTTCACAACTGAATTAGAAAAAATAATTTTGCGCTTCAATGTTCAGATCTTAAGCAATCAATTCAAAGGAAACGAGATCAACCTTAGAAAAAGGTAATCAACTTTATAAAACTACAGATTTTCAAGAGATGTTGTTCATTCAATGTAGTTCGAACTACACTACTATGAAGAATTGTATGTCCATTGTAGAAATTAAAGTTTATCCTGTAAAAGTAGCAAATTTAGTTCAATTTGTCTGTAAAAAATTTTATGCACTTCATAGTACATTCGTCCAATTTAAAATTGCTCTTAATTGAAGAGGTTATCTACCACTAAAATGATATAAATATTGTCATGATCTAAAAAATGACTATTGAGCTACCTGCTTTTTAGAAATTTAGTTTAAAATACCATCTTCATAGTATAAATACTGAGATATTACTCTTTGTGATAATATATCTACTTGCCTTGAAAAAATCAAGTCCAATGTAAAAAAATAAACTTTGTTTCAACACAATAAAGCAGATTCCTACAAATGTGTCTTATTCTGAAAACCAAACTATGTGATCGAATAAATCCTCTTTCATCCCTTAAAGATCAAGGGCTCTTCATCGTCTTCAAACTATGAACTTATTTAGAAATATCATAAATAACAGCACGCACCGTGTATTGCCCAACTAAATGGCCAGGATAATTTTTCCATTAAACTTATACTTCATACATAAGTTACTTATTCAAAAGCATATTCTTCATTTATACTTGGTTAGTAAATTTCCATGTAGCACCAAGTAAAAAAAATAAGACCTTGGAATGATTTGTAAACAAAGGTGTATCATAGAGGTGTCACAATCACAGTATATAACTGCCATGCGAAACTAAATAGAGAGCAATAACAACTAAATTCAATCAAAAACTGGGTATAACCATGAACAGGAACTAAGAAAAAGGAGTATTGCAGTTTGGGTGGTGTGCATCACAGGAAATGATCTGAGCTTATCAAACCTAAACGTAATTCAAAAATACCTGCAAGAATCTAAGGGTCAAATCTCCCCTACTTTTCGCGCTAGAAGAAGGGTTCGGTTCGATAAAATTCGTAAGGAAAGCCAATCTTCCGCTTCTTGTGCATCCCAGCCATGTTCCTCCAGCTACCTCATCTCTTCCTCCCAAAATCTTCTCATCGCCCTCCCCCCACCACTCCACTGGCCTTGTAGGCCTGCATACAAATCCCAATCCGATGAAAATAAATAAATATCAACTCATACTCATCAAAACTATTTAGGGTTTAGTAGAGATCGTCTTGCCTGTCGTGGTACTCGTCTCTATTGAACAAAAGAAGAAACGAATACTTGGGATGATTTTGCCAAATCCAGGCAGCAATGCACATACTTTCGTCTCCCTTACCTCCGTTCTTCTATTCCCTTGTAAAAAAAACCTTTCTTTTTAAAATCATAGCATCAAAAACAAAACTTTGTGTTATCTTCTATTGCAGAACTCCGCCGGCAGCAGAATTTTTTAATTGCAAATGTCTCTCAACAACTCCCTGTTTTAATAATATAAATACAACTCAATATAATGGACATATGCCACAAGACAAAATCACTATAATTAGTGTAACTTCCGGTTAAGATATATAAACTATTTCAACAATGTAAAACCACATAGATTGTTTTTTTTTTTAAAAAAAATTTCAAATAAAAAAGGTATAAAAGTGTACTCTGAAATTTGAAAAAAAAAAAAAAAAAAGCTATTTACTAACCTTTATTTCTATAACGGTCAAATTTTCAGCTAGCTACACTAATTATTACTTATCACTTGATGGATATGATAACCTTTCAAGTCAAGCTTAGGTAACTTTTTAGCGGAAGTGTAAACTGCATTTTCTTATTTTGTAATATTTTTATCAAATATTTAGGGATGTCAAAAAATTAGTTTTTTTGTAACATGTGTTAAATCGTTCGTAAGCAAGTGAGTGAACTGAAATAATATTTATTTCGATTAATAAGCAGAGAATATGAACAATCCTTCGTTCAATCATATTTGGCTCGATTCAGCTTGAAATAATAATTATACGATCAAATCCTAAGTATGGCTTAGTGGTTAGAACTCTTGTCATGCCAAAAATTATACTAAGTTCAAATCCTCCTCTCGATAGATTTTTCGGATAATTATTTTTTAAGCTATTTTGATCTTATACGATCCATTTTGAATAATTCGAGCCGAACACGAATACTAAAATTTCTAGTCATTTCGAATACGAAAATAGTAACTTTTAAAGCGAGAATCGAGCAGGTTTAGCTTCGCTCAACCTCGCTCATTTATACCCCCTACAAATGTTAACTCTCATTAAGATAAAAATAATGCATCATAGGATTCGACGATAGCTTATCACATCAAAATTTAATAAAAATAATTGTAAGAAAATGAATTATCGGATTTCCTCTTATTTAGACTATGTGCCCCACAGCATAAGGTTTCATATAGTTATCATTAAAACATAATTAACTCAAAACGATAAAAAAAAAATTCTCCATTGGACCACAAAGCTCATTATTAATGGTGGGAGAATCCGTGGAACTATTTGATGCCATGTGGCGACCGGTCCTTCATCGGTAGGATAAGTCATGTGATCTTTGTGGCAAGGATTCTTCGTAATTGTGTAATAAATTTGAAAAAGAAAAAACCTTCTGCAAGAGAAATTAGTTCAACAGTACCTTGGAGCTTCCATAATTTGTTGATGGCTTGGAGAAGGTTGTCGTATAAAGGACACTTACCCAGAGCATATCCAACCAAGGCCAGATTCCATTGTTTTGAACCTTCTTCAACCTCCTCATCCGAGAAAGATACTCTATCTTTAGAACAAGGGATGTAAGAAAGGTTGAAGTTAGGGAGGCTGAGAGCATAGGAGGACAGAAACCCTTTCCAGTTTAAAGAAGTCGGGCCAAGAGGGGGGTGAAAAGAAGAAGAGGACAGCGGGGGGAAGGCTGGGAAGCCATAGAGGCCCTCAGCAACAGGAGGGAGATCAGTACGATGGGAAAGAGTAGATGTCAAGGGGAAGAGGAAACAAGGAGGCCGCAGGGGGAGAGAGATAAGGAAATAAGTTGCTAAATAAAAAAAAAAAAGCATCTGTTATAATAATATAAAGAGATAACATTCCTAAAATTAAATAATCACTTATAACACATTCAAAGAAATCACCCATCAAATTTGCACACACAAGCTTGAAAAATAATAATAATTTTTTTTCTTCAATCAAGATCATTTAATTACATACCTCAAAACATCTATTTATAAGCTTCTCATCCCATAAATTAATAGATATGGATCTATTTGGGACAATCGTATCTGTATGAAAAAATAATGATAAAACTAATATAAAAAAATTACTGCTGAAGAAATTGAGATGAAACTTACAATTTTTTTTATCTTCAAAAAGTCAAATCGTAACTTTCTGGCCGTCACCACAGGGAGGAGTCAAATAAAGCACTGCGTTTTGCATGCAAATTCTTCAAAATGAGGCTATGCCGCTGCTTGCCAAACACAAACACGGTGTAATTTGAACAGCACCACTATAGGAATACCATCCTAAAACGGGCTCGTCGCAAATCCCAAAACAACTTGAACCACAAAAATCAAGACACGCTACCAACGCACCAAAAGCAGCAAATTCTTTAAGAACAACAACTTCGGTAACGAATAGAGACCGCAGGAATGGGAAGAAAGAAGCCGAAATCATCTATCGATAGCAAATAACCCATAGAAAGATAAATCCAAATATCAATTAATTCAACACATATTAACTACCATTAAAGCTTTCAGAAAAGATTATAAGGCATAAGTAGAAGGCATGAATGCACTTGTACCCCCATTGATTGTTAAAACTTTTCATGCTTGCAGTGGACTGGAAAGGAATCACATAAGGGATTAAAAGTCTCAAAAACTCAAATCATCGCAAGCAGATTATTTTCAAAGTCCTATAATATTAGCGACCATTCATCCAAACAGTATCCATATGCATGAAAACAAGCTCTGGGTATACATGTAGATTTGGTAGGAATAATGATAAATTAATGAAAGAAACTAACCAATCATTATTTTGTTTACAACAAAGTTTGAAAATTCCGTGAAAAAATAAAAACTCAAGAGTATTCTGACAAAGATCTTAGTCTTCCCTCTGCAGCAAATTGTCCATCTGAAACTCCACGGTGTGCTCTCTCCACTCACCATCACTTGCATCCAAGTGTCTCTCATAGAAGCTTACCTCCCCATTTGATATCACAGATAGTGCAACCATGCTTCGAGTTCCATACCGACCCTTTGGTGGAAAACAAAATGGAAAGTGTTAAGATGATGCTCATTTAGTCTGACTCATAGGAGAGGAGAAAGATACTTGAGTTCACCTTGTTGCTCTCAATATCAACAAAGATGGAACTCAACTTGAACTCCCACTCAGGTTCACAGCCAGTGTTAGGCAATCTATTGACATCAGCTTTAAAACAGTCGCTCATCAGTTCCACAACTACTTCTTTCTCTGGGATTTCTTCATCACCATATCTCCTTAGAAGTTTGTTAAAGTTCTCATGTAGTCGCAGTGCCTACAAAGAATCTTCAGAATTATATTAAGTACTTAACACACAAATGACAGTCATTTAAGTATGAAATTCTTATTTTTTGAAAGTTGCGCGAGTTTTTTTCTCCCAAGAGTATTTAACATTAGCTGGTTCATTTAAAATAGTGTAAGAATATCCAACACTGTCTACATTCAAACTACTTGACATAAAACATTTGCTTCTTGAATGGCTTTAAAACTATGTTGGCTGAGCGGAGTGTTTCTCATCAGAGGTTGCAGGAACATGCAAAGAAACAATTCAATTATTTTTTGCAAAGGCCAACAAGAATTACAAGTCATAAGATGTGGGAAGTGTTAAAAGAAGAAATCGTTGTTGGGTCATTCGCTAAAAAATTATAAAGAATAAGTAGTTAAGAAGCATGACATCAGATGTAGCAGCAGCTGAAGATTGTCAATCAGGTCCAGAGAAAAAACCCACCATAAAGAAAATTATCAAGTAATGAAAAAAAAATTACTGACTTTAGATATAATACTAATTGATTTACTTACACATTTGAGATAAACTCATAGTTTGAATGAATTATAAATCATTATATAACTATTCTATCAGTAGATGTAATAATAATATCGAAAACAAATTACTTCAAGAAACATTAATTACATATAATCTAGAGCATTAACTTTTAGTTATTATTTATATTTGAAATTAAACCATAGTATATATTTATAGTTTGAACTCTGGAGAAAACTGATCAAAGAAACCAGCACCACCACTTTTGAATCATAATTATCAGTTAGCTTAATACTAACAAACCATCAAGAAACCATGAGACATATCTATTTGGAAAATGCGAGATCTTACACAAATCAAACAAAAGGGAATAAGCAAAGTGCTGCCAGGCTTTACTGATTAAAATCTCCCACAATAAGGTTCTAAAGTAGAATATAGCTTATCCATAGACTATAGACAAGAAATATAATGAATGTTAATTTGCAGAACTTGAGTTGCTAACCTTAGGCCAGGGAGTGTCTAACTTTGCGTTTGAGAGCACATGAAGACCTGGAGAAACAATCTGAACTGATGCAGGCTCACCAACTGGTCTGTTAGAAACATAAACCATGATTTTTGAGTGGAAATCGGCTAATATTAGGTTGAAACCATTGTATTCAGTTGCTTCTTTGGCTATCTCCTCAGCATATTCCAAAGGACTCGCGTGGCTCTGTTTCCAGTAAGGAGCATAAATTAAAGAACAGAAAAAAAGTAAAAATGCAAAAAGGGCCTGTGCTGCAAAGTAACAATGGCATACACCAATCAAATGGAAGTGAGAAAAAGGTCCCCTCCCCACTATCTTATTTTTGGAGGTACAATGTATCATTAACATTGCCCACAAAATAGGCCCTCACATTTTCGTCTCTATTGGCAGCAGTGTCTCCTTATTTAACGATCCTTGCATTTAATGCAAAGGTCTGTCGGAAATCTTGGTCTGTCTACTCTGCTCCCCACCTAATCCGGCTACTGTTCCTTTATGTGCTACGCCTAACACAACTTAGAATATTAATATCCACCCTCTATCTAATATCATTTACAGGATCATCTATAGTGTCAATATATCCCTTGGTCAAGATATTATTTGATTTAATGGTGAGCTGAAACCTTCTTTCAATGATTTCAAGAATTTTTTATGCTTGATCTTCCGAATGTCTGTTGTGCCTAATGGGTTAGCCATAAACACCAAGTCTTACGTTTGTTTATATTTGATTGGTTTTGTTTTAAAGAGGGACCAAAAAATTATTTAAGCCCTTATCATGCATAAGATTTTGGTCAATCCCTTGACTTTTAAAACATGAATCTGCTAATCAATTGTTATTCAGGTGTCCTTTTTAATCTAACTTGATGGAATGTTGCATGCCATTTGGAAATGCGTTTCCTCTGAGCCCCACCTTATCCCAGCTCTTGAACCATGATGTTTTGAACGTGTTAGGGGTACACACAATTCTTGCTTTCTTATTATATTGCATTGCCACTAACTTGCATAGAATGAAGATCCAATTGATATACAAGGTCAGGCACTGGAATCATCTTCATAACATTCTTGTCCTTAGCAGTTTCTGATGCATTCCTACGTTGATTTTTTTGGATCTAATTTTTATCTCGGTTTGATGTTTTGTTGGCTATTGATTATTTTTATTTCTCTTCTGTTCTTATTGATTGTTGGCTTGCTTTGGAAAATTTATTGATTTCTAATGCTCAGTTGACTACCCGATCACCTGTTTCAGGCTAGCCAGGGCCACTCTTTTTTGTTTGGCTACTATTTTTGAGTGCTTAACGCGGCCTTTCTCTTATTTTTGGTTGATTAGTGTTTGATGAGCTACTATTTTGTTAGTTAAGCTAGTTTTATTCGTGTTGCCGAAGGGCAATTTGAATGGTGTTTTGTTGCCCCTTCTATAGAACCTTTCTTTATTGTGCTTTCGTCTCAAGTAAATCAATTATTTTTTATCTCTTTTGGCCTCAAATTATGATTATTTTGTCGTAATATTTGCGTTTTAATATGGATGCACTATGGTTTTGCCTTGTCGGGTCTTAGTTGGGTTTGGTCAATTTCTAATCATCTCTACTCAATCCAAGTGTAATCATAACTCTTCGCAACATTCTTTTGAAACTTGGGTAGTTCTTCACATGGTAGTGATGGCTACTCTCATCAGATACTCCTCTACCTATGTTCTAAGTCATGCTTAATGGGTGATGATATCTATGAGATAGAAATGCTGAATACAAAAATCATAGTAAGCACATAAACAAAGAGAAACTGGATAGAAGATGCAGTCTTCGATGTTCCAGGAAACTTTTGAAAGAGAAGTCGTGGGGTTGTGATAAAAATACAACAATTAAAAATAAAACAACTTAAGTGTAGGCAATATAAGGAGCACAACAAGTAAAATTGGCAACAAGAAAACCCACAAAACATCAAAGAAACTCATCTTAAACTTTAGAGCTATCTCAATAAATATGAAAGCATTATAGCTCAAATAGACATCATATGTAAGCATGAAATACACTAAGTTCCTTACATGCCTAGAAGTGGAACAAATAATATATCAATGGTCTACATAAACTTTCACAACTGAATTAGAAAAAATAATTTTGCGCTTCAACGTTCAGATCTTAAGCAATCAATTCAAAGGAAACGAGATCAACCTTAGAAAAAGGTAATCATCTTTGTAAAACTACAACTTTTCAAGAGATGTTGTTCATTCAATGTAGTTCGAATACAGTACTATGAAGAATTGTATGCCCATTGTAGAAATTAAAGTTTATGCTGTCAAAGTAGCAAATTTAGTTCATTTTGTCTGTAAAAAAATTTTATGCACTTCATAGTACATTCAAAATTGCCCTTAATTGAGGAGGTTATCTACCACTAAAATGATATAAATATTGTCATGATCTAAAAAATGACTATTGAGCTACCTGCTTTTTAGAAATTTAGTTTAAAATACCATCTTCATAGTATAAATACTGAGATATTACTCTTTGTGATAATATATCTACTTGCCTTGAAAAAATCAAGTCCAATGTAAAAAATAAACTTTGTTTCAACACAATAAAGCAGATTCCTACAAATGTGTCT
This sequence comes from Cymbidium sinense, assembly GCA_021442155.1. Lineage (NCBI taxonomy): Eukaryota > Viridiplantae > Streptophyta > Magnoliopsida > Asparagales > Orchidaceae > Cymbidium > Cymbidium sinense. Next base: position 94,556,106 of record CM038223.1, read on the forward strand.
TATTCTGAAAACCAAACTATATGATCGAATAAATCCTCTTTCATCCCTTAAAGATCAAGGGCTCTTCATCGTCTTCAAACTATGAACTTATTTAGAAATATCATAAATAACAGCACGCACCGTGTATTGCCCAACTAAATGGCCAGGATAATTTTTCCATTAAACTTATACTTCATACAAAAGTTACTTATTCAAAAGCATATTCTTCATTTATACTTGGTTAGTAAATTTCCATGTAGCACCAAGAAAAAAAAATAAGACCTTGGAATGATTTGTAAACAAAGGTGTATCATAGAGGTGTCACAGTCACAGTATATAACTGCCATGCGAAACTAAATAGAGAGCAATAACAACTAAATTCAATCAAAAATTGGGTATAACCATGAACAGGAACTAAGAAAAAGGAGTATTGCAGTTTGGGTGGTGTGCATAACAGGAAATGATCTGAGCTTATCAAACCTAAACGTAATTCAAAAATACCTGCAAGAATCTAAGGGTCAAATCTCCCCTACTTTTCACGCTAGAAGAAGGGTTCGGTTCCCTAAAATTCGTAAGGAAAGCCAATCTTCCGCTTCTTGTGCATCCCAGCCATGTTCCTCCAGCTACCTCATCTCTTCCTCCCAAAATCTTCTCATCGCCGTCCCCCCACCACTCCACTGGCCTTGTAGGCCTGCATACAAATCCCAATCCGATGAAAATAAATAAATATCAACTCATACTCATCAAAACTATTTAGGGTTTAGTAGAGATCGTCTTGCCTGTCGTGGTACTCGTCTCTATTGGACAAAAGAAGAAACGAATACTTGGGATGATTTTGCCAAATCCAGGCAGCAATGCACATACTTTCGTCTCCCTTACCTCCGTTCTTCTATTCCCTTGTAAAAACAAAAACCTTTCTTTTTAAAAACCATAGCATCAAAAACAAAACTTTGTGTTATCTTCTCTCGCAGAACTCCGCCGGCAGCAGATTTTTTTTTTTATTTTGGGGTTTTTACATACATACCACTCAAAACAATCTATTTTACTCATTTAATATGTGAAACTTTATTATTATTTGTATACCATAAAAACAAGGTGTAATTCATTTTTTTCATTTCGTAAGAGTGGTATGAACTTTACTATTCAAGTAATAATAAAGTTTCACATGTTAAATGAGTAAAATAGATTGTTTTGAGTGGTATATATGTAAAAACCCCTTTTATTTTTATTACATGAACAAATTTAATGAGAAACAAGGCATGAATTTCACACATAACATATATACAAGATATAAATCATAGACCTAACCTACTTATTAAAAATGTAAACTTTCAAATCATTAGACCAATATATCTTAGTACAGACAGCCGAATTGAATACCCGAATTTAACAATAGGTTGATCTGCTTGAAGGTTTGAAATAAGTTTTTTAAAAAATTATTTTGTTAAAAATAATAGATCTATTAGACTTACAAAAAATATGTTCAGAAGGAAGAAAAATATATTTTTATATCGACAATTTTACTAAATTATAATATTTGACTTAATATGCATAAAATTTATGATAATTTTAAACTTTTCTAAGACCTTTTTTTATTGTCTATTTTTTGCACATTCGACCTTATAGAAGTCTCTGAGATCAGTCTTTTAACAATTAAGGAAAACATTAAGCTAAATTAATGGAGGATTTTCCGCAGGTGTGCCATACTAGAAACATTGTTATTGAAGCTTAAACAAGTTGGTTTAAGGACTTCAGGAAAAAGCCACTGTTAAACGTCTGTGTAATGATTATATTTTGGAGTTTCCCTTTCCTTGCAATTTTAGCCTTTTACGGTGTAAATTTGTTAAGATTTGACTATTTTTTTATAAAAAAATTATAATTGCAATTGTCTCAGAGTAGAGAAGAAATCATTGGGATTATAAATAATTTTTTTTAATCAAGCATGAATTATTTTTAATTGCAAATGTCTCTCAACAACTCCCTGTTTTAATAATATAAATACAAGTCAATATAATGGTAAGTGTGTAACTTCCGACTAAGATATATATAAACTATTTCAACTATGTAAAACCACATAGATTGTTTTGTTTTTTTTTAAATTTTTAAATAAAAAAGGTATAAAAGTGTACTCTGAAATTTGAAAAAAAAAAAAGAAGCTATATACTAACCTTTATTTCTATAACGGTAAAATTTTCAGCTAGCTACACTAATTATTACTTATCACTTGATGGATATGATAAGCTTTCAAATCAAGCTAAGGTAACTTTTTAGCGGAGGTGTAAACTGCATTTTCTAATTTTGTAACATTTTTATCAAATATTTAGGGATGCCAATAAAATTAGCTTTTTGTAAACAGCTCATTATTCGTTCGTGAAGTAATGACTGAAACAAATATTTCGATTAATAAACGAAATGACAATCCCGTTCGATCGTATTTGGCTCGATTGACAAATAATAATTATCTGATCAATCCCAGTATGGAATGTGGTTAGAACTCTTGTCGCCAAAAATTATACTAAGTTCAAATCCTCCTCTTATAAATTTTTCGGATAATTATTTTTTAAGCTATTTTGATCTTATGCGATCCATTTTGAATAATTCGAGCCGAACACGAATACTAAAATTTTTAGTCATTTCGAATACGAACAGAGTAATTTTTAAAGGAGCCGAATACGAGCACAGATTTAGCTCGCTCAACCTCTGCTCATTTATACCCTCTACAAATGTTAACTCTCATCAAGATAAAAATAATGCATCATAGAATTCGACGATAGCTTATCACATCAAAATTTAATAAAAATAATTGTAAGAAAATGAATTATCGGATTTCCTCTGATTGAGACTATGGTGCCCCGCAGCATAAGATTTCATATAATAATCATTAAAACATAATTAACTCAAAACGATAAAAAAACTCTCCATTGGACCACAAAGCTCATTATTAATAGTAGGAGAATCGGTGGCACTATTTGATGCAATGTGGCGACCGGTTCTTCATCGGTAGAATGAGTTGTCCAGTGATTTTGCTGCTCGTGTTTTTATTAAATCCTTCAAGGCACGCAGGTAATCGTTGGACTGTTCTGCAGTGTGATTTGTGCCCAGCCTATTTCTCTTGTCATAGAGTAGGGAGTCTAGGGAGAATTTTCTGGTTCTTCGTACAAATTATGATGGAGAGTTAGGATTTAACTTCGATCGAGCAGTTTTATTTTGGTCGGGGAAGCTACCAGATGGGCTGTTTATTTTCTTGTTTTCATCCGCGCCGGAGAGAGACGAGCAGCAGGATCGACGATAGCAGGCGTCGTCAAGCTGAATCATTGGGTATCACGAAATCTAAAACGATTAATTTATTTTTTATTATTATTATTTTGTATTTCTCGTTTTGAAAATGTTGTTAAATCTGTTTTCTTGAGTTCTTAGAGCACAGGAAGGAGCAGCCTACGGATGGGGGAGTTACTGGTTGTGCCGTTTCCTTTACCTTTAAGGATCTGGCAACAGCTACTCAAAATTTTAAGGGCTCCAATTTACTTGGGGAAGGAGGTTTTGGAAAAGTCTTTAGGGGGAGACTAGAATCAGGCCAGGAAAGTTGTAATTCTAGTGTTTTGATTCTCTAATGGTTCGCTTATTTTGTCTTGTGTGCTTCTCCAAGGGAAATTCTTGATGACTCTTTTTGCAATAATGTGACACTTAAATCGGATTGAGCAGGTCGTAGCTATCAAGCAGCTAAATCTCGAAGGGCTGCAGGGACCCAAAGAGTTCTTGACTGAGGTTCTCATATTGAGCACCCTGCGGCATCCAAACCTTGTGAACTTGGTTGGCTACTGCATTGAGGGAGATCAAAGGCTCTTGGTTTATGAGTTCATGTCAAAGGGAAGCTTGGAAGACCATCTGTTTCGTAAGCATTCTCACTACAATGCTTGGTCTACCCCCTTGTTTATTGTTGTGCGTGTTATTGTGGTATTATTATTTTATTGTGGTTTTTTTTAGTACCCGGACACGTTTTGTTGATTTATCTATTCTTATTTTCCCCTTTTACTTCTACTCTTAAGACTGTTTGAATATATTTGCATTTAACCTTGTTCATAAGTTCTTTTTTCTTTGCAAATGTTATTGCTATCAACTTAAATTGCATTATTTATTTTATTGTAATAAGTTGCTACTTTGTCTAGGTCAAGGAAAAGAACATAGTATTAGGAGCTAATGATGCAAAAATAAGAAGCTTCAGGGAAGATATACAGTTGGAGTAGCTCCAGTGCCAGATAAAATTAGAGAGAGTCGCCTTAGATGGTTTGGCCACATAAAGCGTCGGCCGTCCGATGACCCGGTTAGGAGAGTAGATGTATAAAAAATGACCTTAATATACTTGAATTAAATGAGAATTTGATACATAATAGGACACAATGGAGATGAAGGATTCATGTAGCCGACCCCACTTAGTGGGATAAAGGCTTGTTGTTGTTGCTTTTTTTCTCCAAGATCTTTCTAAAAATCTACATAGTCTCTATGGGGTTATCAAGTTCTCTGTTTCCTTTCACCATTATTTCCATCTATCTGTAATCTGTTCAGCACTACACCCATTGTAATACTTTTGTGGTCCTCTGTGTCAATAACTTTGATTTTATACATTATGAAGGTTTTAAATGATGGAGATGGTTATTTGCAATTTAATTCTAGTTTTTTTTAAGGGTGTACTTGTAATAACCGGAAGACATCCGGAAGAAAAGAGAAAAAAAAAAAGAAATTTCATAAGAAAGGGATCCAAAGGGAGGGGCAGCCGGTTTCGACCAAACCGAACTCCCAAAACATCAGAGAGGGAGAAGGGAAAGGAGAGGAAGAGAAGACTCTGCGTACGTTATAAAGGCCGTCGTCGATCGAGGAAGGAGAAGAAGAAGAAGATTCTGCGTGTCGTCGGGAAGAAAGAGGAGCCACGAGAGAGAGGAGAGCCTTCGTCTGAAACCAAAAGCGTGTGCCTGAAGAAGCCGACGGGAGGAAGAAAGCCGAGCATTGCGCGGAGGAAGAAGGGAGAGAGAGTCGAAGGTTTGCGTGACTTAGGGGGAAAAAAAAACGAGAATATAATGATTTATTTAGTTATATGTTTAATTAGAAATTCTGATTTTAATGTTATTAATTTTGATTTAGTGTTATTTCAAGTTTAATTTAGGGTTTAAAATTTTCAACAATAAGTTAATTTAGAATAAGTAATATGAGTTAGATGCAATTACAAATATTAATTTTAAGATCATTTCAAGAATTAATTTAAGAAAAAAAAAAAAGGAGTATAAAATTTAGGAGAACCTATAAGGGAAATGTATTTTATATTATGAAGAAGATATTTATATTATCATTAATTAGATTAGAATCATTTAAGGGGTATGTTGTCAATTAATCTGATATATAAAATCTTTAACACTTAATATTTTATGTTATAGAATTTCAATTAAGAAAGGAAGCGTTAAAGAAAAGGAAGTTGAGAGAAGCTGAGTTAAAGCTGGATAATTATGTTCTTATATTTATGGTAAAAATATCTTAATTTCTTATGATGAAACACGTGTTATGATTATGACTTTTGTATCGCATGTGATGATTTTTTTATTTCTTTTCTTAAAGCTGATGTAACTGCTTTTTATTTAGATAATAACTTGCGAATCTAGATCATATTACGTTATCATTTTATAAAGTTATTTGATGTCGTGAATTAATGTAGTAAATATAATTGTATCTTTATGAATGTGTATGTTGAACTAGAGTTATAGTGCTTAGGCGAGGGATGATATGTCGTATGAAATGATCAAAAATGAAATTGAAATAATTAATAGAAATTGGCAAATGCAAATGATAATAGATCTTTGGTCTTTGAATGAGTATTTCGATGACTCTTGGAAGGATGATAAAAGTAAAAAGTAAAAGTTTATATGATAAATGTTTATGTATCTTATATTATCTTCGATAAATGTTTATATATACCTCCCATGGGTTTGATTGTTTGGCGATTTCTTATGTATGTGTAATGATAAAAGCGTCACATCTTTCTTTCTTCTTGTATATAATAGCGTAATTGGCCATTTGAATTATATTCATTTGTTAGTTCTTAATCTTTTCGAGTAATCCTACTAATTAAATGGTTGATAGAAGGAAAGTCATATTTCTGCCGTAGAGGGACGGAGATAGTAATTATGTATGTTGAGTTATGTTTAAAGTGTGTTTTCTCGAACTTTGTTAGAATATTTAAGTATGAAAATGTATAATTATTTGTGGTTTGTAGCTCTTTTAGGATTGAAGATTGGAGATTTTATTTATGATTGGAAATGTTAAGAAATATTTTATTTTATCCGTCCGTCATTCCAAGCTTCCCAAGCTCAGGGCGAGAGTGGTATCAGAGCGAGATTTGCATATGATTATATTTAGAGATATAAGTATGATAATAATCAAAGAGCTATTAGGAAGATAAATTTTATGAAGAGATTTGATGTGATTTTAGGAATGGATTATTTATCTAAACATTATCTTCTTATAGATTGTTGTAAAAGATAATCAAATTCAATATTGGAAAGAAGAATTCAAATTCGGTGGCATAAAGGATTAATTATGATGGTGTCTTAAAGTTCAAAAGATCTTAAAAGGCTGAAGGATTTCTTGCTCAAATTATTGATATTCTTAAAGAGGTAAAGAAGATAGATGATGTCTGAGTAAAGTGTATCCGAAGTCTTCTAGATGATTTACCGGGTTTACCTCAGGTCAGAGAATGATTTCTATTGATTTAATTGATGTCAGCAAGCAAAGAAATCATATAGAATGGCGGTTAAAGAATTACAAGAGTTGAAGAATCTGCTACAGAATTATTAAAGAAGAGATTTATCGGAGCTAGACTCATTTATTTGAAGAAGAAAGATGGGAGCTTAAGAACATGCATCGATTATAGACTTAATAAACTCATTGAAGAATAAATATCCTGCTAAGAATTGATGATCTCTTTGAAGCGAAAGCTTGTATTTTCAAAGATTGATTTAAGATCGAGTTATCATGATTGAGAATCAAAGAAGAAATATATCAAAGGCATTCGGTCTGAGTATGGTATGAGTTTGTGGTGATGCCAACAAATCTCATGTATTTATGGATCTAATAGAATCTTTAAACTATTTTTTGATTGATTGTATTAATAAATGATATTCTAATTTATTGAGATGAAGTCATGAAAACCATCTTCACATTATTTTGCAAAAAAATACAAAATGAATTATATGCAAAATTTTAAAGTGTGAATTTTGGTTAAATCATATTCATGTCTTAGGCTGATTAGTAGTGAAGGGTTTGATGGATCGAGTAAAGTCGCGATAAATTTGAATGACCCGACAAACCACGCGAAGTTAAGTTTCTTGGGTTGAGGATATTACAGATTTGTTGAAGGGTTTTCACATTTGTATTATCACTATCGAAACTCAAAAGCGATCAGTTTGAATGATCGGTCGGTGTGAGAACTTTCAAAATTGAAGAATTGTTTAATGATTATATATTATTATGAGGAAATATTTCAAATTTATAGTGATGCATCATTAAGAGACTTGGGATGTGTACTTATGCAGAAATACTTTATTTTCTAGTCCTTTCTATTTTCTTCAATTTTTTTTTTGAATTAAATAAAACCTAAATGTTATAGATTTTATATAATATCAACCAATACGAGAATTAAATATCAACTTAAATGTTAAACTTTCTTGTTGTTCAACAGGTAACTTATTATATCAAAATTTTGATAGTAAGTTTGATTATTATTTGTATATTATTTAATTAAAATTTGAAAAAAAAATATTTTTATTTATTATATATTTATTTATTAGTTGAAGATACTTTATTTTCATCTTTTAATTTCATGATTTCACTTACCATTAGAGTTTCATCACTCAGGGCCTCCCTAGTTTTTGTATGATTTAATTAGCGATTTAAAAAGAATGCAAATTTCAACTAATAAAAAATTAAATTAGTTTAAATTTAATAAATTACAATCAGCTTCTTAATTAAAATACAATAATAATTAATCATGATCATCAATTATTTATTAATTTAAAATTTTATTGATAGTTATTTTTTAATTATTGATTAATAAGTAATGATGAGTTCTAGCCATTACTAACAAGAAAATTAAAATAATAATCATGTGTAAATATGTGAATCACTAAGCACATTATTTTAGTAATTACTAATTTATTATATTATTACAAAATCCTGATATTAAGCTTGTAGTCCAGCTATATTTAATATTAATTATATTTTGGGATTAATTTTCAATTAGATATTTATTTTCTTAATATATATATATATATATTCTTTAATAATTCATATTCATCTAAATAAATAAATTAGTCAAATACAAATAACAAATTGACACATTTTATCAATATATCAAACAAAAAATAAATAAATAAATAAAATACAAGGAGGTTCTTATAAGCGATGCTGTCGACATATAGATATCATCGACCTCTTTGGAGATTTCCCATATTGGCATATTTCTAGGTCCCAGAACGACCTTCTTCATGTAATCTTCTACTTAGTTTAACGGTTAAATTTTTGAATTTTATTATCAAAAAATGAAATTTAAGCCTCATTTACATTAAATTTATGCTGCTCAAAACTGTGATCTAATGTGCAGATGTTCATAAATGAATGACTAGTGAGTGTTTTTGATTATGGTTAAGCTTTCAATTTCAGGACATCATCGGTATCCAGATGCAGGTGGAGAAAGATTCAACCTTTTTTTGTGTTGTTTTCACGAACCAGATTCCAGTTGCAAAAGGAAGAAATTTTCCTGTTTCTTGAAGACTTTTTTTTTTGTTTTGTTTTCCACCATGTCTCTATTCTGCGTTTCGTATGGATGTGGGCTTCAAGAATCTGCTTAAAAGTTCTCATCATGGACTAATCTACTTAAAGTTTTGTTCTGTCTTCTCTTTTCTACCATTTCCAGCGTTGCTTAATCTATTGCCCGTTGGTTACTGTTATCTATCTGTTTGAATGCCTCAATGGTGATGCAGGATCTTGTTCATATAAGAACTTGTTTTCAAGGCACAATCCATGGAGGATATCAATCTTTCTTCTATTTTGTTTTACTGAATTGGATATGATGGATGATGATCTTTTGCTGTCAGGATGGACGGAAGTTTCAGATTACTCTGATCTCTTTAGCGCTTCTTCATCCTCTTCCAACTTTACCTCCTCGGCATTCTCTCCAACTGATATCAATACCAAAGCTCTCAATTTCATCTTCTCAGATGTTGAGATTCAAGAAGATGAAGCAGAAAGGCCTTGTCATTATCTAAATTCAGCTCAGAATGAAATCCAATTACCTTCATACGATAGAAAAGAATCCTTAAATCTGATCAACTTGAACAATATTCAAGAGGTAAAACGGGATTTACGTGTATGAGCAGTGGTTGGGTTGGTTTTCTCCAATCGAAAGTCTCACATTTGAAGCACACAAACATTCTAATACATGAGAACAAAATTGATCACCATCCCCAGCAAAAAAAAAAAAAAGAGAGAAAGGGGGGACTGACCAAAAACGGCAAAATTTAAAGTCCCTCTCAAATTCTGTCTGTTGGGATCAAGGCTCTTGCTTAAATCCTGCAAAAAATAGGATACTAAACAGCCCTTTTTCGGAATCCAATTGAAATGCCAGGAAAAAAATCCCTGCGACTTCCTATATATATATATATATATATATATATATATATATATATCTATGAGTAAAGTTTTCGCAAACGTTTGAAATCCAAAGACACACGTATTTAAAGTGAAACAATAAAATTAAATTTACATGGAAAATCTCAAACGAGGAAAAATCACCTGCAAAAAAAAAACTTCCACTATTTAGTCTGATCTTCCGATCTGGGATTACAATCAGATATGAAAAGACAATGATTCAGTATGAGCAATGTTGAATAATGTGACGCAAATGTTGGCGATGTTGTGATGATGATAGTGAGTGATGATGGAAACAACCGGATTACGGCGACGATCGGGCGGACGGCGGCCCGGCGTTACAATCGTCAGTGGTGCGCGATTGTGCTTGGAGGATCTTTAGAGCTCTCCTCTCTCTTGCTTGGCCTCTCTTCTCCTTCCTGGCCTCCCCATGAGGAATGAAATTTATTTATAATTGGAGGAGTGGTCTCGTAAATACACGAAACCCGTACTCTCCACTTCATCTGACGGCTCAAAATGTTCCCCTTGATCATATGATGTATTTCGTGCATTTGAATGCTCAAATGATTAGAAGATCTTAGGCTTGTTGGAACCGTCGAGTTCGATTTATTATAAACACTTCATATTTGAGAGCTATTTAAGGATTTAAGCGATATCCCAAAGTTTCCAGGATATTTTAAGCGATCTCGATTCAACGATCGCTTTTTTCAAGATTCGTCTTACTAATAGTATTTTAAGTGTCATATCAGTTGCCCTCCTATTTTTGGATGACATTATCCTAATTCATCCAAAAATATCTGAAATTTTTTTTTTCTAATTAAATGTCATAATAAGTAGAAGGGTTTTTTTTTTTTTTAAAATAAATGTCATAATGAAGAGAAGTTTTTTTTCTAATTAAATATTATAATAAAGAGGTTTTTTTTTAAAATTAAATGTCATAATGAATGGAGGGTTATTTTTTTAAATTAAATATCATAATAAAGAGAGGTTTTTTTTTTTAATTAAATGTCATAATGAATGGAGGTTTTTTTTTTTAAATTAAATGTCATAATGAATAGAAAGGTTTTTTTAAAAAAAAAAAAAAAACTAAATGTCATAATGAAGAGAGGTTTTTTTTTTTTTTAAATTTATTCTTTCTTTCCCCCTATGGTGGATCTATAAAAACCCCTTAGGAAGGCACTTCTCTTCTCGAGAGGTTAGTCGAGGCATCAAGACCCGTAGTTCATACTCCGCTTTTCCTCGAAAGAGGTGTTAACTAATCGATCGGAGGATATCAAGACCCGTAGTTCATGGCAAGTTCCCTCGAAGAGAGGTGTTAACTAACCGCCGACCGACGGACGAGGCATCAAGACCCGTTCATACGGCAAGACTCCGCTTTTCCTAAAAGAGGTGTTAACTAACCTCGCCTGACCGACCGGATCGAGGCGATCAAGACCCGTAGTTCATACAAGGCTCCGCCTCGAAAGAGGTGTTAACTAACCCTGACCGACCGGTTTTCAGGCGATCGAGACGACCCGGAGACTGGTTGATGGCAATGCCCGACGATCACCCCGACGGAGCAACGATGTCGACGAGGATAACCGGAACGGGTGGTTCACCGAGATTGCCGACGGTCTCGCGACCTACCGCAAGCGACGGTTACGCCAATGAAGCGGGTGAACGAACCGGAGACGATCTGACGGCGACGACGCGGTGAAGTGAAGATTGCCTGCTGGCGACGGTACGTAGTCGGCGCTCAACCGATCGATAATGGGCGGATGATGACCGCAATTTGCCGTGATGATCGGTCGACCGACGGTAGAATTGACGGGACCGGCCATTGTTAGCCGACGGGGTGGTCGGCAGCAATGCAACCGGGCGACGTGAATTGACGGTAACCGTGTGGTAATGCGGGGATGACCGTAAATTTGCCGGCGATGGTGGCGCGACCAGGTGTAGCTGACGACGGTGATCGCCTGGATCGGCACCGACGGGGTGGCAAATCGAATCGCTACCAATCCGGCGGACGGCTGGTTGGCACGACGGGTGGTCGACGCAACCGTTAGCCGACGGTGGCGACCGGTGTGTGGTCAGGGGACCTACGGAGATTGCCGGATGGTCGACCGCGACCGACGATGAGAATTTTGACCTATCCAAGGTTGTTTGTCAAACCGTATGACGCTAACTGTGGAAGAGGTTGAATTGAATCCGCCGAGGATTGACCTATCAGGTTGTTTGTCGGGTGTTACCCGGCGACGTTAACATGGAAGAGTGGGAAGTCCACCGGACTTTTGACCTATCCTGTTGTTGTCGAGCGTTACCCACGACGTTAACTCAGTGGAAGAGATTGTGGGAAGTCCACCGCGACCTTTTGACCTATCCTAGTTGTCGTCGAGTGTTACCACGACGTAACCTGTGGAAGATTAATTGAATCCGAGGATTTTGACCTAACCGGGTTGTTTGTCGAGCAACTCACGACGTTAACCTCATGGAAGAGGTCCATCAAGTCCCCTGGATTGATCATGCGATAGTATTTTGAGATTCTGTTCCAAGTTCGAGGTAAAGTTTTTCCTCTCAATCCTTGAGCTTGAAAGTTCCCGCTTCACCATAGCTATAACCACATATGGGCCATCCCAAAGAGGTGAGAGTTTATCGCTGAGGCCTTCGGTGACTTCACCAAGTCACCACGATATGGGACGAGGTTTTACTCTTTGAAGTGACGAGCTACCCTTTGGTGAAGCAACCGGCAGGCCATCACGAAGTTTCGGAGTAGTCCGTGTGTCTTTGAGTTTTTCTTCATTACCATGATCGAATAATTGAACTCTTGGGCTTTGGAACCCGATATCTACCGGTATAATAGCCAAACACAAGTTATAATGATGTCTCAGTAATGAAAAGAAGCCCAAAGAACATTAGAAAGCTCATCAACCCATTGACCTTCTCAAGATGTTTTTAGTCCTTTGAGTATAGTTGCTTTCACGCCTTAGTTCAGGATGTGCTACCAGCGCGAAATTGAATGTGAAGATCTTTGCAAAAGGACGTAAAACTTTTCCAAAGGAATTGGGTTCTATCGTGATGATCTTTGCAGAAGACTCGACATACTATATTTTTCCAAACAAATTTAGCATTTGTCCCGTAATTTTAGCGAGTGGTTCGCTTTTACCCATTTAGTGAAGTAGTCGAGCCTAAAATGATGAACTTTCGTTGTCCTGCTATCTAAAAGGTCCCATGATATCAATCCCCACGAGCAAAAGGCCACGGGCTTTGAATGGATGAGAGCTGTATGCGATGAGGGATGTTAGAGTGCAACCCACAACTTGCACATTTTTTTGTGAACTCCGCCTCTTTCATCATTGTAGGCCAATAGAACCCTTGCCTTATAATTTTAAGGGCTAGTGCCCCTTCCTCCCAAGTGTTCTCCACATATCCCCGAGTGGACTCTTAATGCGTAATCGGCCTCAAGGTGAGAGACATTTGAGGTATGGTCCGAGAAAGCTCGCTTGTATAGTTCACCCCCGATAATAGTAAAGTTTGAAGCTTGTCTTCTGAGACTAATGTAAGGTCTTCTAAGAGTTCCTTCTTGTAGAAAAGACAGATGGGTCCATCCACCAATGTTCCTTTATCTCATCAATTGCTTGAATTACCCATGACCCTGGATACTAAAAATGTATTTCTTCAACATGCATTCTCTTAAAGATCCCCAGTAGATGAAGCAAGCTTAAGAAGAGCGCCACCAGTATTCTTCTCAGAGTATGTGAATGATTTGTGTCTTGAAATGGTCAAGAAGTGACTTCACCAAGTGGAGGTATCACAGGGATTATGAGCATTAAAGTTTCCTCAACTTGGGACTATAAGTGAGAGTCAGTATCACTAAGTCTTGAGCTTCACAATGGTGAGTCTCAACCGCTATAAGAGCCTCATATTCAATATTATTACGTGAAATTTTAGCTAAGTCCATACTCTGTGGTATTCTCAGGGAGATAAGTAAGATTCCGACCAAAGACCAAGATCAAGCTCCATCAACATGAGGGTCCATTGAGGGACTAAAAGGCACGTAGATAACTCCTCCGAGTTGGCAGATTCCACTATAAAGTCTCATGTACTTGAGACTTTATAGTGACGAGGTAGAAAATTTATATCAAATCTCAATTCTACATACCACTGATTAACCTCCCGATGCTTCCGATTGCAGATGGCCCTTAATGGTAAATGAGTGTAAACGCTGATAGTATGAGCTTGGAAGTATGGACTCAATTTTTGCACTGAGAAAACTAAAGCCAGAGCCATTTTATCTTGGATAGGCTTGGATAGTAAGGGTGGAGATGCTAGATACTCCTTTAGTTGCTCAAAAGGATCGACATTTCAGTACCCACTAAAAATTATTATTATTTTAGCTCCCTTTAATATTTTAAAGAATGACAAGTATCTATCCCTAACGGGCTAGAAGCTGGATAACGCAATTCCCATTTCAAACAACTTCCTTAATATTCTTCTGAGAGTCATATTTTGAGAGCTTTGATTTTCTGGTTGGCTTCTATCCCACGGTTTACCATAAATCCAAGAAATTTTCCCGACGAACCCCAAAAGCACATTTGGTCAGTGCATGTTATAACGTCAAGAAGGTTAAAATATATTTCTAAGTCAAGAATATGTTTTGATTCTTCCAAGCTTTTCACTAACATGTCATCCACATATACCTCCATCAGGCGCCTAATAGTCTTTAAAACCTTATTCATAAGTAGCACCAAGATTTTTTAACCCAAACGGATGACTTGGTAACAAAGATAAACCTTTATATGTTTGAAATGTCAGCTTCTTCCTCCGTTGGATCCATTTTATTTGGTTGTAACCGTAGTAAGCATCCAAAAAATTGAGCATTTGATGTCCGATGTAAAGATCAACCAATTGATCAATTCGAGGAAGAGGAAAACTATCTTCGCAAGCCTTGTTAAGGTCGGTAATACACATTCTCCACTCCGCTTATTTTCTTAACCATGATAACATTTGCTAGCCATGTAGGTAATGTACCTCTCAGATGAATCCCGCTTAGCTTATTCTTCTTGCTCAATAACACGGAGATCATGTGCAAAACTTAGCTTCTTGGATGATCGGTTTGAATGTTGGATCAATCTTGAGGAGTGCATGATCATATTGGGGTACCCGGCATATCCGTCGGACTCCAAGCGAAGATGTCTTGATTTAGAAGTCTATGTATTTTTCCTTTGTTACGAGCATGGATCCCACCTTGTTTGTGGTGGTTGGTCGATAATACAACAGAGCAAGTCTTCTACATAGCTTTAGTACTTCTTCATCTCAAAATTAAAATCTTGATCTTGAAGGTCGAAGGCGTGGTTGAGCTTGTATGCGAGATAATATGATTGTCTTATCTGTTGATTTCACAGACTATTCCAACTCCAACGGGGTTGGAAATTTCATCTTAAGATGAGATCTGAAGTGGCCGCGAAAATTGATTGGAGGGCCTTCCAAGATAGCGTTATATCTGAATCGACTTGACCACCATGAATTGGATTAAATGAGCCACTTGTAGGAAATTCACCAAGGACAAGGAAGGGTGATTTCCCCTCTATTTCCAGGCGATTATCAAATGATGGTCTGGCGGGTTGGAGCTTTTCTAAGCCCATGTTAAGAAATGTGAGTAAAATAAGATATCAAACGAATTCCCATTATCAATCAAAATTCTCTTAACATTATAGCATGGGTCACCTATTCTACTGACAAGTGGATCTTGATGAGAACATGTACTCCTTCTAAATATGTGTCATTAAAAGTGATGGATGATGATCGATGCAGACTTCTTTCACTCTTGAGATGGTAATGAGAACTTGATTAGATAGTATTGGTCCTCTTGCGATTGTTTCAATTTCTCCAAGCTGATGATTATTTTGTTATTTGTGATGATTGTCACGGTTGCCCCAGTTGGAGGTATGTTTGTTTGAGTCGATTGATTCTTCACAAATCGGCGTAGATATCCTTTTGAATGAGCCTCAATTTCTTCTTTGAGTTGTTTGCATGCCTCGTATGTCCCGACTTGATGACAATATTGTCGATTTTGAATTTGGTTTCAATGGATGCGACCACTTGATATTTTCTTCATCTCGAATAATAGGAGGTTAACACGAGATGTGTTGTGTATTCCTTTTTTGGTTGGTTCACGTCGTTGATATGGGGTGTGGAGGAGATCACATTGCTTGTTGCTTCTTTTGATAGGATTTATTGCATTCCAGTGCTATGTTTTACGTAGATTGCTCAAATTGTTTGCGATGGGCGGTAATAGCTTCATCGGTGAGATTTGTGCTTCCACACATGAACCAAGTCGGCATATGGGCCGTGTCTGCATTAGTGGAGTAAAGGCCGGGGAGTCCTCAAGGAAAACTCCTCTTAATAGTTCGAGTCTACTTGGGGTATTTGGTGAGCTTCTAAGGAGAACCTCTGAAGTATTCCTTAAGTGATTCACCCTCATTTTGGAATCTGGAGAGATGGGAGGAATCTTTAATGATCCTCGGTTTGCAATAAGCGTTCTACAAAAATCTTGGCGAGTTAGTCAAAGGTATGGATGGATTCCCTTGGAAGGAGTAGAACCAAGTGAGCTTGTCCCTTGAGGATGCTTGGAAAGACGACAAAGCGGTGTGTGAGCTTCGTTGGATATGCATGATAGTAATAATGGTCGATGTGTTCATGTGGGTGATGCATCATAGGAATCAATATTGGAAGCTTGAAACCACGGGAATAAGATGTTGAAGAATAGCTTTTAAATAAATGAGATTCCTCCTGTAGTGAGGGGAAAATGATTTCTATCTTGAAGGTGAAATTAGTCTTGCATTAAGCCTTAATTACACGCACATAACATGATGAGTGGGGCGAATGTAAAAATACCGGCAATAATTGGTGGATTAGCAATCGGTTGAGCGTGATGGATGAGTAGAACTGGTGTGGAGATCATCCACGGTCTCGGAGGAACTTCGTCGAGAAATTAGCATTTTGACCTCCCCTAACGATCGATCTTGGGGAGATGTGTTTTCCATGTGGTAGGCATTGTGTTCCTCGCAAAGTCGGATCATCTCATTTTGAGACTCTTCCATTACGATCTTCTAAAGAGATTTACGCCTTCGCCTTCAGCAAACGGTGGCTATCGAGGAAGTGGCGAAGGTTGGCATCCTTGGTTCAAGTTGGTTTTGAGAGTGGCGGGAGTTGGGCGGGAGGCTCTGTTATTCTGAGTATTATTGGCCATAATGAGGTGTTCACGGAATTCTTATTGAAGGGCGGTTCCACGGTGGCAGTATGCGTGCTAGAACATTGCGGTAGAGTAAAGTTTTTTAGCTTCTGAAATCCGGCACACACACAGTGTGAAAAATAAAACTCATTTTACATGAAAAATCTCAAAGAGGGAAAAACCATGGGGCTTGATAAAAGCTTCCATGTATCTGTTTGAGTACAAAATCTTCCGTCTGGGATTACGATTGTATATGAAAGGGACAGTTGATTCTTGTAAATGATGATGTTGGCGACGATGTTGTGATGATGTAGCGATAGTGGATGGGATGATGATCAACGGTGGTCACGGCGAGGATCGTGGTGGTGATGGCGTGGCCGGCGGTGGTTGGCAATCGTCAGTGGTGGTACGATTGTGCTTGGAGGATCTTTAGAGCTCTCTCCTCTCTCTTGGCCTCTCTTCTCCTTGGCCTCCCTCATATGAGGAATGAGGTATTTATAGATTGGAGGTGGCGTCTGCAAATACATGCAAAACCCACTCCACTTCATGGACGGCTCAAAATGATCTCCTTGATCATATGATGTATTCGTGCATTTGAATGCTCAAATGAAGTCGAATTAAGATCTTTGGCTTGTTGGAACCGTCGAGGCTTCGATTTGACTATAAACACTTCATATTTGAGAAGTATTTAAGGATTTAGCGATATCCCAAAGTTTTAAAGATATTTTAAGAGCTTGATCTCGACCTTTCAACTTGGATCAACTTGCTTTTAACATCAAGATTAAATGCTTTTAGTATTTTAAGTGTCATATCAATATATATATATATATATATATATATTATAATATAATTATTTATCCAAGTAACTTACACAAAAAAGTAACTAATGTTTGGTTGCTTAAAAAAGAATGTATTTGAATTACTTGTATCTCATTGGAATTTTATAAAAGAATTTATTTTTTTCTATTTGAAAAAAAAGTAATATAAAAGTATTTTGAAGATTTTGAGTGAGTGATGGTTGTACGAGTAATCATGGCGGCAAATGGCAAACACTTTATTAGCCAGATTAAATCACCCAAATTTGGCAAATTCCAAATACACCAAATTATAACCATCTAGTGAATTCTAAATGTATTAAATTACTTTAAAATTTTACTTTACATAATATCAAATGTCAAAATATCTAAAACTCTTACATTTATTTTATTTTAATTTACTTTTGATTTCAACCAAACAACCTCTAAATGAGTTATTAGAGTAGTTCGCAGTGAGCTTATAATTAAATACATTATTTTTCTTAAGATTAACATTTTAATTTTTACAATATCTTACATAAACAGTTTCAAAATTCAAATGGGTAGTAAAAAGTTTAAAAAATATGTTAAATTTCAGAGCTTTGTTATTTGAATATAAAATTAACTTTTAGCTTAATTAATTGATAAACTTCTTTCTTACGATGATAATTAAGCACCTGCAATTAGGAAAGACCACTAAACTCTCTCGTTGACTACTCTTGTATTTAAAACTTCAAAGAGTTGTGGTCATGATCTCTCTTCGAAATTCTTGTGAATAAATTTTTTTAATTTCCAATATTTAAATCAGAAATTCTTGTGAAAAATGATTTATAATAAAACTATAATATTTTTTTAAAAGATTTATATACATACCACTTAATTCTTATGTATTTATAAATCTAACAACTAAAATTAAATATTTATTTATTTAATATTTTTTAATATTTTAAAAATACATTTCACTTTTAAAAATTGATTGATGATGATATTAAAAATTAAGAGTTATATATATTAAAAAATTAAAATTTTAAGTGATATAAAAAAAACATAAAAATTGTGTGATATGTATGTAAATCTCCCTTTTTTATTTTATTAAATTTTCAATAATTTAATTATGTCACCCATAAATATAACAGATTACGTTGATGATATGAGAAATGACATTAGAATACTTTTTATTTACTGTACAAACAAACACAGTATCCAGTTTTTCTCTGTTTCAAAATACTGAAGCCTGAAATTGATTTCTACATACATCTAATTAAAAATGAAACCTGGAAGGCGTTCTGGAATCACAAAGAGGAGATGAAGATGGCGACGAGAAGCTGATTCTAGAGCCAGGTTCAGGGATATAAGGCTGGGATGCAACGTAAGTGATGGCGACGACCACATCGCCTATGATGGGTCGGAAATGGGGCTGTTCCTGGAGGCACATGGAGGCGATGACGACCAGCTGGTGGAAAGCTTTCGCCGGATAGCAGCCTCGCAGCGATGGATCTGCTAATTTCCTGAACCGTCTCCGATCATCGAGAAAAGGTGATGCCTGAAGCACAGGACCAGGGATGCAATTGTTAAAAGTAAATTGCATTTGTTCACATTGTATAGGTAAATCTAATTGCTTGTTGATTACTATATTAGAACCAAAATCAATATAAAAATGAATGAAAATGTGAACAAGAGAGATTTTGGACATAATTTCATACTTAAAACACCGTCATTTATCCATAAGGAAAACACAAAAAATTCAGTTTCTTTACCACAATCACATTAACAATTACGATTGAATAGCTTTAATGGTTATCTTCATAATAATGGTACAATATATTTTAATTTCTGAGCAATTTTGTGTAATATTCTAATGTTGCCTATGTACGAATTTAATACCTAGGGTTTGACTAGGCTTGGTCAGGGTCCAGGATAGCTACCTATCTAGGGAACCTAAATCCAAGGTTGGTTGAACCTAGAGCACTCCAGATTAAAAGAATTTTAGCTAGATTGATCAACTCGATCCATTTTGGGTTTAGCTAACTAGAGTTTGACTAGGAGTGCAAAGTGGGGTCCTTAGGACTAGATGTAGATGTGCATGAGTTTTTGAGGTTCTAAGAAAGCTTAGATCTCCTTGGGGTCCCTTTGGATCAACTTGATTCTAAGGTATTGGACTAGTTCAACATGGTTGACCAATTCTATCAAGGTTTTCTTTAGGTCTTAGACTAGTTCTGAGCACAATCTAAGTTATAGGGCCTCTATAGGTCAGCCTCAATTCAACGTAATGAAAATATCTAGGCTAAGGTGAGCAGGAGGTGGACTTGAATCCTAGGTTAACTAGGAATTGATTCATTAAGGTGAGCCCTAAGGTCCTTGGTTAGACTTGCTTGGGTTTATAGGACTCTAATTGATCTGTTTGAGTTACCTTGATAGCCATAGGTTAGCTCTAAATTGAATCGATGAACTAGGTGTAACTAAGATTGAACCAAGTGCTACATGGACTAACATAGGTCTCAAAAGGGTTTCACTATACTAGGGTAAGTGATCCCAGTCACAATATAATCTATAAATTGTTAACTGTGAGATTTTTACCACTCTCAATTTAATTTGAAACAAGACAAGTAAAGAATGATGCCATCTCACTTTCAATGGTAAACATGATTCAAATGGTTTTTTTGATTGCGTATCTGAACTTGAGGTTCTCTTTGATTGGCATATTGTGAGCAACTAAGAGCGCAGTGTGGTCCATGACTATGTAAAAGGATAAGTGTTAGCCCAGAAATTTTAACTTAAGAGTCCAGTACACAGATAAATTATGTTTAATTTGGGTTGATATGAAAGTTAGATTAAAAGAAATATCTGTCTACTAAAATAATTGGACGACTAATAAATCTAGAACAAGACAGTAAAACCATTAATGAAAAAAAGAGACGTGTTATATCAAGGTTTCATCATCTTCATAAAATCTATCCAATCAAATACAATTCTTGATACAATTTTTTTAGTTAAAAACTTTCAAAATAGATTCAAGACCAACCAAACTCCACTTGCAATAAAGTTACAATCAAACTAAAGGTCTCAATGAGATGAACCAAATTATATCAATAATAACCAAATATAAGTCTAAATATGCCCAAACTAAGAATAGAAATATGATTGAAAACTTTGGGGCATATGTCAAATGATCTTCGAATCTTGAAAGCTTGTCATCATCTTGAAGAAAAGAATCTATCATTTACTCAATTCTAAGATCAGTATGGCACTTAAATGCTAGATAAATGGCATATAAGAAGTCAACACAAATCATCTGATAGACTTTGGCCAAAACAATCAAAATATCACTCTCAATAATTATAAATAAAACTTCATTCTTTATATGAAGGAGAACTAAACTTATAATAGGAAAAAATTTGGTTATCTAAATAACCCTAAAGCTTTACTCGATAAGCAACACTGATGAATGCACCAACAATCACCATTATTCGATTGTCACAGTCAAACCACTATTGTTCGACCACTATCAGCTCCAAAATTTGCCACCGACCTCTCACATTAAAGAGAGTGATTTAAGTGTCAGTATAATTTTTAAAAGACAGATGGAATAGTAGATAAGACACTCAGAGATTTTGCCCTCATTTTATGAAGACTTTAGATCTAGTTCTAGGTTTCCTATAAGCGCAAGCATCTATAATTAATTACCACTCCCAATGCTGAGAGAAAACTTTTGATTAAAATATTGATCATAACGATAATATAATAACAAAGAAAATTTAAAATTTAAGATTATGAAATTCATCATTTTAACTTAAAGTTGGGGAATGATGACACGCCCATCTGATCTAAATGGTTATTATCCCGAGTATCTGTCTCCTACTTAGAAAGAAGAATAATCAACCCGACCAAGGTTCTTATCGCAATAGTTTCGGCCCAAGTAATCCTTATAAGAGGGGTGTTTGTGAGACAATATTAAGTTTACCTTAACTAGGACTTTTGCTCATCGGTACTTATGATTCAAATCTCAATATATATATCAAGGAGCATCAGGGAATTTGATCGTAGTAATAGTTCATTTACAACCACCATCGAGACTCATCAAATCAGATTGTATGGAGCCTACTTGGCCAAAACCACGAGATAGAGGACACGGGCTACGTCCTTACTAGCATGAGATTGATTGAAAGTGAATATAACAATATATTTGATTTGACTTTTGCTAAAGTTTTCTTAATCACCCTTTAACAAACGCATGCGAATGAATGAAGTTTACTTTAAGTATTTAAGGATTGAATTTTATTTAACCATTCTGAATTTGATAATTCATCAGATCTTTCATTTAGATTGATGTTTAATTTATATTAATTTGATTTGAAATTTTATACATATTTTGATAGTAGAATCCCCTCCAGTTGAAATCTTCAATCCACACAGTCATCATCGGGATGATTTATTGTTTCAGATATTGTCGACTCTATTAATTTAACAATAGATGATCAGATCTACTATCATATAACAGAATTAACTTCTCAGATATTTTATTAAGTGAAGATTTTTATAATATTATTATTGAATTTGTAATTTTTGTTAATCCGGACCCGGTCCTAAGACCAAACCGGAAAGCAACCCATGCAACATCCTCAATCACTAAATTTAAAGATTCAGAGTAGTGTCGGGGCCCATGCAGGTATATTTACCAATGCTTGCATAATTTTAAAATATTAAATTTGAGTTTTAATCATACTTCATAATAAGCGTAATAGTTCAATTGAAACCTTAATTAACTTCTTCTATTTGTTTGTACGATGTGTTGCGAATCCGGTGACGTTTAATTTAGGTTTTATTTTTGTATTTGATTTTTTGCATTTAAGCTAATGCAAAAATCACTTTCATTTGATTCTTCATTTATTAAGTTACCACAACTTCAATGAAGAATTTTATTTATATTCATGAATATATCTTCAAACATATTACAATTTTTTTTATTTTCTCAATTCATTCAATGAATTATAAAGTGATTCGATTATTCACATTTACTAGTAAGCCATATAATCAAGCCGTCATTTGCAAATCAGCTTGTAGAACTTAATGCAAATTTATTTGCAAGTTATTTCCATTCAATCCTTGCTTGAAATTGAGTTTTCATATTCAATTGATTTCTATTGAGATCACCTACCAATCTCTTTAATTTTAATTTTATATCAACCATATTACAAGCTTCCGATAATCCAATTATGCATTCAATTGGATTTATCTTTATCTCATATTAAAATGAAAGACTATAAAGTATTGTTCATGTTCACTCAGTCAATCTTTTAAGCTTAGATTTGAATCTTATAAAGGTTATTTGCTGTAATAATCGGAAGTAAGAGGAAACAAAATAATAATAATAATAATGTAAAAAATCAAATCTTTCGGATTGGAAAAGTCAAAAGGAGAGTTTCGCTGCTTCAAAGACTTCCCAAAGCAACGAGAGAAAGGAGAGAAAAAAAAAGAAAGGTCGAGGGAAGGAAACCTTGCGTGCGTTCTGTGAGGTTTGATTTGACAAACGGAACTAAACGCACGGAGAGAGGAGAGGAGAGAGGGAGAAGCTGACCTCGCGTCGTGCCAAGTGAGAGGCGGCTCCACACCAGACGGTCACAAAGCTCATGATGACCGAGAGAGAGAGAGCTGCAGTGGGAGGAAGGAAGCCAAGTGCGTGCGTGACTTGGGACGAGCGACGTGAGGATCTTAGGGCAAACTGAAAGGTAATTCTGTTTCAATTTGGCTTTTTTTTTATAAAAGAAATACAATTATATTATAAAAGTAAATGCATTTATATTATATAGGTTTCAATTACAAAAAGAAGTGAAAACCTAAATGTTCATTTTACTATACAAATGTTTACATAATTATTTCAATATACAATATATATTTTAATTATATCAAAGGTTATGTAAATAAATCATAAATATGTTAAGTAAATATGTTGAAAGATTTATGAGAATAATTAAATTAAAACTTATAAATGAATTGCTAGAATTGAAGCTTATGATTTAGATGGATGTACTAAAAATATGATTAATTATATGAATAGATGGAGAGCATAATTCTACCTTTGCTTATACAAATCAAACTTAATTATTTAAACATATTTATAGAGTAAAAATGATTATGTTATATGCATATTAGTAGGATCATAATCTAAATTTAGTAATGAATAAAGTGAAATTGATAATTGATAAAGAATTTAATAAATTAAAGTAATTTAGAAATTAAAGTAATTTAGATAAATATCGATCATTTACATAAGAATGAAAAATTATGTGAAAAAATTTAATATCTCTAACGAACTAGTAGAATTATGAATATTATCATAAGAGAGATAGTTATGTTTCAATATATATGAGTATTGATTTAGCAAATGTTTTTAATCATAGGAACTTCAATGAAGGAAAGAAGCATTAAAAAGAAAAATTCAAGAGAAAACTGTAAATTAAGTGGATAATTATGTTTTTATATTTATAATAAAAATATCTTTAATTTCTTGTGATGAAATGCATTTTTATATGATTATGACTTTTTCCTGGACTGTAAATTGTGATTTATTTTTTTGTTGCTTCATGTTGAATAATATAGCCTGAATGCTAGACTATATTGTCACTTCATCAATTTATAAAGTTAACTAATTTATTGTTAGTTATGAATTAATATGCATAATTAGCAAATCAGAATGTATTATGAATGTGTATGTTGAAAGTAGAGTCATCCTCATATGATCTTGGTGAATGGATCTGCGATAAAAAAAGAAATGAAATGAAAATGATAATAACTACTTGTCCTTTGGATGAGTTTTGGTAAAGGCTTAGATGGTGACTCCTAAAATGGTTGATAAATACAAAAGTAAAGTTCATAAGAAATGTTTAATTGTACATACCTCATATATGTTTGATTATTTAAGAAATTTTTTTTATGTACATGTTATAACAAAAACTATCATGCATACTAGTTATACTTTCTTATTTACTATAACGTAAGATAATCACCAACCTGAATTTTATTAATGGATTTATTTTTTCAGTAACCATCCCAACTGGATGATGGGGGGAGGTTATATTTATCGTGATAGATATTTATGTCAATAAATTAAAGTGGATAATTATATTCTTACATTTATAGTAAAAATATATTTAATTCCTTATGATAAAATACATTTTTATATGATTATGACTTTTCCTGGACTGTAAATTGTGATTTATTTTTTATTTTTTCATGTTGAATAATATAGCCTGAATGCTAGACCATATTATCACTTCATCATTTTATAAAATTAACTAATTTATTGTTAGTTATGAATTAATATGCATAGTTATATAAAATGTATATTATGAATGTGTATGTTGAAAGTAGAGTTCATCCCCATATCATCTGGGATACAATGTACCTAAAAATAAATGATAATAAATACTTATCCTTGAATGAAGTTTTGGTAAATATTTTTTTTTTGAAAGCTAAGACGGTGACCTAAAATGATTGATAAATATACAAAAAGCTCATAAGAAATGTTTAATTGTATATACCTCTATATGTTTTATTATTTGAGAAATTTTTTTACGTGTTATAACAAAATCACGCATACTATTCTACTTTCGTTTACTATAGAAAAGATAATCGACAACCTAATTTTATTCAATCGTTTGTTTATTTTTTCGCGAATCCATCCCAACTGATTGACGATGTATGGCTATATTTATCGCCGTAGACTCCAAGCAGATGATATTTACGCCAATTACTGATTTACGCTTAAATCAGATTTTATATAAATTTTGTTCAGATATATATGGACAAATTAATAAATAAAAGGATCAGAAATTTGTTATATAATCAAGATTTTGTTTAAGACAAAAATGTTAGATAATATTTTCTTTATCCCGTCCGGAATCGCTTATTCCCCTCGCAGATTCCAAGCTCCCAGCCGCGCGACAAAAGCTGTATCGAGCCAAATTATATTTGCGACATAAGCATTTATAATCAAAGAAGAATTTGGCTTATCGTGCCTATAAAATTAATTCAAAGATCTATGGGTGAAAATAGAAAAACCGGCCGAGCACGCAGCAATCACCTTCACTACCATAGATGCATATGAAAATGAATGACTCAAAATGATAAGAAATCAAAGATACTGTAAGTGGTTCAATTAAATTATTTCAAGATATACCATCTTTTTCTCGAACGGAGGACTGTTGAAGCAAAAAATTGGTTGATGCGGATAGAGAAAATTTTAGAAAATATGTCATGCCCTCCAGAAAGAAGAATTGCTTTGGCTTCTTTTGCATTTGAGGGTGAAGCATAGAGATGGTGGCGAGGACAATTGCAAGAGAAGTTTGAAGGCCTTACAATCTTGTTTCATGAGAGAATTTTGTGACGACCTTTAGAGATTGGTTTGTACCTCTCAACTGAGACAAATGTGACAAATTCATCGATGTGGAGATTGTTACATCATGTAAGATAAGTTGAGTTTACAAGATATGTACCTCGTTGATACCAAATGCGAAGAAAAAATGTCATGATTTTTTATCTGACTTAAGGATGTATACTCTTAATTCCTCGTATGACTATGTTAAGCGGATAGAAGAATAATTGGATTGACAATTACCGAGAAAGAGATATTGAGAGGATGAATGATGATAGATCAAAATCGCATAATGTTCAATCTAAAAATCAACTGGAAGAAGTCAAGTCATATAAGCCAGAATGTGCTTACATGCCCAAAATGTGAAAGAGTACCTAAAGGAGAGTGTCTCTCAAGCACAAACACTTACTATCGACATATATGGAGAAATCTTGTCTTATCTTGTCGAAATCTTCAACCGATACTTGAGAGGTCATCCCTAAAGGATGTTGGTAGACAAAAGATGACGAATCACGCATCGCCCATCTCAAACGAACCTAATACAAACTCGAAGTTTATGCACTACGCAAAGAAGAAGAAGACTCGACATTTCATATGTATGTCTTTATTTAAATTAGCATTGTTAAAAAAAATTTATATTATGCTAGATATATTTATTTTATATATTTACTCATTTATAGGTATCACTTTTATTGAAATTAAATCAGTTAGAATTTTATTTGATACTGGAGCATCATCTTCATTTACATTTGAGAAATGTGTAAGAATTTTGGGATTGCAAGTTATGAAGATTCATGATGCCAAATGGTCTAAATTTTGAGAAATTTTGCAATGTGAACTCGAATATCTCGTGAAACAAGCTTGGATGTAGATTTAATAAAGACTGCCGATATATGAATTTGATGTGATTTTAGGAATGGATTTATCTAAACATTACGCTACTATATTGTTACAAAAGATAGTCAAATTCAACATTCCCGGAAGAAGAATTCAAATTTGTGGAGCATAAAAGAAAGTATTACATGATCTGCTTGAAAGTTCAAACGATGCTAAGAAAGATTATGAAGATTTTCTTCGCATCACGTTACTAAATAAGTAAGGAAGTTAGAAAATATACCGGTAGTAAAGGAGTATCCAGAAGTTTTTTGGATGATTTATCAAGTTTACCCCCAGTCAGAGAGATAGATTTCTTTATTGATTTAATTCAATGTGCAAAACCTGTAGCAAAAGTATCATATAGAATGGCGATCAAAGAAGTACAAGAGTTGAAGAATCAGCTACAAGAATTATTGGAGAAGAGATTTATCGACTAACACACATCTCCTGGAGCTTATATATTTATGAAGAAGAAGATGAGCTGACATGCATGATTATAAAGAGCTTAACAAACTCAAGAATAAATATCTCTTGCAAGAATTGATAATTTTTTTGATCAACTAAAGTTTTAGTATTTTCAAAGATTTAAGACGGGTTATCATCAAAAGAAGATATATCAAAGATCGATTCAAGAAAGATATAAAAGATTTGTTATGATGTCTTTTGACTTAACAAATACTGGTTTTATATGGATCTAAATAGAATCTTTAAACTTTTTTAGATTCATTTATGATTGTATTCAGATGATATTCTAATTTATTCGAGAAGCATGAAAAATCATCTTCACATTATTTTGCAAACTCTGAAAGGAAATGAATTATATGCAAAATTTTCAAAGTGTGAATTTTGGTTAAATAACATCATATTCTTGGGACACATAATTAATAGTGAAGGTTTGATGGATCGAATAAAGTCGAGAATAAGATAATGACCAACCAATGTCACGTAAGTCGTTTCTGGTTGGTGGGATATTAGAGATTTTGAAGCCACATGCTATGCTACTATCTGACTAACTCGTAAAACACAAGTTTGAATGATCGATCAAGAAGAGCTTTTCAAAAATTGAAGAAAATGAACGCGTGATTAATTATTCCATCGTGACGTAAAGATTTCAAATTTATAGTGCATCATTAAGAGGTCGATTGATTTACGCAGAATGGAAGAGTGATCACATGCTTCAAGATAATTGAAAATTCATGAAAAAAATTATCCAACCCATGATCTAGAATTAACAGCAGTGGTATTTGCATTTAAAATTTAGAGGCATTATTTATATGAAGGTGTGAAGTTTTTACTGATCATCAAAGCTTAAAATACATCTTTACTCAAAAAGAGTTAAATTCAAGGCAAAGGAAATGGTTGAAACTCATTAAGGATTATGATTTGGATATTCAATATCATCCAAGAAAGACAAATGTAGTTGTTGATGTTTTAAGTAGAAAAATATCTGCTAATACTTATCGGTTGATCTCTAACAGAGGAGTTGATTAAATATTTAAAAAAATTGAAAATTTCAATTATTAAATTTACAAATCATAATGCTTTATTGTTAAATCAAATGGTCATACAATCAAATTTGAAAGACAAAATACGAGATGTTTTACCTCAAGATGATAACTTTCAGAAAATTCTAAATTTGGTAAAAGTATACCATAAGATTTTGAAATTGATGGAGAAATCAAGATATCAGAGATTTTAGAGATTTGAGGAAAGACGTCTTTTAAACACATCATTCTAATTATACAACTCATCCAGAAGAAGTATCGATCAAAAAAATATAAAAAAATATTTTAGTGGCCAAGGATGAAAAGACGTATAGCTAAATTTGTCTACAAGTGTCAACACGTTGACATAGAACATCGTTCAAATAACTTTTACGTTTTGTCACCGAGTGAAAATGGGATGATATATCTATAGATTTTGTGATTGGCTTACCTAAAGAAGTGCGATGCTATTTGAGTTCTTATTGATAGGTTGACTAAATGCTTTTTATACCTATCAAATAATGTCGATGTTGAATGAAGATTGATGAAATCAAGTTACATTATGGTCAAAATCTATAGTGTCCGACGGATGATTTACATCTGGGATCATAAAAAATTCAAGAAACTTTAGACGTTACTTTCGATCGCATTTCATCCTCAAATGATTTCAAAAGCAATTCAAAACACTCAAGATTTGTTTCTTTATATCCTTGATTTTGAGGGAAATTGAGAAATTCATTCCTTTGATTGAGTTACAATAATAAATTTTCAAGAAAGATTTATATGACTCATGCTTATATGGGAGGAAATACGTAACACTTTGTGGAGACGTGAAAGAAAAATCATGCATGTGTAGTAGATACCAAAAAAGATCCGATTGATTCGTGATAGATTAAAAGTTGTTCAAGAGGAGAAAATACTACACGCTAAACATCGACAAGAGTTTGAAGTAAGAGAATTTATATTCTAAAGTACGAAAAAGGTATAAAATGATCTGATATGGTTGGAAAGTTGAGCCCATGCTATATTGGTCTATATGAAATCTTGGAAAGAATTAGGAAGACTAGCTTTATCTTCTCACACGCAGCGAAAGAGTGTTTATATTTATCTCCTGCAAAAATATCTATGATGAAGCTAACAAAATTATCACGATCCTATGATATTCAACTTGATATCACATTTATGGAGGAGCCAGAAAGAATTATAGATTTTGATGTTAAGCATCTCAGGAATTGGAAAATTCAAAACATGGATCAGATCGAGAAGCTACATGGGAGATGGAATCAGAAATATGAGAACTTTATCCTCATTTGTTTAATTAAATGTATGTTTATTTCTATTATTATCATTAAATTTCAAGGACAAAATTTTTATAAGAGGGAGAGATTGTAATAACCGAAAGTCAGAGAAAATAAAAAAAATAATAATAATAATAATAAATGTAAAATCCAAATGTAGCGACTATTGGCCGCGGATTGGACAAGTCAAAAGGGGGGAGCTCAATTTCCTTTTGCCAAAATAGACTTCCCAAAGCAACGAGAGAGAAAGGGAGAGACAAAAGAAAGAAAGGTCGAGGGGAAGGGAAACCTATGCATGCCAGAGGTTTCGGTTGTCAAATGAAACCCCAAACGACGCCGACAGAGGAAGCGAGGAGAGAGGGACTGTGCCGCGTTCTACCAGTGAGTACCCCGCCGACATGGTCAAGCTCGGAAAACCCAAAGAGGAGGGAGCTCAGGAGGAAAGGAAGCCGAGTGCATGCGTGGCTTGGGACGAGCGGCGTGAGGATCTTAGGGCAAACCAAGAGATAATTCTATTTTCATTTGGCTTTTTTTTATAAAGGAAATGCATTTATATTATAAAAGGAAATGCATTTATATTATATAAGTTTCAATTTCAAAAAGAAGTGAAAACCTAAATATTCATTTTATTATACAAATGTTTACATAATTATTTCAATATACAATATATATTTTAATTCTATCAAAAGTTATGTAAATAAATCATAAATATGTTACATAAATATGTTGAAAGATTTATGAGAATAATTAAATTAAAACCTATAAATGAAATGAATCAGTTTTTATGATTTAGATGGATGACTAAAAATAATGATTAATATGAATAGAGATAATTCTACCTTGCTTATACAAATCAAACTTAATTATTTAAACATATTTATAAAATGATTATGTTATATGCATATTAAGTATAATTATAATCTAAATTTAAGAAATAAAGTGAAATTAATAATTGATAAATAATTTAATAAATTAAAGTAATTTAGATAAATATCGATCATTTAAATAAGAATGAGAAATTATGTGAAAAAATTTAATGTGTTTAACGAACTAGAATTTATGAATATTATCATAAGAGAGGTATTTATGTTTCAATATATATGAGTATTGATTTAGTAAATATTTTTAATCATAAGAACATCAATTAAGAAAAGAAACATTAAAGGGGGAGCAAATAAACCGCAAAATTAAAGGATATTTACGTTCTTATATTTACGATAAAAATGTCTTTAATTTTCATTTAAACGATTTTTTTATACGACATTTTTTCCTGACTTGTGATTTATTTTCGCTTTCTTCACGTAAATAATTGTCGAATGCTGTAATCATATCATTGTTTCATCATTTTATAAAAGTTAACCGATTTATTGTTTAGTTAATTAATACGATAACAGATAAATCAGATGCTATGAACGCGATAAAATAAGTTCACCCTTCACAGACTACTGACGAATGCAATTCGACAAAAATGCCAATAAAATCGACAAATAATGCCATCATTATCATTTGGATGAGTTTTGATAAAATTTTTTAAAGTTAATAATTTAACCCTAAAACGATTGATAAATGCAAAAAAGTAAAGCTCATAAGAATGCTCAATCAGATATACCTCTTATATGTTTGATTGTTTGAGAAATTTTTTTACTGTATACGTTATAATAAAACCGCCACGATACTAGCTTATACTTTCTTATTATATAAAAAAGATAATCGATCCAATCGAATTTTATTCAATTACTAATTTATTTTTTCGTGAACCATCCTAACAAAATGATGATGGAGAGTTATGCTTATCAGAAAGAGACTTCGCAGATAAAGATTTACGCTTACGCTTAATTTATGCTTAAATTGTATTTCATAATTTTGTTAAGATATATGTGATAAATTGTTAAATAATTTTTATCAGAACATATGGAATTTGTTTAAGACAATGTTAGAACTTTTCTTTTATCCCCGCCTATTCCCACCTTCAGATTCCAAACTCACAAGTTCAGACGTGTCATTTGTCTCCAAGCCATACAATCCAAACTTTTCTTTTATCCGTCAAACTATTCCCATTATCCTTCACTCATGGCCAGGAGGTGACATTTGTCTCCAAGCCATACAATCCATAATTTAATTTGATGCGATCGTTAATTTTCAATTTTGAGCTCAGAAGTTACAATTAAATCGATTTATTCTGAGTTTGAGTTTTATTTAGAGCATAACCTTTCAATTTTGTATCAAATCCATTTCAAGTTCATTTACATTTAATTTTCAATTCATTTCTTTAGGACTTTATATTTTATTTTATTTTTTTTGTTAAGTCCCAAAAAATTGACGAAATTTCGACAACATTTTGACATAGAGGGCTTGGGTCTACCCGTCACGATGGCGAATGAGCAACATAAAAAATATATATATATATCCTACACACATTCACATGCTTCTATTCATCCACAATCAGCAACCATGATAAATTTGCACGCCAACAGGCCTGATTTGTAACTTAACAATAATAACATTTGAATTCATTTTTTTTCCTGTTAGCCTAAAGGAACAAAGTCTATTTGGGTGTAGGAGGCAAGATCAAACTAAAGGGAAAATAAACATAATAGCTGCTGGATTGCGAGAGTGGTTGCTGAGGGGAAAGAAAATGAAAGAATGCCAGAGACAGAGAGGAACCCGTCTGATGACGGAGTCCCTCTCGACTGCGGCAAAAGGAAGGATCGCACCTTGGGATCACAATTTTGTTGGACGGAATAAAGGAAGGATCCGAATGGGGAAGACACACTGTTGTGGGTAGGAAGGGATCGATCTTAGAAGTAGGTTGAAAGGGGAATTAGGAAGGGTAGTTCGGTTGTCGTTCGCTCGTTGAAGCTTCAACCGTGGAGAGTTCGCCAGTTACACTCACATGCATAGTTCGGGAGCGAGATTCTTCGCTTTGAAAAGACGACGCTCAAGAGGGATAAGAAGAGAGGAAAGGATGGAGGAAGTGAAGGAGATCTCTTACCCCTTGCGATACTGAGTTGAGGATCTGATCGAGAGCGAGGTCTGGGGCTTCGAGGGATTTGGGAAGAGAGCCAATCAAGAAAACCAAAGAGAGGAATCGACCAAACCCTTGTGGTTCGCTTGCGGTTGAGGGAAATGGGATAGAACGAGCGGTTAGGGGAAGATCCTGTGTGCGGTTGAGGGAAGAGTGGGAGGAACGGTTCTCGGCAAATAGGGACGAACTCATTACAAGAGGAAAGGAGAGAAGGCTCAATGCTCGGGTAGAGAGCGATGAATAATAATGAGCTTAGGATTATATAAGAGTATTTATAAGACATTTGTTTTAAATAAAATCAACTTTAATTTTGACTTTTGTGATAGTATATATATATATATATATATATATATATATATATATATATATATTGATAGGTTATTCGATATTCGGTTGCCAGTTTTAAATCGGATGTTGTTTGGTTCAAGTCGACGTCAAATCGAATCAATTTCAGTTCAAAAATGCGCATCATCTTGGTCGTTTAACATATGTGGCTCTCGTCGATTGGAATAGTCATTGATAGATTTCAACGCGTTTGAAAGCGTATATCGAACGAAATTGTTTGGACATCGTCGCAGCCTCCCGACTCCATTACGCGTTGACATATTGACGGCTCGATCTCTTGATCATTGGCCTTCATATTGATCAATTTACATTTTGAATGTGATGAAATGCGATTGATGCGTCGGTTTCGATTTCGACGATGTCTGGTGTATTTCACCTCTGATTTACGCTCTGAAGCATCCAAAGTCGATCAAATTCATCTTATAGGCTCAATTCGACTCATGTAGCATATATGAAGGTCAACACTCTATTGTCTGACCATTATCACATGAATATAATTCTTTGATCGACATCACCCAACTCACACCTCTCGATCATCATCCCCACATGTCATCTCTTGACCAGTATTATTTGACCAACATCATCCAATTGCAATCACCAGATTGTTGTCTCCACAACTTCTATCACTATCATAAGAGCCCAAAAGAGTGTTCCCAACTTTGTAATCCAACCATTTCCCAATATAGAGAGGAGTGAACTTTTGTAACCTCAATTAACATAATTGATTATTTTGTTGGGCTAAGCCTGTGATTTTTTCTATTTTTTGAATTTTTCATATTAAAACTTTGTTCTCATATCATATTTCATGTTATTTATTTATGAGCTAGATATTTGCGCAAAGCTAAGAAGTTAAATCTCTTACTTTGCCAGAGTGAATTTTCTAGCACGCATTAAGATTAGTGGTTGATCTTCATCCTAATTTAAGACAGATACAACTTTTTGAACTTGGGACTACATATAAAGCTCAACAAAATACTTGGAAGCACATGGGTGACTATTACTTTCCCTAGAAGCAGTATCAACCAGCATGTCACCACTATGATAATGGGCCTATAAGTCAATTATTATTTGTCTACCAATTCAGTTTTTAAGTGTACTCTCCAAAAAGCATAGCTCTAAAAATATATTAATCCATTGGAACACAAACTATTGAGATCGCATGTGAATGTTATATACAAGGGATATAACTTTATGGTGTGTGCATAAAATGATCAAATGTAAAAACCTAATGGACAACAACAACAACAACAAGCCTTAATCCCACTAAGTGGGGTCGAATCCTTCCATTGTGTCTATTATGTGTACAGTTCTCATTTAATTCAAGATACTAAGGTCATTTTTTATACATCTTAACCAATCTGTTTTGGGTCTACACCTTTCTTAACATAAAGAAAATCTAATCTACTCTCCAAATCTGGGGCTTTATGTGGCCAAACCATCAAGCGACTCTCTAATCTTATCTGTCAGGAGCTACTCCAATTTTTTTCCCAACATACTCATTTTGCATTTTATCTCTAAGAGTAAAGCCACTCATCCACTAAGCATCCTCATCTCTTAAATGCTTCAAATGATCCTCTATTCTGGTCATCGAGGTGTAACAGAATATGATATCGATTGACAACAATTCACACCACATTCTAACATGTGATATTGCAGAATAAGCAGGTGAAATTTATATCTCATCAAATCATCACAAACAAATTCATATATTGATTTTCTTAACTAATTAATTAATATCACAAAATTAGCGTGAATCTTGATTTGTCAATCTGAATCAAAAGCGTGTGTTAAAATTTTATACGTCAAAAGTCTTTGTAATCTTTATACACACCTCAATCAAACTACACATCATCTCACTGCGAAATTATCACCGTGTCATTTATAAAATTAATAGACAAATAATCTTAAGTAAGCTAAGATTTTAGAACAAAATGTAGAGTATAGGAGAATATGTCTATATGTCTAATGATTTGAGGTGTGAAAAATCGAGTGTATTTTAATATACATGACTAAAAGAAAAAAGTAAAAATGCAAATTTTAAATTACTTTTTTTTTGATATTACAATTTCTCCTCTTAAAAAAATTTAAATTCGAAAATTTTTATCATCATTCAATAAGAAGAAACATCGTCTCTCATCTCTTGTTCATTAGCTTCTTTAACGGCTATGTTTCCATTTAATTTTAACATAGAAATTTGTCTGTTTCTTAATCTCTTCTCAAATTCCAAAATCTTCTCCTACATAAAATTCAAATCGGTTTGTAATTCGCTTTTATAATCTTCACAATCGTATTTTCTCCATTGAAATGTGAAGACATTGTGAATATCATCGGTTCGATGGTGAAATATTTGTAGTATTGTCAATCATTTCAATGATTTCAAAGTCTATGTAGAGCTTAATTTACTAAATCTACTAATTCCTTTCATAGGGTTGACTTTCAAAAATACAAATTCTCCAACTTGAAATTCTATTTCGGTGTTTTAAGTTAATATATACTTCGATGATCTGGCGCTTTCAATCTATCGCGATTGTCGATTTTTCTATAAGACCAACTCTAACTATCTTTCTCTCTTACTCAACTCGATGGAGTTATACTTTCGGCATACATTTTAAATGACTCGAATCTTAGATTGGTAGTATTATTGTAGAAACTCATCGTAGGAATATGATCTTCATTCCTCCAAAATCTAAAACCTCAACAAATCCTCAGGACTTGAATTCTTTCCGATTATCCATTATCGAGGATGAAAAAAGCTTAAGGTATGTATTGCCCCACAATTCCATTAATCACGGAAGTAAATCTACCATCACAAAGCGATTACTTTTGGAACATGAAGTCTTACAATTTTTTTAACATATAATCTGCAATTTATTAACGAATTTGTCGTTTTAGTAAATGAAATGATTTGATCAATCTATCCACAAACCTGATCTTATCATGACCTTTACGGATAGAAATCCCATAACAAAATCTATTGCAATTTCTTCTCACTTACCGGGTATAGGTAATGGCAGTAATCATCGGATATTTGATGTTCGAACTTTATGATCTGACATTTAGACATATTTGTCTTTCTTCATACCGATCAAAAATCTTTGTTTTAAAACTTTATAATTTTCGAACTACCTGGATGAATAGAATATCCTGCCTGCTGAGCCTCCTAAAATTTTGTCTCAATTCAACATCACTTGGTACCCATAATTGTGAATTCTTTCGAATAACACAGAATTCTATTTTTATCGTCCTATTAGAAAATCTGAAGTTAGAGAAGTTTTAAATCAAATGAAATGTGAAAAATCAGTAGGACCTGATAATATTCCAATAGAAGTGTGAAAATGTTTAGGACATCAAGGAATTTCTTGCTTACAAATCTTGTTATTTTAAAGACTAAAAAGATACTGCGATGAGTGGAGAAAGAGTTTGTTGGTTCATATTTAAGAATAAAGGTGATGCACAAGTGTGCAAATTATGATGAATTAAGTTAATGTGTCATACATTAAAATTATGGGAGAGACTAATTGAGCATAGGTTACGATGTGATACAAAAGCTTCTCACAATCAGTTTAGTTTTATGCCAGGTAGATCTATTATGGATGTTATACATTTGTTAAGAGGTTTGATGGAGAAGCATAGAGAAAGTAAGGAGGATCTACATATGATATTTATTGATTTAGAGAAAGCTTATGATAAAGTTTCAAGAGATGTTCTTTGGAGAGTTCTGAGCAAGGAGTTAATATTAGTTATATTCAAGATTGAGGATATGTATACTTGTTACTTGTGTCCAAACACAAGGATGATTGACAAAATATTTTCCTATTTGGTTGGATTACATCAAGGATCGACTTTAAGCCCTTATCTTTTACTTTAGTTATGGATGTTCTTCTAGGCATTTCTGAGAAGATGTACCTTGATGTATGCTTTTTCGATGACATTCTTCTTGTTGATAAGACTGAGAGGAGTCCAAGAGAAACTTGAATTATGGAGGTCAACTTTACTTTATTTGTCTCTGCTTTAGATTATTTGTCTCTTTGGTTGGATAACTTATACATACATCTTTCACCTTCTTTAGATCTTCTGTATAAATCACTAAAATTTAAATTTTTTAATATCTATATTCTTTCTTAATCTCTACAGACTTTATATATTTCTCTCTCGAGTTTTTACAACTAAACCAAGTTTTATAATCTTCTTATTTCTTATATTTTCTTTACCTCATTTCTACCACCAACTATTTTTATTAAAATAAATTTTTCCCGATTTAAGTCATCTTTCTTGCTAATTTCACTTCCTACTACCATGCGTTACAAACATGAACATCCCAATTCTAATCTCTAGCGTCTTTCTTAAAAATATTTTTATTTGTGTTTTTAAGTGTCCTCATCTAATCCTCTGATGATAATTTGATTTATTTTTCTTCTTAACCTTTCATCTTAAAATCTAAAACTAACAATTGATGTTAGTCTTAAATTTTCACTTGGAATGGCCTTCAATCTTTTCAATCTAAACAATCTATTTTTTCTTATCGAAAAATAATCAATCGTGTTTCTAGATCCATTTTTATAAGTAATAATGTCATCTCTTTATTAAATAAAATATTAACAACTATAAAATCATAAACTAAGACAAAATCTAATATAGTAAATACTTCCTTAGTCACCAAATCCATAACCATAATACTTTTAAAATCTTCGTCATTTCTACCAACGTCCCTTTAAATCTCCCAATAAATACTTTTTCGAGGTATCTTTTGTATTAATTTTTTTAATTCATTCCAAAATTTTTATTTGAGCTTACATCCAAACCTACTTGAGGGCATAAACACTTTGATAATCTTAATATCAATAATCTTTAAAGTATAATTTATCTCCACATCTATTAATATTTATAACATTATTCTTAAACTTTTATTTATAATCACACCTACACTTTTTAGTTCGACTATCGAATACCAAAGTTTAAAACCTAAACTATCAATCTCCTCCTTCTCCCCAACCCATTTAATTTCTTGAACACATAAAATATTTATCTTTTCATGTATAATATCTATTAATTATTAATTTACGTAAAAGTACCTATATTCCAAGATCTAACCTAATTAATTTCATGGATTAACTTCTTTGCCGTCATCCATAATGTGAAACTTGCTTATTTAACACACGGCGTGATCATGCAACATTTATTTTTATTAGTCGTCGCGCTTCCAGGGGACGTCTTAGCATTAACACAATGATTTAAAGGATTCAAATCATGATTATTTCAACAAATTTTGCGCTAGCTATCGACTACTTATCGCAACCCTCCACTTTTCACATCCGAAGTTGGGACCCTCCACTTTTCACAACCTAATGGATATTGAAATAAAAATTTTGAGGATAATGAGCCCATTTCAAATGAAAATTTAAATATAGGCATTAAAGATATAGTGATATCCTACATGATATGTCATATAATCTTGCAGATAAACAAAAAAATGAATCGAGTTTTGTACTCGAAACAAAGTTGATTTTAGAAACTCAAAATCAACTCATAAAGTTATATTCTAAATATTAATGCAACTCCTCTTCATGATTTAACTATCAAACAATATATGGTTGAAACATTCCCCAAACAATAATTATATACCATTGTACCATTATGTTACATGTAGAGGCCATCTCTAAAATCCTACCACCTGTTAGATGATTTTAGGTTAAGGACGCCGATGAGGATGTTAGTTATTTGAATGGGAGAGATTGTGAAATCACATAAATAGAATGAAACTAAACTCTTTAAACATCAAGACGTTTTTAATGTAACAATTAAAATTTCATTAGAAACTTTAAAGTTGAACATGCTCGTATAGAAGCACTCCTGGGATGAGTAATCTCCTATGAAGTTACAACAATAGAATATAACCATAAAGTCATAAGGCCAACATGAACAATATCTTAATGGTCGATAGTTTGAACTATCACAAAAAATAAGATATGATGCATTTTCTTTTCAAAACTAGAAAATTAGTTGAACGTAGTGGGGACATGTCACAACATGCCACAACATGACAACTGACAAGGACACGTTATCACAAATGGAATAGACAGATTATTTTAATTGTGTAGAAAGTACAACATTAAAATTGAAAAAAAAAAACATTTCTAGTGATTAATACTAATATTGGATTGTTGTTAAGAATTAATTATACCTGATGTTGACAAAATATTAAAATTTAATTGAAATTAAAAAATGCTATTTTTTCTTTTGTTGATCCTTAAGTTTCTAAATGTGAGATATATGACAATATACTTCATTGTGTAATATATTTTGACTAAAAATACTAGCATTAAGCATTTTAATTACACATTTTATATTAATTATTTTCAAAGATAATATTATATTCACCATGCTGATCATGTTTAATTTTTTACAGTTCTTTTGTGTTCTCATATCTGTATCCTGTCATGTTTGTAATTCATAGCTCTGTAATGCTTTGGAAAAGACTCACCTATGTGACTTCCACACTTTTCCTGTAGCCTTTGAAACTCTTTACGAACTCAAGCATCAAAATGCCTTCCTAGGAAAATATTCCTCAAGGAAGACTTACTTAATTCCTTAGTTGTATTTGCACATGAAGCAAACAAACACTATGAACATCCCTAAGAAATTCAACAAACTTTAA
The DNA here is from genome assembly GCA_021442155.1 of Cymbidium sinense. Lineage (NCBI taxonomy): Eukaryota > Viridiplantae > Streptophyta > Magnoliopsida > Asparagales > Orchidaceae > Cymbidium > Cymbidium sinense. The sequence goes on from CM038223.1 coordinate 94,595,833, forward strand.
ATCATTTATGGAACATAACAGCTATGATCTAGCATGCCTGCCTTTCCAAATGAAATGCGTTCCATCAATATGCCTTTACCCACTAGAGTCATAAAGACTTAATGCATTAGTAGCCAGTAAGAATCCAATATATTTCAGCATGCTTTGCCTTTCAACATTAATATTAGCCACTTTAATGATGCAATTCCATTCTCAACTCGAAGCGCCTTCAAGCTTCTACTATTGTTGCTTTAATAACTGTAATTTCTGCAAGTTAGGCATGTTTCTATTTCAGCTGCCAACATCTAAAAAAATGCTAAAAATATTCTAACAAGATGGAGATATCATCCACTTTCAATAGATTCCATTATTTTTCCAATGAAATGCATTGTTGTTCCTTCGACATTACAGAGGTTCTACCAATCTTAATCTCCAGAGAATCTTTGTGAGTCAATATGATGTAGTATTATTAACATTGACTGATTATTCAGCTTGGGTGCAGTTTCTCATAAGCAAATCACAAAAAGATAAAACTAGGAAATAAGAGGATTGAACAATACTAATCTTCATTCTTTTATGGTCCCTTTATCATTCATGATTCACATTATTTATTTTTATATTCTAATTAGTTGAATGTATTAAATATAATGATATTTTTAATCATAATTGTGATTTCATTTCTTTTATGTAGAAGCTCGTATATGGACTTTCATTGTTATTAATGGTGCATATTTTGACAAACAATAAAGGTAAACATTACAATCACAAATTGATGCAAAAAGAAAGATCTTAATTTTTTCAAATTAAAATATGAAGCTCGACTGACAAATGGTAAATTATTGCAGAGTAAGAGAAAGTAGTGACAACATGAACACATTAAAAAGGAAACAATAATAAATCAAAAGGAGTGTGGCCTACCCATGTCACCAGGTTTTGCTCTGCTCCTGCTTTAGAAGGGTCAAATGCCTTCCGTCCAGTTATCAGCTCCAAAAGAAGCACACCAAAGCTATATATGTCAGATTTCATGGTTAACTTACCACTCATAGCATAATCAGGAGCACAATAGCCATAAGTGCCCATCACTCTTGTTGAAACATGAGTATTGTCACCAACAGGCCCAATTTTCGCTAATCCAAAATCAGAGAGTTTTGGATTAAAATCATTATCCAACAAGACATTAGCTGCTTTCATGTCTCGGTATATAACAGGTGGATTTGCGGCATCATGGAGATAAGCCAGCCCTTGTGCTGCACCAAGCGCTATCTTTATTCGAGTATTCCACTGAAGTTGTGCAATAGCAGGAGCTCTATCTGCCATTAAAAAAGAACTGGTAAACCAATAACATTGTCAACACGACCAAAACTATAAACCATGGTCGAAGAAAAAGGGAAAATATCATATTTAAATGATAAAATTTTAATGATGGCAACGAGAATACCATTAGCCAGTGAATGTAAGAATGATGAAAATGAACCATCATAAGCTCTTTATATATGGATTGAAAGAACAGTGGGAAGGAAGCTACTAGCCGCTAGGTTCCATAGAATAGATAGATGCAAACTGTTAAAAACGTGCTAGAATAGACCAGTGTTTTGAGGGGGGAGAATGTTTGGAGAGGTTTCGACAGTTGCTTTCACAGTTGACAGTAGTCCACCATATAATCACAATAATTACATTTTACATAGAATGATTTAATTCAAGCATGATTCTTCATCCAGTTCCGCGCTTACACTTTATAACAGTCATAATAGGATATAGCCAAATTTTCCGTTGTGATTGATGTACCCTTACAATAAAATAGCAGGAGCATTCCGCTGCTTCAAATACAATATGGCAAGTCATCGAATGCTCATACCAATTCAGTTACAAAAGAGGTGGAAAAGCATTACCAGCAAAACTCAGGATCTTAGCATCTACTAATCAAGAAACACCAGTAAAGAGCAAGCAATGCCTGCTTCTAACATGAAAAAGTAGAAATTCAAGGAATGCATGATAAGGCGACAAACACTGAAAATTTGGTATTGCAACTTCCGGGCATCAACAGTCTCTGGAGTCATCATCAAACTTATTTGCCATTTGAATTGGCATTTAATTCCTATTTAACCAATGATTCCTTTTGTCTCCTATTCCTTCTACTATATCACTTAAGTTTTTTTAACAAACTGGTCCATAATAGTTGAGCTGCCATTGCCGGTCCCAAGTCCGGATGTGAAAAGTAGGGTTGCGATAGGTAGTCGACAGCCAGCATAAAACTTGTTGAAATAATCATGACATGAATCATTTAAACCATTGTGTTATCTTGGGGCGTCCACGGAAGCGGCATTTGTATAAACGAATCTGATGAAAAATGTGTGAAGCATTGCGTCGGTGCGGTGCGGTGTTAAATAAGCGAGGTTCCCATTATATAGGCGGATCACGGGCAAGAAGTTAGTCCATGAAACTAGAATTACGTTAGGATTTTGGAATATAGGTACTCTTATAGGTAAATTAATGCATAATTAATCAAGGTTTGACATAGAAAAATAAATATTTTATGTGTTCAAGAAACTAAATGAATTGGGGAGAAGGCCAACGAGGTTGATAATTTAGGTTTTAAAGCTCGGTAGGTCGAACTAAATCGGTAAAGTGTGATAAAGAGTTTAAAGGATAATGTTATAAATATTAATAGATGTAGATAAATTATACTTTAAAGATTATTGTTGATACTAAGATTATCAATGAAGTATTTATCTCAGGCCGGATGTAGTTTGAAATTGGAAAATTAATAGATAATTCTCAAAAAAAGTATTTATTAGAGATTTAAATGACACGCTGATAGAATGATAAGATTTTAAAAGTATTCATGAGATTATGAATTTGAGTTAATGATGAAGGTAGGACTATATTAGATTTTTTTAATGATTTTGTAATAATATTTTATTTAAGAAAAGAGAAACATATCATACTTATAAAATGGATATAAGAAAACACAAATTGATTATTTTCTAATAAAAAAAATAGATCGCTTAGATCAGAAAGATCAGAAAGTCATTCCAAGTAAAAGTTTAAGACAACATCGTTTTGATTTTAAGATTTAAAAGATGAGGAAAAATAAATCAAATTATTGTCCTGGGATTAGATGGGATACTTAAAAACACAAATAAAAAAATATTTTAAGAAAGCTACAAGAGCTTAGAATTTGAGATTATGTTTATAATAACGTTAAAAGAAGAAAAAATTAAACAAGTAAAAATGTCTGAGAATCAAAGGAAAATCTTTTTTAATAAAAAATAAAGGAGTCGAGCGAAAGAAAGATAAAGAAATAAGAAGATTGTTATAAAATTTGATTTATATGTAAAACTTGGAGAATTGGAAAATATATAGAGTGATATGTAGAGATTCTAAGAAGAATATATGATACAAAAAATTTAAATTTTTAGTGATTTATACAATAGATTACACTAAAAAGGTGAAAGATGACAGATAAGTTAAAACCAAAGACAAGAGAAGAAAGACCTGTTTTAAGATATATAAGGAGAAGATAATAAAGTTTTTTAGAAAGATATGAAAATAGTGAATGAGATATTTTGATAAATTTTTCAATAAAAGATTTGAATGTAGGATTGATTTTAACAACTTTAATACTAAACAAAAAATAGAATTTTATTTTTATCGTCAGATTAGTAACTGTTAGAAGCTTTAAATCAAATAAAATGTGGAAAAGTAGTAGACCGATAATATTCCAATAAGTGTGGAAATGTTTAGAGATCAAAGAATTTCGCATACAAATCTTTTTAATGTTATTTTAAAGACCAAAAAAAATGTCGATGAGTGGAGAAAGAGTTTGTTGGTTCCTATATTTAAGAATAAAGGTGATGCACAAGAGTGTGCAAATTATAGAGGAATTAAGTTAATGTGACATACATTAAAATTATGGGAGAGAGTAATGAAAGAGCATAGGTTAATGTGATACAAAAGTTTCTCACAATCGCGTTTCATGCCGGTAGATCTACTATGAATGTTATACATTTGTTAAGAGGTTTGATGGAGAAGTATGAGAAAGTAAGGAGGATTTACATATGATATTTATTGATTTAGAAAGCTTGTAATAAAGTTTCAAGAGATGTTCTTTGGAGAGTTCTAGAACATAAAGGAGTTAATATTAGTTATATTCAAGTCATTAAGATATGTATATTGTACTTGTGTCCAAACACAAGGAGGATTGACAAAATATTTTCCCATTTCGATTGGATTACATCAAGGATCGCCTTTAAGCCCTTATCTTTTGCTTTAGTTATGGATGTTCTTACTAGCATTTACGTGAAGATGTACCTTGGTGTATGCTTTTTGCTAATGACATTCTTATTATTAATAAGACTAGAGAGGGAATCCAAGAGAAACTTGAATTATGGAGGTCAACATTAGAGTCTAAAGGTTTTCGCTTAAGTAGATCTAAACCGAATATATGGAGTGTAATTTTAAGAAGTTCTAAGAAGTATTGTGACAGTCATTAATAAGAATGAGCAGATATTTAGGCTCATTGTTCAAAATGATGGTGAAATAGATGGAGATGTTATTAGTAGAATTCAAGTTGGATGGTTGAAGTGGAGGAATCCTATTATTGTGTGATGTTCCACTTATACTTAAAGGAAAATTTTATAAGATGGTGGTAAGACCCGCAATGACTTATGGTGAAGAATGTCACAATAAAAGAGAAGATAAGACTAAGTTAAGTGTAGAATGAGAATGCTCGTGGATGAGTGGTTTACTCTTAGAGATAAAATGCTAAAGTATGTTCTGGGAAAAAGTTGGAGTAGTCCGTGGCGAGATAAGATTAGAGAGTCGCCTTAGATGGTTTGGCCACATAAAGCGTCATCCCATGACCCTAAGAGAGTAGATGCATTAGACCTTTACGTTAAGAAAGGTAGAGACCTAAAAGACTTAAGATGTATAAAATGACCTTAGATACTTGAATTAAATGAGAATTTGACGAATAGACACAATGGAAACAAGAATTATAAAATGACCACCCCAAGTGGGATAAAGGCTTGTTATTGTTGTTGGTCATAATAGTTGAGCTAACCCTTTTCCAAACCTTGACGGCCCTATTAAATCCAACTCACATCGCTTGTAGTATTTTATTTTCTAATCTCTATTGATGTATGTATAAGTTAGCCAAGCAAAAAGACAGGAAAAGTAAAGATTTAGTTCAAGTGAGGTGCATTAAGGATGAAAATCATAAAATATTTTTCTTAGAAGAGCTTAAACATAAATGGATGAAATATTTTGATAAACTTTTTAATGAAAGTTGTGAGATTACGATTGACTTAAGCGATCTTAGTACCGTAAATAAAAATAGAAAATTTTATTTTTATCATCGTATTAGTAAAATTAAAATTTAAGAGGCTTTAAAAAAAATAAAGTTTGAAAAGCAGTAGGATTTGATGATATTCCAATATGTGTTGAAATGCTTAGGAGATCAAGAAATTTCTTGGCTTGTTAATCTTTTTAATATTATTTTAAAAACTAAAAAGATGTCAGATGAGTGAAAAAAGAATTTGTTAGTTCCTACTTTTAAGAATAAAGGTGGTGCATAATAGTGTGCAAATTATAGAGGAATTAAATTAATGTACCATATATTAAAATTATAGGAGAGAATAATTGAGCATAGGTTATGATGTGATACAAAAATTTCTCAAAATCAATTTGATGTTGGGTAGGTCTACCATGGATGCTATACATTTGTTGAGAGGTTTGATGGAGAAGTATAGAGAAAGTAAGGAGGATCTACATGTGATATTTGTTGATTTAGAGAAAACATATGATAAAATTTCAAGAGAAGTATTTTGGAGAGTTCTAGAAAAGAAAGGAGTTAATGTTGGATATATTCATGTCATTAAGGATATGTATACTAAGCTATTACTTGTGTTCAAACACAAGGAGGATTGATCAAATATTTTCCCATTTCAATTGGATTACATAAAGATCGGCTTTAAGCCCATATTCTTTTGCATTGGTTATAGATGTTCTTACTAGCAATTTCCATAAGGATGTACCTCGGTGTATGCTTTTTGCTGATGATATACTTCTTGTTGATAAGACTAGAAAGGGAGTTCAAAAGAAATTTGAATTATGGAGGTCAACCTTAGAGTTTAAAGATTTTTATTTAAGTAGATCTAAAATTGAATATTATGAGTATAATTTTAGTTGTAGAAGATCTAATGATAGGGTTGTGACATTGGGTGATCAAGTCATTAAAAATACCGAATATTTCAGATATCTCGAGTCTATTGATCAAAATGATGGTGAAATAGATGGGGATGTTATTAGTAGAATTCACGTTGGATGGTTGAAGTGGAAGAATGCATCTAACCCATTGTGTGATAGAAAAATACTGCTTAGTCTTAAAGAAAATTTTTATAAGATGGTGGTAAGATCTGCAATGATTTATGGGGCATAATGTTGGCCATAAAAGAGAAGCATAAAATTAAATTATGTGTTGCAGATATGGGGATGCTTATGTTGATGGTGGCTTTACTCTTAGAGATAAAATGTGAAATGAATATACACATGATAAGGTTGGACTAGCTCCAGGATGATAAGATTAGAGGGAGCCGTCTTAGATGATTTGGCCACATAAAACATCGACAGTCCAATAACTCAGTTAGGAGAGTAGATGTATTAGATACGTCATATGTTAAGAAAAGTAGAGGTAGACCTAAAAAGACTTGGTTAGGATATATAAAAAATGACCTTAGTTTAATAGAATTAAATAAGAATTTGTTACTTAATATGACACAATGAGGAAAAATGATTCATGTAGCCAACCCCACATAGTGGGATAAAGGCTTGTTGTTGTTATCGTCATCGTATATTGTATACATTCAAAACATCATTGTTTCCAACATCTTTTTTCATAGAATCTACACCTACACTTCCTCCATGTCCCAATAACTAAAATTGATAAGACTTCAACCTTCTGATGAACTACTGTGACATCATTCAAAAGTAGGTTCTCTAGTCAAGCATATTTACATTCAAATACTCAATTATAAAACTTACAAAAATTATTTTTTGACTTCTATTTATATATAGCCTTCAAGGCCACCTTTATAAAAAATCATTTTAAAATAAAAACACTCAACGCTATTATGTTTAATAAAAAATGCAACAAAAAGTTCAACCCACGGACCCGATCCTCTGCAATCAAGTGGACGGAGACAATTAGGGCCAAAACAACAAAATAAATTTGTTTTAATATCCAAATGATGGCAACATTGTCAAAAAAAGCTCAACGGAAGAGATCTTATCACTAAAATGCCCACAAAACAAAATTATGCAAATTGAAGAAAATTATAAAATTTAAAAATTTTCAAGTGAAATCTACCACTCTCAAGCTTAAATCAATAATTCATCTACCCTCCAAACAATTTAACAACAATGACGATTTGAGATAACCTCATCCATAAAGAGCCAAAGTAATATCAACATATCTCCATGGTCACTTTTAAAATATCTTGTGATAGTAAACACGTCACAAACTCTCAAGAAAGTAGAGCACTAGCTTTGAAGCCTACACAACTCAACATAATCTCAATTTGTAGTATGTTGATTAATAAAATATCTAGAACTAATAAGGCCAACCTATAATATATATTTAAGTTTACACAATGTGGGCACCGAAAATTCGCCACTGACCTCTCGACAATATTGAATTAAAAGAGTATGATTTTAGAATGTCAGTGTAATTTTTAGAATGCAGATGGAATAGTAGATAAGACACTACCCAGAGATTTCCTCATTTTGTGAGGACTTTAGATCTTCCAAGTTTCCTATAAGCGCAAGCATATAGTTAATTACCCCAATTCTAAGAGAGAACTTTCGACAAGGCTACGTTAGATCGCTAAACGCAGAATGATAAGAAGAAGATACGAGTTTTGAAATTTGGGGTTTAGAATTTAAGCTTATGAAATTCATCATATTAACTTAAAATGGATGGTTGGGGGAATGATGACGTGCCCGATCTAGATCCCATGGTTCGCCATCCCTGCCCTTCCTACTTAATGTAAGAGATAATCGACCTAACCCGATCAAGAATTCTTATCAACAACATACGGGTTACATCGCCCAAGAAATCAGACTGGGTGGTGTTTCTAATGATAGTCTTAAATCTACCTTATGACAGATGTTGTTTGTCCTATCAAGATACCCCATGATTCACAACTCAAAAGGCGAGCCATCGGAGAACATACGCCACATGATCGTAATATAATGGAGCCTTACGACCAAACCACCGATCGAGGACTACGTCAGAATCATCTGAAACCCATTAGTCAGTTTCACGCAATGGCGACGGGCCACGCCACCAAGATGAGATTGATCGAGAATAACATAAGTAGAACACTGATTTGACATCGGCTTTGTGAGCTAGAGTTTTTTAATTGTACACCCGACAAACAATTGCGGTGAATAGATTGAGTAGTTCTTTAATGATTGAGTTTCATTTAAACAATTTTAGATCGACACTCAATTTAAGTTAATTTGATTTAAATTGGGATCGATTTTGATAAGTATCCTCCGATTGAAATCACCGCCAACACGCCCATCATCGAGGTAGTTAATTAATCGACTAATATACTGAGAACTTTAGATCATGTCGACTGCTAGCTCTTAACGAGATCGAGGTATTATGTAATTTTCTCGGATATTTCACTAAATTCTCATAATATTTTTAGATTTTGTTAACTCAACTCGCCCTCAAGACTAAACTAAGCAACTCGCGCAAAGATCCTCGCATCAATTTAAACATTCAAAGATAAATCACGCGAGTATATTTAAGAATGCCCGCTGCATTTTAAGTTTAAAACATGGAGTTGCCTTGAAGCACGTGCAAAGTTGCTCTCTTTAAGTCTTATCAGGGAAGAGTGGAACTTGATTTCTAACAACATCTTCCTCATCTCTAGAAGGATGTCTGGGGAGCCCTCTCTTTGCCGCACGTCCTTAGAAAACCATTATACCAAGGTATTGAGGCAACGGATGATATTATCCAACTTTATCTCATGACACTTCCCTAGCAAAGTAGCAAGATCAATGCACATCTGCAGGCATGTTTCTCATAGATCATCTTCACCAATCCTCATTGTAAGATCCAACTGTTTATTCTTCTCTAACAATTCCATTTGAAATGATCTATTGTAATCAATCACCTCAATAATGCATTTTCTATGAGGATTTCCACTTGGATTGCTGCTAACAAACTCTTGTTCAGCTGATATTTGCCATTCATTGCAAGGAGAGATCATAAATAATTTTTCAATTACGTATTCACGAGATCTTGGTAACTCAGAATTAATAACTATGGCATTCAATTTTGAGAAATCGAACTCCTTATCTTTGGAGACAACAATTACCAATGAATCATGAACCATCCTTAAAGTACTAGCAAAAGCACTTATCCTTTTACTGTGTACCAAACATCCAGCAATGGCATCACAAAATCCCTCCTGAATATCTACTAAGATGTTATTCTGTAAAAGGAAATCCCCTAGATAAAAAGTCTTGCCAGAATTTATATTTGCCAAACAGAGAGTGATAACCATTTTGGTAATTAGATAATCATAATCCAATTTACCCAGTGATAAGTGCAAAACCCACTCCATTATTTTTCTTTTGTTCATTAGGAGACTTGTAATCATCTCTATAATAGAATTGAGACAGTGATGAACATTATTAAATTGCAACAAATTTTTGAGTTCAATTGAACAGGTCACCATATAGTGTTGCTTCCCTTCTTCCACTTAACAAGGAATAGTATGCTGAAGAAATATTGGCATGACGAAGTATAGATTCTTGTAATTTTCTCTATGCTTTCAAGGGATATAACTGACTGTTTGAGAAATGTCACAACTTCATGCATAGCAAGAATGATCCTACCCTCAGAAAATGGAAACAACACGTTTCTTTCAAAAGATTTACAACTTTTACCCACAAAACTTCATTGTTAGAGCAAATCTTAGCACAACATTTTGAAAAGCAAAGCAATGTTCCAATTTCTCCAAGATTTTCACAGCAAATGAATGTAGTTCCAACCTCCAATAACGTTGGGCAGATGGTTTGTATTGCTTGATATCCATCATGGAATGATTCTTGCCTTTCTCGCCTTACGCTATTAAACCAAGCAGCCTTGAATTTAGCCAAACAATGAGCTCGTCACACCCCGACCCCTTACGCGTAATCAAGTGTATCAGAATAATGACTCGACGGACACGTAATTCAACACGCTCCAACCTCGCAGCTAACCAGCAAGTGAAAGGTGTATCTAATCAAATCATCACTAAACTATTTGCAATTCATATACTACTTAACTTAATTCATATCACAAATACCTAAGCAAATCTTAAGAAATAAATACAGAAAGAACTAAAGACATTTAATTTCAGCACTAAAAGTTTTAAGCTTCCCAAAACTATACAATTCAACAAAAGACTACTACCCACTGCCTTTTCCGAAATTATCAATCCAGAAGATCATCAAAGCTAAATGAGACAAGAATGCTAAATAAGCTCAAGATAAAGACAAGAGAACAATCGCGACATGCATATAAATTTACAAACTAACCCCGCAAGAATGAACATGAACCTGAACAATACCAGACGCAGGTAGAATATAACAATATAACCGAACAATATGTCAGAGGCTCATAAGATCAACGTCCGATCAAGAATTTTCATTAAATCATTTCGCTTCGCCTATATCAAATCATTTTCTAAATGTCATTTATAATCGATGCTTTTGACTTCATATAAAGGGTCACACCCTACGGCCTAAAGCAGTGTAGCGTGAACCATACTCTACATACCTAATGCTCGACACTAATGGACAAATTAACCCCCAACCTCAAAATGTGAGTCGTGATACTAAGATCCCCTAATCACGGCCATCTCGTGAACTTTTGCCATCTCAAGCAGATTCCTCGTAACATAGCTCTTCCTATCACAATTTTCCCGACATTTCGCTTATCACATTATGCATTTAACATGTTTTCAAACATTTCTATATGCCCAATGAAATCAATGTGAACTACCAGAATCATCAGAATCATTAATCTACAAGGCCAAGTAATAAACATTTATATTTGCATTCAATACGTAAATATCTACGTCATTCATACTATTTATAAGTCGTAAACAATGCATACATAGTAAAACAAGAAGATACATAAGAATAAACCTAATTTAAATTATGTCTCACCTCGTCTAAGTCGTCGTGAGCTCCTCGATTCCTCCTCGAGTACACAACCTATAAAAATAACTCTTCTAAATACTTCTAATACAAACTCATAAATGAAACTCATAACTAACACCAATCTTACTAAATTGATATCTCCTCATAAGTTTTACCTGAGTAATCTAACGCCAATATTAATTATCTGCTTCAATCAACAAACTAAAATTAACAAACAATGTCAATCCTAAATCCCCATTTTAATACACAATAATCTACAACTCACCTAAGTAAAAGACCGATTTCGAACTTCCCAATCATCACATTTCACGATTTCAACACCAAGGAAGGCCGCACCGAAAAGAAAAGGATAGGAAAGAAAATTAGCAACTTACAAAGCGCTATAGAGGCTGACTTCCCGTCACGCCGAGGGAAGGAAGCTGGTTCCCTGCTCAGCAAGAGAGCTACCGTGGCCTCAAAAGGAAAGAGGAGGAGAAGAACTCGCGTGAAGGAGTAGGCATTAGAAGGAAGTGAAATAAATGAATGATTACCTTCGATCGATCTCCAAGATCAGCGTGTTCGAGCGTTAATCCAAACGTTGCTGATGCTTGACCTGATGCTTTTGCTACGAACGCCGTTAATTAGCTTAAACAAAATTAATTAGGAATTAAATTAATGGATATTACAAGTTCTGATCAGAGCCCATCAAAATTCCAAAATACTCAAAGCAAAATTGCTCATACAATTCAAAGTCATTTCCCTTGAGTTCGATGGACAAATTCAAGTGTGACAAGACACAGAGAATATGTTCCTTCCACATTTTCCAAATATGCATCAGTGATTCAACTGAACCAATGTTCTGAGATATAACCAGATTTGCATGCTTCTCAACATCTGATACCATTCCTGGCTCCCATAGGTATTTGCAAGGGTCAATCCGTAGATGGACATCAATTATTTTACGTAGAGTAAAAATTTCAAGTCTTAAATTCTGATATTTACGGGCATCAACCAAACATTTTGATAAATTAAGTAAATCTTTTGGCATGTCTGATATTACATAAACCTCTGAAGAAACACAATCATGGAAGGAATCTGAAATCTGTTTTGCCATCCCTAATACCTTACTTAAAAGCTCTTCTTTTTGTGCAAGCTATTTTTAAAAGGCCAACCCTTACTCCATGGTGCCCAAAGTGACTTTGCAATGATATAAATTAGAATTAATTATGTAGACCTCTTGAAATCTCTAGCCTTTTGTAGCATATCTGCTTCCAATAGGATATCCCCTTTCAAATGTGCTATATATGCAGCTTCAAGATAATTTCCCATTAATGTTTCCAATTCTAAGAATTCATCCAAACATTTTCTGGACTTCAAGAACTTCCGTATTAAATCCATGGATTGGAGAATCTTAGCAAGCTCAGCCATGTGTGTGATGTCATGAAGCTTTACATAATGCATAAAACAATTCTCTAGAAATGATTTCTCAATATCTTGTTCATGCTGCTCCAGCATGTTGAAATGAGAATCTTCCTTCCAATGCTTCATGAAATGTAATCCAGCATCAAAGAGCTCTGCCTTAGCGCACATATACAAACATTTGGACAAACACTTTGCTTTCAAATAAAGATCAGCTGCAAATGGCCAGTTCTCTGCCATGGCAAAACAATCCCCTGCGAGCTCAAGCCTGGCTTCCCCAAATTTCTCCATATAAAGTCTACCTGCACTGTTGAAGTCCTTAAAATTTAGGTAACAAGTTGCTGCAGATTCAGGTTTGCCTATTGATTCATAGATAACAGCTGCCTTCTTAAGAACAGCTTCAGCCTCTTCAGGCTTTGATGAAATAACTCAAACTCGATCAGCAGTGCAATCAGACCAGCCGCTCTCGCCCATTTTTCTCTGTAAGTATCTCCAGCCCTCTCAAGCACATAGTAGCCATCTCAAAGTTCTCTTCATTGAATAACTTAATGCCTTGTATCCAATCATCTGATGTGCTGACCGCCTTCATTGATTGAGCAAGAGATGAATCCAAATGTCTTACTTGAACAAGATCCAAGCTTTTCCAATAATCAAACATAGGTTTACAGTAGTCATTTAAGTTCTCACAGATCCATAACCTCTGTCTAGTGCATGTCACAGCAACATAAAGTTGCTTCAGTTCAAAACTAAGAAGATTATGTCTACCATGGTTAAAATTGGGATACGATACAAACTATCATGTAACTATTCATTAAAGTTCTTTTACCTCCCATCTTCTTTTCTTGTTTGATTCTTTTAATTTGAATTTAGCTTTAAGTTTCTTTGTTTAACACTCTTAAGTTTTTTTTTTCTTAAATCTAGAAATTTAAAATGCAACATTTCGGAAATTTACATCTAACAAATGTCGGCTTACCAAGACACCCTAATGAAGAAGGAATGTCTTGCAACACCGCGAACCGATTTTTTCATCTCGTCGCACCTAATGAGCACGACTAGGCCTTCAAACCTGCAAAGAAACACAAGCATATATGCATCCACATCACACATGTTCTGATTTATTTCTTCTGCACGTTACAATGATCGACAAAGAGACGGAGTTGGCGATGCCGGAAACTAAGAGAGAAACCCTCCTAATGACGGTATTATTCTCCGATTGCGGCAAAGGGAAAAGTCGGAAAGGGAGATAGAAGGAGATGAGAAGAAACCGAGAGAAAGAACCTAATGACGAGTTTCTCCGACATGCAAAATGGAATTGGAAATTTCGGTTTAGAATAAAGGAGAGAAGAGAGAGATGCCGGAAACTAGGAGAAGAACCCGTCTAATGACGGTGTTCCTCTCCGGTTGCAGCAAACAGAAAGGGAATTTCGGTTTTGGGTAAAGTGAAAGAAAATGAAATGGGTATTTTCGGTTTGATGGAAATGAGGTGAAATTCGGATTGGAAGGGTGAGAAAAAAAGAGAAATTGAAAAAAGGAAGAAGAATGAAATTTCGGTTTGGGGAAAAAGAGAGGAAATTCGGATTGGAAGGGTGAGAAAGAAAAAGAAATTGGGAAGAGAAAGAAGAGAAGAAGAAGAGGGAAGAAATTGAAGAGCTACCTTGCTTGTGATTGGGAGTAGGGAAAAACGAGAGAGGAAGAGACTTTCCTTTTCGGTTTGGACGAGCGGAGGAAAAAAAATCAGAGAGACCTCTTTGCGTGCAGTTTTTGAGAAAAGACGTGGGAGGAGACCTTTGAGGGAAGAAGGAAGTGGGAGGAATCTTACGTGGGAAAGGTTGAGAGCCGAGAGCTTGCGGTTCACGTGGAGGGGAGGCCGAACCGTGGAGAAGCTTCCGTGCATGAAGAGGAAACGGGGTTCGAGTGGGAGGTCGAGCGTGTATGTGGGGAGAGCGACCGGGTTTATTAGAGTGGGATTTAGGGCTAGGATTAGATTTAGGTTTTTAAATTGATTTTTTAAATGTCTAATCAGCTTTAATGCAAATTTCACGCTGATAAAATTGAATATTTTATATATATATATATATCAATCTTGATTATTTCGATCGCTTCGCTGATCTGCCATTTCGCTCAAGTCGGTCAAATTAAGTCCATTTCAAATAAAACGCTTATCATTTCCGACTTGATTTTCGCCTTTGTCCAATTGAGCGCTAATCTTATTTGATAAATTTGAGGTTCAAGTTAACCGCACAATTAATTTCATGAATGTATTGGTTTGGTTTGGCATTTGACTCGATGCGGTGGCGTTGACGATCGCTCGCTTAATCGTTCGCAATATTTACATTCCAACCAATTTCGACGTTTTGAACGCGATGGCGAAGTCCGTTCGTTGATCGGAGGTCATTTGAGTTGATTTTAGCGACGACTTGTGTATTTCAGTCTCGATTTATGTTATCACTTTCAATCATTTGACGCTACGACTGCCCGTGATTGGCGAGTCATTTGATAATTTTCGATATTTGTACCGCATGATCAATTTCATGAACGGAGATCATTCGACGTCGGCGCTCTCGACATGTGAGCGCCGATTATTAGCTTGAAATCGATTAATCATTATATGCAATATTTATATCGATCAATTTCGACGCTCAACGCGAACGACGCGCTCATCGATCGAGGTCGTTTCAATCATTTTCGACGCCCAGGTATTTTGAGCCCCGATATGCCACTCCAAGGCCGAATTAATTTGAGCTTAACTCGACTTATGACACATATATGGAGGTCAACACACAAATAATAATAATCAATGAATTTTACAAATACAGAAGTCTCATAAAAAGCTATGTAAACAAATGGTATATTTATTTTATAATATACATGATAATTTTGTTATTGCTTGTTATCTAAATTTCATAAAGAAAAAAAGAGTTTCAAAGTCATGTTCAGACAAACTATTATTTTTATTATCATAAAAAAAAATATTCAACAAAATCACTTGCAACTAAGTTTTCACCTAACATAATATTTACACCCTAAGCTAAAAAATTACTAAAGATACAAAGGAGAAAATATCAATATCCCATCCTTCATTTTTACATGTATTCTTTCCACCTTTTTCAAAAAAAAATTTAAAGGACCTTCATTCTCTTGTTTCCAACTTTCCAAATTAGGTTTCTCTGCTCTGCTCTTATCCAACAATGAAATTGCAATCTTCAAAGATAAAAGTGATGCCAATCCCTGCTTGTTAGTGGGTTTCTCAAGTTAGATCAAAGTTTGGTACTAATTCATTTTGTTAGCCTGCCATTAGCCTCTGCACATAAAATTATGCCCAACCTTCCAACATAATAATTTCTCAACATAAAGAGAGGATTTTAAGAAATTGGATTGACTTTTATGATGAAAATAGGTCTTTAAATATGCAAATTATAACAATAAATTATTTTATTTATCATGTCCCAAAATGACCTTAAAAATTAAGAGGGATATTTGACTTCCTAAGCCACATAAAATAAAGAACAACATTTTTCTTCCAAAACTAACTCAACAAAAAGAGAAAATTTCTTATAAAAGCTACATTAAAAATTCATCATTATCCTATTATCCTTATCAAAAACCAACAAACTAGATTTCATGCCTTTCAATTTTGATCATCAATCCTCCAATTGAGGATTTGCCTTCGCCTGTGCAATCACGCCTAACAATTATATCTTCAAGTTGAACGATATAATCTGCAAACCAACACTCCTAGCAATCTTCTTCAAGAAATCAAATTGTCCTAAATCATTAGTTAACTTGATCTCTTAATCTATTCACAATTTGAAACCCAACCACTGAGGAATTTTTTTATAATCTTCTTTAAACTAAACAATTAGATCGAGCATCCTCATATCTAAGAAACTAGGAATATTAAAAGAAGCTTAAAAAATTACAGTATAACCATCATCATCCTTAGCTTTATCTCAACCATTAGCATAAACACTTATAATTATCAATAACAAAGATGTCTGGGACATCAAGATTAGAAAGCTAAAGCTAAAAAAAGTTTTCCACCACATTTTAAATTATTTAGTATACATAAGCAATGTGATTTATATTAAGCAGTTATCCATAACATAGATAAGACAAGATGATACAAAACCATATCCAGTGAAGTTGCAGAAGACTTGTGAATTGTTACTTGCACACACCAGATCTTGGCTTTCAAACACACATCTATATGTGTAAGCTAAATCAATCCAGTTTATGTGCATGCATACTCATAAATATGCAGAGCCATGAGTACACCCTTAAAAAAAACTAGAATTCAATTGCAAATAACCATCTCCATCATTTAAAACCTTCATAATGTATAAAATCAAAGTTATTGACACAGAGGACCATGAAAGTATTACAATGGGTGTAGTGCTGAACAGATTACAGATAGATGCAAATAATGGTGAGAGGAAACAGAGAACATTGATAACCCCATAGAGACTATGTAGATTTTTAGAAAGATCTTGGGAAAAAAAAGCAGCAAGAAGAACAACAAGCCTTTATCCACTAAGTGGTGTCGGCTACATGAATCCTTCCTCTCCATTGTGTCCTATTATGTGTCAAATTCTCATTTAATTCAAGTATATTAAGGTCATTTTTTATACATCTTAACCAAATTTTTTTAGGTCTAACTCAACCTTTCTTAACATAAGGAAAATCTAATGCATCTACTCTCCTAATCGACATGGACTGACGCTTTATGTGGCCAAACCATCTAAGGCGACTCTCTCTAATCTTATTTGTCACTGGAGCTACTCCAACTGTATATCTTCCCTGAAGCTTCTTATTTTTGCATCGTTAGCTCTTAATACTATGTTCTTTTCCTTGACCTAGACAAAGTAGCAACTTATTACAATAAAATAAATAATGCAATTTAAGTTGATAGCAATAACATTTGCAAAGAAAAAGAACTTATGAACAAGGTTAAATGCAAATATATTCAAACAGTCTTAAGAGTAGTAAAAAGGGGAAAATAAGAATAGATAAATCAACAAACGTGTCCGGGTACTAAAAAAACCACAATAAAATAATAATACCACAATAACACGCACAACAATAAACAAGGGGGTAGACCAAGCATTGTAGTGAGAATGCTTACGAAACAGATGGTCTTCCAAGCTTCCCTTTGACATGAACTCATAAACCAAGAGCCTTTGATCTCCCTCAATGCAGTAGCCAACCAAGTTCACAAGATTTGGATGCCGCAGGGTGCTCAATATGAGAACCTCAGTCAAGAACTCTTTGGGTCCCTGCAGCCCTTCGAGATTTAGCTGCTTGATAGCTACGACCTGCTCAAATCAGATTTTAAGTGTCACATTATTGCAAAAAGAGTCATCAAGAATTTCCCTTGGAGAAGCACACAAGACAAAATAAGCGAACCATTAAAGAATCAAAACACTAGAATTACAACTTTCCTGGCCTGATTCTAGTCTCCCTCTAAAGACTTTTCCAAAACCTCCTTCCCCAAGCAAATTGGAGCCCTTAAAATTTTGAGTAGCAGTTGCCAGATCCTTAAAGGTGAAGGAAACGGCACAACCAGTAACTCCCCCATCCGTAGGCTGCTCCTTCCTGTGCTCTAAGAACTCAAGAAAACAGATTTAACAACATTTTTAAAACGAGAAATACAAAATAATAATAATAATAAATTAATTAATCGTTTTAGATTTCGTGATACCCAATGATTCAGCTTGACGACGCCTGCTATCGTCGATCCTGCTGCTCGTCTCTCTCCGGCGCGGATGAAAACAAGAAAATAAACAGCCCATCTGGTAGCTTCCCCGACCAAAATAAAACTGCTCGATCGGAGCAAGTTAAAGCTTAACTCTCCATCATAATTTGTACGAAGAACCAGAAAATTCTCCCTAGACTCCCTACTCTATGACAAGAGAAATAGGCTGGGTACAAATCACACTGCAGAACAGTCCAACGATTACCTGCGTGCCTCGAAGGATTTAATAAAAACACGAGCAGCAAAATCACTGGACAACTCATTCAGCTAATACAAAAAAGTACAATACAAGTCACCACTGAAAATCTTCAAAAGGAGAAAGCAAACAAGAGGCATACTAACCGAAGAAGCAAGTATTAGTGGAAATTACGACACCATTGCCCCGGCCAAACGCGGAGAAACGAAAAACCTCCCTCCGCGGCGAAGAAAAATCTTCCAAGGGTAATCAATCCGCCGGGATATGCGCTACACAAATTCTCAGTGGACACAAGCTTGCTTGCTTGCTTGGCGGTAAAGAGAGGACACAATGGTGTACGGTGGCGCCTTACTATATGTTCGTAATAATGTCGTCGCCATCAATTTGCTGCTATGTTTATTACCAGCTATGGTGGTTCAGCGAATTTGGAATTCCATGGCAGGGAAGCATTAAAGGCAATCCTTTTCCCATTGGATTTGACCTATCCAGTCTTCGTTACTCATCCTGAGTTATAAAAAAAATATTTTGATCAAAATTTTAAATTTTCAAAAAAAAATTTTGTTTTAAAATTTTTATCTGATGGAAGAGTGGCATCATTTATAAATACAATAAATTACAGAGATATTGAGCAATCGTTTTCTAAGTTCATTGAGCCAGAGGACATTACTAATGACAAGAGACTTAGAAATTAATTACACAATTATGAAGAATCTTGCCACAAAGATCACATGACTTTTTTTGGAATGGGTATCCACCTAACACTCCACCCATTGGGTCATATATGTAGTTATATCCACTTTCACACGCATCATCCCCACTGATTTCCCCACTATTATGTAAGCGCTCCTGGAGAGATTCAACTCTGCCGTGCCTCCGCCCACCAACCGAGCTAAGAGACGGTGGATAAGATCACATGACTTATTCTACTGATGAAGGACCGGTCGCCACGTGGCATCAAATAGTGCCACGGATTATCCCAACATTAATAATGAGCTTTGTGGTCCAATGGAGAGTTTTTTTTTTCGTTTTGAGTTAATTATGTTTTAATGATAACTATATGAAACCTTATGTTGTGGGGCACAATAATCTCAATCAGAGGAAATCCGATAATTCATTTTCTTACAATTATTTTTATTAAATTTTGATGTGATAAGCTATGGTCGAATCCTGTGATGCATTATTTTTATCTTAATGAGAGTTAACATTTGTAGGGGGTATAAATGAGAGGATAAATCTCGTATTGAAAAATTACTGAGATTCAAAATATGTAAATTTTAGATTCTAATTATTCAATGCTTTAAAAAAATTATCAAAAAATGATATAGGATTTGAACTTAGTATAATTTTTTGACAAGAGTTAACCACAAAAATCATATGGATTTGATCATAATTATTATTTCGCTAATCGCCATACGAACAATGATTATTCATATTCTCTTATAAATCGAACAAATATTTATTAGCTTACTGCTTAACAAACAAATTGCACAATACAAAAATAAATTTTTTTCAAAAATATTTGATATACACAAAAATAAGAAAATGCAGTTTACTTTCCAAAAAAAGTTACCTTAGAAGACATATATCCATCAAGTGATAAATAATAATTAGTGTAGCTAATTGAAATTTTACCGTTATAGAAATAAGGGTTAGTAAATAGCTCTTTTTTTTTCAAATTTCAGAGTACACTTTTATACCTTTTTTATTTGAAAATTTAAAAAAAATAAATCTATGTGATTTTACATAGTTGAAATAGTTTATATATCTTAATCGGAAGTTACACTAATTATAGTGATTTTGTCTTGTGACATATGTCCATTGTATTGAGTTGTATTTATATTATTATAACAGGGAGTTGTTGAGAGACATTTGCAATTAAAAATAATTCATGCTTGATTAAAAAAAATTATTTATAAACCCAATGATTTCTTCTCTGAGACAATTGCAATTATAATTTTTTTATAAAAAAATAGTCAAATCTTAACAAATTTACACCGTAAAAGGCTAAAATTGCAAGTAAAGGGAAACTCCAAAATATAATCATTACACAGACGTTTAACAGTGGCTTTTTCCTGAAGTCCTTAAACCAACTTGTTTAAGCTTCAATAACAACGTTTCTAGTATGGCACACCTGCGGAAAATCCTCCATTAATTTAGCTTAATGCTTTCCTTAATTGTTAAAAGACTGATCTCAGAGACTTCTATAAGGTCGAATGTGCAAAAAATAGACAATAAAAAAAGTCTTTGAAAAGTTTAAAATTATCATAAATTTTATGCATATTAAGTCAAATATTATAATTTAATAAAATTGCCGATATAAAAATATATATTTCTTCCTTCTGAACATATTTTTTGTCAGTCTAATAGATCTATTATTTTAACAAAATAATTTTTTACTTATTTCAAACCTTCAAGCAGATCATATTGTTAAATTCGGGTATTCAATTCATGCCTGTACTAAGATATATTGGTCTAATGATTTGAAAGTTTATATTTTTAATAAGTAGGTTAGGTCTATGATTTATATCTTGTATATATGTTATGTGTGAAATTCATGCCTTGTTTATATATAAATTATCATTAAATTTGTTCAAATGTAATAAAAATAAAAAGTTTTGTTTTTGATGCTATGATTTTTAAAAAGAAAGGTTTTTTTTTACAAGGGAATAGAAGAACGGAGGTAAGGGAGACGAAAGTATGTGCATTGCTGCCTGGATTTGGCAAAATCATCCCAAGTATTCGTTTCTTCTTTTGTCCAATAGAGACGACTACCACGACAGGCAAGACGATCTCTACTAAACCCTAAATAGTTTTGAAGAGTATGAGTTGATATTTATTTATTTTCATCGGATTGAGATTTGTATGCAGGCCTACAAGGCCAGTGGAGTGGTGGGGGGAGGGCGATGAGAAGATTTTGGGAGGAAGAGATGAGGTAGCTGGAGGAACATGGCTGGGATGCACAAGAAGCGGAAGATTGACTTTCCTCGAACGGAACCCTTCTTCTAGCGCGAAAAGTAGGGGAGATTTGACCCTTAGATTCTTGCAGGTATTTTTGAATTACGTTTAGGTTTGATAAGCTCAGATCATTTCCTGTGATGCACACCACCCAAACTGCAATACTCCTTTTTCTTAGTTCCTGTTCATGGTTATACCCAATTTTTGATTGAATTTAGCTGTTATTGCTCTCTATTTAGTTTCGCATGGTTACACCTTTGTTTACAAATCATTCCAAGGTCTTATTTTTTTTACTTGGTGCTACATGGAAATTTACTAACCAAGTATAAATGAAGAATATGCTTTTGAATAAGTAGCTTTTGTATGAAGTATAAGTTTAATGGAAAAATTATCCTGGCCATTTAGTTGGGCAATACACGGTGCGTGCTGTTATTTAGGATATTTCTAAATAAGTTCATAGTTTGAAGACGATGAAGAGCCCTTGATCTTTAAGGGATGAAAGAGGATTTATTCGATCACATAGTTTGGTTTTCAGAATAAGACACATTTGTACGAATCTGCTTTATTGTGTTGAAACAAAGTTCATTTTTTAACATTGAACTTAATTTTTTCAAGGCAAGTAGATATATTATCACAAAGAGTAATATCTCAGTATTTATACTAATGATGATATTTTAAATTTCTAAAAGCAGGTAGCTCAATAGTCATTTTTTAGATCATGACAATATTTATATCATTTTAGTGGTAGATAACCTCTTCAATTAAGGGCAATTTTAAATTGGACGAATGTACTATGAAGTGCATAAAATTTTTTACAGATAAAATGAACTAAATTTGCTACTTTGACAGCATAAACTTTAATTTCTACAATGGACATACAATTCTTCATAGTAGTGTAGTTCGAACTACATTGAATGAACAACAACTTTTCACATCTCTTGAAAAGTTGTAGTTTTACAAAGTTGATTACCTTTTTCTAAGGTTGATCTCGTTTCCTTTGAATTGATTACTTAAGATCTGAACATTGAAGCGCAAAATTATTTTTTCTAATTCAATTGTGAAAGTTTATGTAGACCATTGATATATTATTTGTTCCAGACTTCTGCTTCTATGCATGTAAGGAACTTAGTGTATTTCATGCTTACATATAATGTCTATTTGAGCTACAATGCTTTCATATTTATTGAGATAGCTGTAAAGTTTAAGATGAGCTTCTTTGATGTTTTGTGGGTTTTCTTGTTACCAATTTTACTTGTTGTGCTCCTTATATTGCCTACACTTAAGTTGTTTTATTTTTTAATTGTTGTATTTTCTCACAACCCCGACTTCTCTTTCAAAGTTTCTGGAACATCGAAGACTGCATCTTCTATCCAGTTTCTCTTTGTTTATGTGCTTACTATGATTTTTGTATTCAGCATTTCTATCTCATAGATATCATCACCCATTAAGCATGACTTAGAACATAGGTAGAGGAGTATCTTATGAGAGTAGCCGTCACTACCATGTGAAGAACTACCCAAATTTCAAAAGAATGTTGCGAAGAGTTATGATTACACTTGGATTTGAGTAGAGATGATTAGAAATTGACCAAACCCAACTAAGACCCAACAAAGCTAAATCATAGTGCATCCATATTAAAACGCAAATATTACGACAAAATAATCATAATTTGAGGCCAAAAGAGATAAAAAGTAATCACATTGATTTACTTGAGACGAAAGCACAATAAAGAAAGGTTCTATAGGAGGGGCAACAAAACACCATTCAAATTGCCCTTCGGCAGCACGAATAAAACTAACTTAACTAACAAAATAGTAGCTCATCAAACACCAATCAACCAAAAATAAGAAAAAGGCCGCGTTAAGCACTCAAAAATAGTAGCCAAATAAAAAAGAGTGGCTCTGGCTAGCCTGAAACAGGTGATCGAGTAGTCAACTGAGCATTAGAAATCAACAAATTTTCCAAAGCAAGCCAACAATCAACAAGAACAGAAGAGAAATAAAAATAATCAATAGCCAACAAAACATCAAACCGAGATAAAAATTGGGCGATCCAAAAATCAACGGAATGCAGAACCGCTAAGGACAAGAATGTTATGAAGATGATTCCAGTGCCTGACCTTGTATATCAATTGGATCTTCATTTTTTTTTTGAAATAAATTGGATCTTCATTCTATGCAAGTTAGTGGCAATGCAATATAATAAGAAAGCAAGAATTGTGTGTACCCCTAACACATTCAAAACATCATGGTTCAAGAGCTAGGATAAGAGGAAACACATTTCCAAATGGCATGCAACATTCCATCAAGTTAGATTAAAAAGGACACCTGAATAACAATTGATTAGCAGATTCATGCTTTAAAAGTCAAGGGATTGACCAAAATCTTATGCATGATAAGGGCTTAAATAGTTTTTTTGTCCCCTTAAAACAAAACCAATCAAATATAAACAAACGTAAGACATGGTGTTTATGGCTAACCCATTAGGCACAACAGACATTCGGAAGATCAAGCATAAAAAATTCTTGAAATCATTGAGAGCAAGTTTCAGCTCACCATTAAATCAAATAATATCCTGACCAAGGGATATATTGACACTATAGATGATCCTGTAAATGATATTAGATAGAGGGTGGATATTAATATTCCAAGTTGTGTTAGGCGTAGCACATAAAGGAACAGTAGCGGGATTAGGTGGGGAGCAGAGTAGACAGACCAAAGATTTCCGACAGACCTTTGCATTAAATGCAAGGATCGTTAAATAAGGAGGCACTGCTGCCAATAGAGACGGAAATGTGAGAGCCTGTTTTGTGGGCAATGTTAAGGATACATTGTACCTCCAAAAATAAGATAGTGGGGTGGGGACCTTTTTCTCACTTCCATTTGATTGGTGTATGCAGCACAAGCCCTTTTTGCATTTTTACTTTTTTTTTCTGTTCTTTAATTTATGCTCCTCACTGGAAACAGAGCCACGCGAGTCCTTTGGAATATGCTGAGGAGATAGCCAAAGAAGCAACTGAATACAATGGTTTCAACCTAATATTAGCCGATATCCACTCAAAAATCATGGTTTATGTTTCTAGCATACCAGTTGGTGAGCCTGCATTAGTTCAGATTGTTTCTCCAGGTCTTCATGTGCTCTCAAACGCAAAGTTAGACACTCCCTGGCCTAAGGTAAGCAACTCAAGTTCTGCAAATTAACATTCATTATATTTCTTGTCTATAGTCTATGGATAAGCTATATTCTACTTTAGAACCTTATGGTGGGAGATTTTAATCAGTAAAGCCTGGCAGCACTTGGCTTATTCCCTTTTGTTTGATTTGTGTAATATCTCGCATTTTCCAAATATATATATGTCTCATGGTTTCTTGGTGGTTTGTTAGTATTAAGCTAACTGATAATTATGATTCAAAAGTGGTGGTGCTAGTTTCTTTGATCAGTTTTCTCCAGAGTTCAAACTATAAATATATACTATGGTTTAATTTCAAATATAAGTAATAACTAAAAGTTAATGCTCTAGATTATATGTAATTAATGTTTCATGAAGTAATTTGTTTCGATATTATTATTACATCTACTGATAGAATAGTTATATAATGATTTATAATTCATTCAAACTATGAATTTATCTCAAATGTGTAAGTAAATCAATTAGTATTATATCAACATTCAGTATGTTTTTTTCATTACTTGATAATTTTCTTTATGGTGGGTTTTTTCTCTGGGCCTGATTCACAATATTCAGCTGCTGCTACATCTGATGTCATGCTTCTTAACTACTTATTCTTAATAATTTTTTAGCGAATGACCCAACAACGATTTCTTCTTTTAACACTTCCCACATCTTATGACTTATAATTCTTACAGGCCTTTGCAAAAAATAATTGAATTGTTTCTTTGCATGTTCCTGCAGCCTTGCTGAGTGAAGCCTCTGATGAGAAACACTCCGCTCAGCCATCATAGTTTTAAAGCCATTCAAGAAGCAAATGTTTTATGTCAAGTAGTTTGAATGTAGACAGTGTTGGATATTCTTATACTATTTTAAATGAACCAGCTAATGTTAAATACTCTTGGGAGAAAAAAACTTGCGCAACTTTCAGAAAACAATAATTTCATACTTAAATGATTGTGTCATTTGTGTGTTAAGTACTTAATATAATTCTGAAGATGCTTTGTAGGCCCTGCGACTACATGAGAACTTAAACAAACTTCTAAGGAGATATGGTGATGAAGAAATCCCAGAGAAAGAAGTAGTTGTGGAACTGATGAGCGACTGTTTTAAAGCTGATGTCAATAGATTGCCTAACACTGGCTGTGGACCTGAGTGGGAGTTCAAGTTGAGTTCCATCTTTGTTGATATTGAGAGCAACAAGGTGAACTCAAGTATCTTTCTCCTCTCCTATGTGTCAGACTAAATGAGCATTATCTTAACACTTTCCATTTTGTTTTCCACCAAAGGGTCGGTATGGAACTCGAAGCATGGCTGCATTATCTGTGATATCAAATGGGGAGGTAAGCTTCTTTGAGAGATACTTGGATGCAAGTGATGGTGAGTGGAGAGAGCACACCGTGGACTTTCAGATGGACAATTTGCTGCAGAGGGAAGACTAAGATCTTTGTCAGAATACTCTTGAGTTTTAATTTTTTCACGGAATTTTCAAACTTTGTTGTAAACAAAATAATGATTGGTTAGTTTCTTTCATTAATTTATCATTATTCCTACCAAATCTACAGGTATACCCAAAGCTTGTTTTCATGCATATGGATACTGTTTGGATGAATGGTCGCTAATATTATAGGACTTTGAAATAAATCTGCTTGCGATGATTTGAGTTTTTGAGACTTTTAATCCCTTATGTGATTCCTTTCCAGCCCACTGCAAGCATGAAAAGTTTTAACAATCAATGGGGGTATAAGTGCATTCATGCCTTCTACTTATGCCTTATAATCTTTTCTGAAAGCTTTAATGGTAGTTAATATGTGTTGAATTAATTGATATTTGGATTTATCTTTCTATGGGTTATTTTCTATCGATAGATGATTTTGGCTTCTTTCTTCCCATTCCTGCGGTCTCTATTCGTTACCGAAGTTGCTGTTCTTAAAGAATTTGCTGCTTTTGGTGCATTGGTAGCGTGTCTTGATTTTTGTGGTTCAAGTTGTTTTGGGATTTGCGACTAGCCCGTTTTAGGGCGGTATTCCTATAGTGGTGCTGTTCAAATTACACTGTGCTTGTGTTTGGCAAGTAGCGGCATAGCCTCATTTTAAAGAATTTGCATGCAAAACGCAGTGCTTTCCAACCTGATTTGACTACTTCCTGTGATGACGGTCAGAAAGTTATGATTTGACTTTTTGAAAATAAAAAAAATTGTAAATTTCACCTCAATTTCTTCAGCAATAATTTTTTTATATTAATTTTATCATTATTTTTTCATACAGATATGATTATCCCAAATAGATTCATATCTATTAATTTATGGGATGAGAAGCTTATAAAAAGATGTTTTGAGGTATGTAATTAAATGATCTTGATTGAAGAAAATAAATTTATTATAATTTTTCAAGCTTGTGTGTGCAAATTTGATGGGTGATTTCTTTGAATATGTTATAAGTGTGGCTATTTAATTTTAAGAATGTTATCTTTTATTTAGCAACTTAACACCCCCACCCCCCCCCCCTCTTGGTCCGACTTCTTTAAACTGGAAAGGGCTTCTGTCCTCCTATGTTCTCAACCCTCCTAACTTCAACCTTTTACATCCCTTATTATGAAGATAAAGTATCTTTCTCGGATGAGGAGGTTGAGGAAGGTTCAAACCAATGGAATCTGGCCTTGGTTGGATTTGCTCTGGGAAAGTGTCCTTTCTACGGCAACCTTCACCAAGCCATCAACAAATTATGGAAGCTCTGAGGTACTGTTGAACTAATTTCTCTCGCAGAAGGTTTTTTTTTTTCAAATTTAATTGTGCTGAGGATATGGATATGGTTCTAGCCGGCGGGCCTTGGTTTATCTATGGCAAACCTTTCATCTTCAAAAGGTGGTCTTCAGATTTCAAGCCCATCAAGGAGGATTTCAAAGAGGTCCCTATCTGGGTTGAGTTCCATAATCTCCCTCTATGTTATTGGTCTGAAACTGGCATTTCTAAAATAGCAAGTAAAATAGGAATCCCCCTTAAAGTTGACCCTCTCACGGCCAAAGGTACTCGCCTCACCTTTGCTAGAGTATCTATTCAGATTAACATTGCTTCCACCCTTCATGATTTCATCATTATATCAATTAAGGGAAAAGACATCCTTCAACCCATCATATATGAATGGCGGCCTTCTCCTTGTTGTGATTGCAACACCTTTGCTCATGACCCTCCTAACTGCCCTAAACTCCCTAACCATAAACCCCCCTCTACCACCCTCACCCGTCGTGGTAGAAGCTCACAGAGCACAATGCTACCACACCCCACCGGCCACAAATAAACCCACCACCTTGGAATCATCAATCACCCTACATTGCCCCAAACCTCAACATCTCTGCCTCTGATCTATCTAATAGCATGAGTTCTATTGTTGAAGAGTCCCCCACTAATTCGAAGGACACCTCTTCCTCTGCGGCTTCAGAAAAGCCTACTCACACGAATGAATCTGCAAATGAGAAGACAACCTCTGCCAAACTCCCCTATAATTACACAGATCCCAACCCTGCCCTTAAATCAAACGTGGCATCTTTTTCTTCTTCCTCTCACTTCATGACCTCCAAACCTAAGAAAGGTCAACCCAAGGGAAGCTCATCCCAATCACAACAATAACTTATGTTCTATCTAAACATCCTTTCTTGGAATGTTCGTAGTTTTAATAGTGATATTTGCATTACTGACTGTTGAAATCTTGTTAGAAACAACATGATTGACCTGGTTTGCCTTTTGGAGACCAAACTCTAATCTTCTCACATCTCGGATCAAGTCAACTGTAGACAATTCTGCTTATTCCCTAATGAAGGCAATCTGGACAACTTTGACTATGCTCCTAATGGACGCATTTGGCTTAAGTGGAACTTCACCACCATCTCTTTCACAGAATTACGAACTCATGCTCAGTTCATTCATGGTCGGATTACCTTCTCTAGTACTATCAGCTTTCTTGTCACTTTTGTATATATTGATAATAGCTCTACCAGGAGAAAAGACCTCTGGCAATCAATCACTAACATTGCTTTCTCTTTACTGAGTCATGGATAGTTTTGGGGGATATCAATTGTATCATCAAGTACAGAGAAAAAATAGGTGGCTCTCCTCCTATCCCATGCAAGCTTACAGGCTTCAATTCTTGTATCTACAACTCAGGTCTTTTAGAGCTCCCTAATTTTGGTTTATCTTATAGTTGATATAATCAACAATCAAAGAACCCTATCAGGTGCCTTTTGGATAGGGCTTTCTGTAATGACACTTGGATGAATGCATACCCTCTCTCTCATTTCAAAATATCAGAGCCACTCACATCTGATCACTCTTCTATTTTTCTCTATCTTGGCAACGTCACCATCCTTAAGTGCAGGTTTATGTATAAAAATTATTGGCGTCTATGTCCAGATTTCCACAACCTTATTGCTAACTCCTGGAATCGTCCTGTAATTGGTGATCCTATTTTTTCTCTTTATAATAAGTTGAAAAATATCAAAGAGGCTCTCCTCAAATGGAAATGGAACTCCTATACCAATATGTCCAATTCCATTATTCATTTTAAAGCACATCAGAAAGATATCATGTACCTCTTGGAACATCAGCCACTCTCTAAAGTCCTTCTAGATAAGGCTTCTCTCATTCAAAGACAACTTCAGGAAGCTCTCCTTTGTGAATACAAATGGGCTAAACAAAGGGCTAAATGTGCTTGACTTTCAAAATGTAAGGATGATATTAAATTTCTATATAAAAAAAATCAGAACTATGAATAATAGAAACCATTTGTGGGAGATTATAAGAAACAACTCCCTCATTTATACTCAAGAGGGTATTGCTAGAGAGGTCATTTCTTTCTTCTTAAACATGCTCAATACTGACTCTATCTCCATCTCTCGGACCTTACACAACCGTACCCAGCCCTCCTCAATATGACAATCTCATTCTTCCCTCCTGTGATGAGGAAATTAAAAAAGCTTTCTTTAATATTGGATTTGATAAAGCGTTTGGGTCTGATGGTTTCACTTCTAAGCTCTTCAAATATATCTCGACCATTACTGACCTCTCTTGTCTACAAACTATCAAACACTTTTTTAGCACATCGACACTTCCAAACAGAGTAAAACATTCTGCTATCACTCTTATACCCAAAGGGCTTCATGCTCAAACTCTTAATGATTACAGGCCGCTCTCTCTATGCAATACTATTTACAAGGTTATTGTCAAACTCCTTGCAAACAAACTTAAATGTGTTATACCTTCCATCATTCATCTTGCACGGGCTGCTTTTATTTTAGGCAGGGACATTGCTGATAACATCATCTTAGCAAATGAATTATTGTATGGATTTAACTCTACTTTCTCTCCAAAGAGATTTTGTGCTAAAATCGACCTTATGAAAGCCTTCGACAGAGTCAATCGTAACTTCATGTATGCTAGAATGGAAAGCCTGGGTTTCCCCCTCCATACATTAGATGGATTAAAGCCTGCAAAATATATGTTCCTTTTTCTATCATCATTAATAATAAAATTAGAGAATACTTTCAAACTATCTCGGGTCTGAGGCAAGGCTACCCCCTATTACCTTATCTTTTTGCTATTATTATGGATGCTCTTTTCAGGCTCTCAGACCCTCAACAAGCTAATGTTGGCTCTAACTCTTCTGGCACTGAAAGCAACTTAGTTCATCTAATTTATGCAGATGATCTTCTTATTTTGGAAAAGTGCTAAAAATATAACATATCTCACCTCAGTTTTTCATGCCTTCTCTATAACATCTAACATATGTGTTAACCCTACTAAATCTGCTATCTACTTTTCCAAATCTGTTGGAGCACAACTACAACCACAAAATTGTCAGATTAGTGGCTTTAGCCTCAAGAACCTCCCTTGGAACTACCTTGGAGTCACTATTAGCTCCTCTAAGCTAAAAGCATCTGAGTGCTCTAAAATTATGGATAAATTCCAGAACTGGTTATCTCTTTGGAAACAAAAACTTCTTTCTATGGCTGGGAGGTTTCAACCCATTAAATACACCATTTGCAGTTATCTATACTATTGGTTTCGTTCTACCATCATCCCTAAGGGAATCATGAAGAAGCTTTCTTCCATCATCAATAATTTTCTTCACAATAATAAGGCTGAAAGGAAACTTCACACTATCGCATGGAATACTACTACTAAACCTAAAGTCTATGGTGGTTTGGGCCTTCCCAACTTGGATATTATAAATCTTATGTGCAAATCTAAGATCATCTGGAGATATTACAATTCTGATTCTCTCTTTGGTAACTGGTGCTGCAAACATTATGGCTCCCTTTGGGTTAATATGAGACCCAACCCTTCTCCTTTCTGGAAATGTCTGCTGCAAATGGTAAGCAGAACTAAGAAATATATCACCCTTAAGGTAACCTCTGATAGCACTCTCATGTTCTATTTTGACCCTTGGCTC
This sequence comes from Cymbidium sinense, assembly GCA_021442155.1. Classification (NCBI taxonomy): domain Eukaryota; kingdom Viridiplantae; phylum Streptophyta; class Magnoliopsida; order Asparagales; family Orchidaceae; genus Cymbidium; species Cymbidium sinense. The sequence continues at coordinate 94,626,948 of CM038223.1, forward strand.
AATGGATTCTCCTTGTTTGAACAATTTGGAAACCTAATCTTTAACTGGTTCCCTTACCCGATTCACACTAAGCTTTGTGAAATTCTCCAAAACTGGCGATGGATCCTGAACTTTAATCCTAATACTCCAGTAGATTGCATTCAATCAATTCTTAACACTACTATTGAAAGAAGCAATGAGATTTGTCTTTGGAGAGGCAGTAGCTCTTACTCTCATAAATCCACCTACTATTTTGCTTATGAATATCAAGAGAAACCTGCCTAGAATGCATATCTCTGGTTCAAAGGTTATTCCTTAAATTCTCTATTAGTTTCTGGAAAAATCTCATTGGGGTTCTTAAAACCAAAGATATTTTGATTCATTGAGGCATAAATACAAATCAATTATATGTTTTCTGTGCTGATGGAATGGAATCTCATTCTCATTTATTTTTTGAGTGACCTCACTCTCATGCCCAAAACTGTATACTGGATGAAAATTTCTTTCTTATTTCATGCAACCTACAACAAGTCCTCGATCATTCCAACACTATGCTTTGCATTATTTCCAAGAACTTCTACACATTAGCTATTCACATTATAGCACATTATATATGGAAGGAAAGGAACATCATAATTTTCAGAGACTCGACCAACATTTTTAATATGCTGACTCAAAGCATACATTTTGCTATTAAGCAGAAAACACATAAATGAAAATTCAAATATGGGATGCCGGACCACATTAAAAACTTATATTATGCTCTACCTTAGCTGTTGTTTCTTCTTTTCTTCTATCCCTATCTGCCCTAAGAATTTCACACTCATCTATTTGCTGGGGCTCTCTTTTTGATGAGCTGTGATTAAATCCACTACACTATTAAGCTCAATCGACTATCTTGTGTCTCCTAGAGCTTGCTGTCTTCTGTGTTACACATGATATCTTCTTATGATTTTCATTTTCATGAGTGTCATATACTTTCAGATTATAAAATGTGTCAAGCTATCTGGATCTACAGGACAATATCCCTTTTTTTTGGGGGCCAGCAAGCTTCTGGATGTTACATTTAGATAGCTCTTGGACAGAGCTGTGCTTCTATGGAACTATTTTTGGATTACTGAGCTCACTTTCTCTTTAAAATTGTTTTGAGCTTTTCCCTCTCATTTCCTTTTCTGTATTTGTTTCTTTATCTTTGACGTTTTTGGCTTTAGTTATTTTGGTTGTAGCTTTTACATGTTATTTCCATTACAACTCCTTTGTTATATTTGTAATTAATCCTTTTTTAATGAAGTGCTGCGCGTGTAATTATTTCCATTACTAAAATGATTCTTAGATTTTTTAAGTGCTCATATTTTAATCTAAGATTTTTTTTAGGTATTTAACTTATTCTTTTGGCTCATTATTTCAATTTAGGGTATGTTTGGGGCAATTTCAAGTGTGAAAACACAGTGGTTGAGCTATTATAGAAAAATTATTGTCTAAAAATTTATTGTCGATATTATATATTTTTTATTTTTAAAAAAGTCAAATTGTAGCTTTGTGCTAGCCAATATTCTTCTAGGTCAAGTTTGAAAACACAATTTCCCCATTGCAGGTTCTCTTAAACATGACTAGAATATAGTTTCTTAAACAACATCTTGTGGTGTATTTCGCACTGCACCTCGCCACAAGTGCCGCTCTAAATGCACCTTTAGTCTAAAGGAGGACTTTGCTTTTTGTTTCTTTTAATGAAAATTACTAGAGCAAAAATTTTCTTGGAGATGTTTTTGAGATTGACCATAAAGTTGAATCCAAATATTTCTAAGAGATATGTCTAAATCTTTTTGAAGAGATTAAATATACAAATGAGTGAGAAGAAGAAAAATAGAGTCAAGAGAGAAGCTAATAATTTCTTATGACTATAAACATAAAACTCAGGATTACAAGATGTCATTAGCTTATCTTCTAACTAACTATTAGAGAAAGGTTTTAAAATTATATGATAAAAATCTAATAAAGATTCACCTTAAATATTTGCTAATTATGTGTATATGATTACATTAGCTTCATGTCATTCAACCCATGTAGTTGTTGTTTGACTTCAATGAGCTTATATAAGTTCTAGTAGGATGTCAATTTAAGTCAATTGATCAACTTCGGGTCTAACTTATATTTGACCCAATTTAAATAGGTATGATCTAAATCTAATTCATTTAATAAATTTGTCAAAAACTTGTCTTGAACTTGACCCACATCAAATCGATTGACTTAAACATGACCCAAGTGATTCATTTAAACATATATTTAAGTCAAATTCATTCAAAATTGAGTTAAATTTGGATTCATTGATTAAAATTGTGCCAAATCCAATTCAATCTTAGGGTTAGTAGGTCAACTTAAAGCCACTAGCCTTAAGAAATTAAATGGGTCGAACTCTTAGGCCCAAATCGAACCCAAAAAATTAATCAAATTAGAAAATTACTTGGCATTTTTTTTTGTCTTTTTTTTCGGCTTTCGGATTTAATCATTTCCTCTAATGGACTTCAAATTTCTCCTAAATTTTTATCTTCTCACTTTTGATCATATAGACTTGTCACTTATAAAATACCACTCTCTCAAAGTTAATCTTATTGCAAAAGAGAAAGTATGAGTTCTAGAGCTCAAGAGGCTCAATGCAATGCTTAATATTTCTGGGCAAAAAGATATTTTTAATATAGATTTTTAAAATGAGTTGAGTTCAAGTATAACCTTCAAAAGTAAGTTTTATTTTTAGTAAGTCCCACAAAAATTTTACAAATTGTAAGAAAAGATAGTTTACGAGCTATAAAATATTATTTGTTTGAGCTCAAACAATTTTTATTTCTCAAAAGTGAGACATATACTTCATGTATAAAATGTAATTTGAGCAAGTATAGACCATTTATCTACTTAGTAGAATGTAGTCTCATAATTTTTAAAAGGTGACTTTAAGTTGATGTCACATTAATAAGAACTGGAGTTAGTTCATCTCATCCTTATCTAGTCTAATTGAGCTTAATTTTTAAATTAGCCCTAATTAAAACGTAATTAGCTAATTAACCCGCTTAAAAAAAAATTTAAAATATAATCGTCGGCCGGTGACTGGCCGACGGTGACGATAAATAATTTAAACAAAAAAAAGTAACAGAACGCCTCTCTCTCTCTCTCTCTCTCTCTCTCTCTCTCTCTCTCTCTCGTCATTATAATAACTAAAATATAATTTTTTTATAAATATTTTTTATAAAATATTTAATAACTAAATATTTATTTATTTAGTTATTAATTTTTTATTTATATATATAATTAAATATATAATTTAAAATATTTTTAATTATATAAATAAATTTATAAATTTATTTAATATTTTTTTATTAATTAATATATTTATTTAAACTATATAATTTTTATTAATTTTTGTTAATATATAATTTAAAAATATTTAAAATATATAAATAAATAATTTTTAATAAATAAATAAATTATATAAATAAAGTATATATATATATATATATATTTAGTTATTTATATATTTAAATTATATAAATATTTTAAGTTATATAAATAATTTAAAAATATTTAAAATATATAAAATAAATAATTAGTTATATATATATATATATATATATATATATATATTTATTTATTTATTTATTTATTTATTTATTTATATAAGTCCATAATAATAATAATAACAAAAAAATATAAAAAATAAAAAATATAAAAAATAAAAAAATAAATAATTTTTAATAAATAAATAAAGAAAGGAATAAATATATAATAAAATAAATATATATATATAAATAACTAAATATTTTATAAATATATAAATAACTAAATATTTATATAATTTAAAATTTATTTATTTATTTATTTAACTAATTATATATTTTCAATAAATAAATATTTTTAAATAAATAAATAACTAATTAAATATATATATATATATATATATATATATATATATATAAATAACTAACTATTTATTTATATATTTTAAATATTTTTTAAATTATTTATATAACTTAAAAATATTTATATAATTTAAATATATAAATAACTAAATAAATTTATATATATATATATATATATATATATATATATATATATATATTTATTTATATAATTTATTTATTTATTAAAAATTATTTATTTATATATTTTAAATATTTTAAATTATATATTAACAAAATTAATAAAAATTATATATTTTAAATAAATATTAATAAATAAAAAAATTATTAAATAAATTTATAAATTTATATATATAATTAAAATATTTTTAAATTATATATTTAATTATATATATATAAATAAAAAATTTAATAAATAAAATATTTAGTCATTAAATATTTTATAAAAAAATATTTATAAATTATATTTTAGTTATTATAATACAGAGAAAAAAAAAAAAAAATAAATGTTACTTTTTTTTTAAATATTTATAAGAAGCAGATCATTAATCTGTAGGGGCTATTTTAAATTTTTTTTAAGCGGGTTAATTAGTTAATTATATTTTTAATTAGGGCTAATTTAAAAATTAAGCCGTCTAATTGTACTTAGGTGATAAAGTTTTTTTAATGTTGATCTAAACCTTCAAAATATCAACGCATTATCATTAAGTTAGTTAATTTTAAAGGTGTGTTTGGGATAATTTTTGCATGCGGTTTGGTCCGAACTGTATCTTAGTTGGCATTTGAGAAATTACGTTTTGTTGAGTTTTTAAGAAACTGTGATGGAAAAATTATTTTTTCTAACCTGACCAGATAAAGTGCGGTGGCTGCCAAAAAGTTACGATATGATTTTTTTTAAAAATAATAAAAAATTATAATACTCACCACAGCCTTTTAAACGACAATTTTTCCTACAACATTTTCACCATTATTTTTTCAGATAGCTACAATTTCTCTAAACATACCATAAGTTTAAAATTTAATTCATTAGTTTTTAGGTCAAATATATTTTTATAATTTTTCAATGCATCTTTTCTTTTTTTATAATAAAAAAATCTAAGAAGGGAATGAATTCACTCATATCTCTAAGCTTGACTTTGTTGAGTTGTTTAACTTTTGATTAGACTATTTTAATGCTTGGATGAGTTAGATTCTCCTTTGGACAACCAAATGTAAGTTATGCTTTTGGTCTTTAACATTGATATATCCCTCTAAAATTTATAAATCAAACATGGATTTTAATTTAAAGCATATATTCAATCAAATTAAACAATTGAGTGAGATGAGTCCAACAACACTAAAATCGGGTCAAATCGAGCCCAAATGAGCTCAAATCAAACTCAAAACTTACATATGAAACTTTGAGACACTAATTGAATGGTTAAATGACTTCAAGTTTGATGTGCTTATAGTCGAATCAAGCGGTTCGATGAGATGAATCCAACGAGCCTAAGATCACTCAGATCAAATGTCATTTGAATGATCAAATCACCAAAAAAACTATCTATGATTAAATGAATCATACGAATCGTTCGATGGAGTGTTTTGAGATTTTTGGCTACAATGACCAAAATACTCCTTTCAAAATCCTATAAATAGAACCTCATTCTTGTAATGAGGGGAAGAAGGAGCTATAAGAAAACTTGGGAGAAAGTTGAGAGAGAGAGAGAGAGAGAAGTTAGAAGTTCGAAGTTCATCATCATCACCGTTGTCACCGATCGTCACCTATTGCCATTGTCGATTATCACCTACAACCGTTACAACCCAACTACCGCTGCATAGCTATTGTAACATGATTTTGGAATTCCCATTATCGGGATTTCTCACATACAATCTTGTAATCTCGCTATGAGGAAGATTTAAACTTTGTACTTCAAAGCAGATATATAGTGAAACATTTTTACTGGGCTAGGCCCCTTAATTTTTTCCCCTCTTTCTGGAATTTTTTTATGTAAAAATTCTGGAATTTATTATTCTCTTTTCAACTATTTGTGTACGTGCTGGATTTTCCAATGAAATAAAGATATGAAGTTTTATTCTACTGTAATTGGTTTTCTGGCACGCAACAAACATTAATAATATGCTTACCACATATCATGTTGAATCTATATTTGTTTATAGGCGACATATAAAACTTACGAGCAAGGTTATAGACTAAAATGAGATAAAGAGTTAAGATAGAAGCTCTATGATTTCTTTTAACCAAAATAAATAAATAAATAAATTAAGATAATAAGTTATCATAGATCTACTGTCATACACTTTATTTATAATTGAGTGATAAGTGCCAAGTAAAGATTTTGTCATGAAATAAAGATTTGTTAGCTATATGTATTTGATTACATGAAGCATACATTAATGATTTTTAAAGTAAGGATTTAACTCAACTACCTTTGATGGGCTTAGGCAAGTTTTGATGAGTAATTATTCTGAACAATTTGAATGAGTTCATCATTTCAACTCTGACAACCAAGTTCACTGTGAGAGTTGAGCTCATCCTAAGGGTCAAAATTTTATTGAGGGATGAGTTGAAATTTCTCTTTTTAATGAATTAAAACTTAGATGTTTAAGATTGTAGTTTCACTTAATTAATTTGATTTTATTGATCATAGGTGTTCAACTAAAAAATGTACAATCTCTTAAAAGAAAGCTTCATCCATCAATTTTTATCCAAAATTTTTTATTTTATTTTATGATAAGATCAAATTAGTTTAGATTTGATGATTTAAGTGATTAATTTCAACACAAGAAGTATGTTAAGATTAAGGGGACATTTGGAGCGGTGGTGGCGTTGCAGTGCGATGTCATATCACACTGTAGTATCATTTGGATATTGGGTTGTTAAAGAATCACAGAAAGTTGTTTTCAACTCAATTATTACCAAGAAAATAATTTTTTTTATAACTACGACAACTGTTCAAATAATAACTTGTTCTGCAGCTTTCAAATAGATGTAGCTGTTCCAAACAGACCCTAAAAAGAATATATCTAAAAAATTTAGAAAATTATTATGTTTAAAAATTCACATATGATTTTGCATAACGTTTAATAAAAAAATAAAATAAAATACTTTAAAAAATCATCACAATCACATCTCATTCAATTATGTGAATCAATGAAAATCTATTAAAATAAAAGTATGTTATACTCTACAAATTTAATTATTTTATTTATAAAACTATAATCTAAATATATTTTTTATAAAATTTTAAAAATATAATAATATTGGTAATTAAAATCTCAAAATTATAGAAATACTCAAGATTGCAAAAAATCAATCTGTTTCATCCAACCAACCGTTTGGTCTAATCCGATTCTGCTAAGGTTGCGAAGATTAGTACACAAGAAGGGTTATTTCCGCAATCCGCGAACAAAGTTGGACATTCACCAACAAAGTTCCATTTCCGAAGTCCCTTCTCAGAATTACAGTCCTCTCCTGTCGTCGATCGAGCGAGCAGCAAGCCAGCAACCCTACGACCGTGGGTTCGATCCGACGAGGAATCACAACAGAGGCGAGGCGAGACTTTGTCATCGAGTCTCTCAACCTCACGCAGATCACTCAGATTTCTCGATCAGCCTTATAAAACCCATTTCTCCTTTTCGGCTACCCTCGTCTCAAGCGGAGATCTCATAAACCCCTGCACCGATCTATTCCGGCCACCGGTGGCGGGATTTGCAAAATCTTGTTGGGATTCCACCGCCTGATTGATGTCGATCTAGGAAATTCGATAATTGATGGCGGCGTTGCGGCCCCCGAACTTCGACGCCTTCGAGGCGTACTTTAAGAGAGCTGATTTGGATCAGGATGGGAGGATTAACGGCTCGGAAGCCGTTGCTTTCTTTAAGGGATCTAATTTGCCCCAACCAGTCTTAGCTCAGGTTAGTTTCCGTTGTTTATTGATGTAATGATTAATGGATTATTTCTTGTCGAGCTGCTTATTGAGATATTGTGAATTCAATTTTCTATGCCATTTAGATGGAGCAGTTTATTTTTTGAGGTCAGAGTTAAACTTGTATTCTTAGGTTGCGTTCAAAACATCATTTGTTGTACTTTGCCTGTATAGTTGCATGACCATTCAATCAGGAACCTCTAAGATCTTACTTGATTGAGGATTAGATGCTATGTTTTCCTCATGCATCTATGAAGATTATTGACCATGGCAAAAGAAAAAAAGAGACTGAATTAGCTACTACTTAACAAACCTTCTTAAAACCATCCTTTAAATTCACACACCATTTTACTATCGATATACTTATTTAGTTGTTAGATTAACTTTGGCCAGACATTTTAAGATTTGCCAAGAGGCATGCTTTTATGGGTTTTCTGGACTAGACTGTCAAGGCATAAGTTTTTTCACTCTTAAGTTAACCTTGAAGGATCAGAATAAAGACATTTATCCTTTTATTAGATGTAGAAGAGAATATAGCCTGAAACCTTTGGTTCGTTCTGTTTACATTCAACAAGTATTAGTCTTCTCCTAAGCATTATGTTGAGTTAGTTATGCTCTCACTTAATTGATTATTTAAGTTTCATCATGATGAGTTGATAACTCTGCTGATAGCATGTAGGGTAAGCATATAAAGTAGCAACATGCATGCATTATTTTTATTTCCAATTGACAGCTGTTACCATTTTTTGGGTGGATGCTGGTGAGGTATCTCTCTATAACCATATGGATATTTATCCTGTGTTGGTTAGGTTTTTTTGTCTTTGATTATGGTGTCCCTTTTAATAATTTTCTGCAAAGGCATTAGGGAAAGAGCAAGGGATTTAACCTAGAAATTAAGCATTTTAGGGTTTGGCATATTTTGCATGCAATACGATCAAAATGTAGTAATTGCTGATTTGCAAGATTGAGTGAATTAGAGGAAGCGATATATATTAGATTTCCTTATCTGTTTGTCATTTACTTAGCTTGGGTTAGTAGCTATTGGAACATTGAGTCCCATGACCTACAGCTACAGGTCACAATAAGCAAGAACATAATATTTATAGTAAGCAAGGAGATAGTATATGAAGAAGTATAAAAAATGAATTATGATTCGTATCATTCACTATTGATTTTGAGTACATTATATAGGTAGAATTTGTTACAGATCAAGGGCTACTAATTGGTTTGTTTTAATCATGTGGTTGAGGTTTGCTTAGTTTGTTATGAGAGTGTGGTTACCCTTGGTATGCTTAACACACCCTCGCTAGAGGGACTTTGGTGATGTAGAGATGAATTTCAATACAAGTTGATTGAATCATTGGGATTGGGAGTGGCTTTGTGAGAGCATATGCCAATTGTTTAGGTGTCGAGATGTAGGAGACTTGTAATTGTTGTTTAGATGTTAAGTCTCGGATGAAGTGATATATCAACTTCAACATTCTTCATACAATTGTGAAAAATAGGATTTTGTGTTAAGTAGGTTGTCACACTTGATGCATGGCAGTAGTGGGAGTAGTACTCTGAGTTCTTTAAGAAGAGAATTGATCCACAAAATTTTGCTTGCGCTGTAAGCTATGGCTTTATATTCTGCTTTTCTGCTGGAATGAGCAACAATGGGCTACTTTTTGGAGGCCCATGAGAGACATGTGGAGCCAATAAATGTAAGGAAGCTAGTTGTAGACTTGTGATCATATGTAGATTGTTTGAAAGGAGCAATTTTGATGCCAAAGTGCATGGTATACTTTAAGTATTAGAGAATTTGCTTTACGACAGTCCAATGTTCATTTGTTGGCAACTTCATTAACTGACAAATTTTATTAATATTGTATGAAAATCCCTTTATTTAACTTGCAAACATATTAGGGTGAGAAGGATCTGAAAAATCAGGAGGTTGAGTAATGTAAATCTCCTCTTTGAGGCCACCATGCAAGAATGCATTGTCAAAATTAAGTTAATCGTGTAGGCCAATTATAAGTAGCTGCAAGCAAGAGCATTAGCTTTATGGTTACATGATTAATGACGGGACTGAATGTTTTTTGTGTAATCAACATCATATTGTTGGTCAAATCCTTGCGCAACTATGCTTTGAAATGGTGAATGGAGTCATCAACATTATGTTTCAAGCAAAAAAAAAGCCATTTGCAAGTTATTATGTTTTGAGAAGTAGATGGAAGAATAAGGGTCCAATTATTGTTTTTGAGTAAGGCATTGATTTTGTCGGTCATGGCTTGACACCAATGAAGATTAGAGTTTTCTTGGAGAAAAGTAGAAGGGGTGATGTTTTGTGTGAGTGTAGTAGTGAAGCACTCACAAGAAGGATATTTAGTTGTGTAAATCTTTTGGTTTGAGGTTTCCGGTTTTAGATCTCGTGATCATTAGATGTGTTGGTGGTAGGGAAGGAAGCATTGTGGGTGGTGGGGTAGTATGTGCGGTGGAGGATCAGATTGTTGTTGAGACATAATAAGAGGTTGCTGTGGTACTAGGGTGTTTGGTGGGGATTGAGAAGGGGCATTAGGAGGTGTCGAGAGAGAATTGAATCGAAAAACTTGTTCATCAAAGATGACATTTGGATCATAACAAATGTAGGCATGATGATTACTACTATAACCTAAGAAGATGCAGGGAAAAGGTCGATGATGTAATTTAGTCGGGATATATGGTTTAAGCCATGGGTAACAAAGGGACTCAAAGACTTTAAGAGAGATATATTGTGGTGGTTTATTGTATAGTTTGGTGAAAGGAGAAAGGTTGTGGAGGAGTTTGGTGGGTAATCGATTAATGAGAAAATTGCTTGTATGAAAGGTTTAAGGCTAAAATCAAGAGGGTAGATGGGCTTTACTGAGTAGAGTGCAACCAAGTTTTACTAATGACGATATTTTAGTTCAGCAAAACCATTTTTGAGCTTATGTGTGTGGTGCAAAAAAATGTTGTTGAATACCAAATTGTTTTAAAACAGGAATAAATTTTTTATTATTCACTACTTCCATTTGATTGAAAAATACAATAGGTAATGACAATGATTTCTCTATCATTTTCTTAAAGGATAGAAAAGTATCAAGTGCTTCAGATTTACAATGTAGAGGATAAAATCAGGTAAATCTGGTAGATGCATCAATTAATACAATAGCGATGGGCAGTGTGAGCTGAAGTTGGTGCCAGACCCCATATATTTGATAAAATGAGTTGTAGTGGACGGTGGTGGTGGAAGGTAGAGCTTAGCGGTAATCATTGAGCTTGTTTGGCAGGTAGAGCATAGGTATGAAGAGGTGGATATTGGAAAGATTGTGGAGAATGTGGTTGAGTGTGTAATGGTTAGGATGACCCACACAATCATGCAAAAGTTGAGTTGTAGCGGTTATGTGAAAAAGAGCCATTGGAAGTGGTGGAGTGGGCTGTGGTGGAATGTAAAGACCTTCCACATTGGGACCATGGCGTCGTATTGCAACATTTGGGAGAAGACCGGTTGGGTGATAGAGGAAATGATCCAACTCATGATAACTTGATCTTGCCTTGGCCAATTTGTAAATGTAGGATTAGGTTCTTGAGAGTGTGGTAGGAAGGGAGGAGGGATTGCTCCATTGACATATCCGATTAAACCATGTGGATGAAAAATTGGGAGAAATTGAGAACACCATATTGGGTAATTTGTATTGTCAAGGTTCACATTAAGTGATGAACATTTGCAAGGATTGCATTCTACTCGGAAGACTATTGGATTCTGGCGACAATGTTGGTGGTGCTTGCTGTACTTGTTGGGGAGGACTTCATAGCAGTTTTAGGGTTTCTTGGTTAGAAGCTCTGATACCATGTTGGAGCATTGAGTCCCATGATTTGCAGCTACAGGTCACAGTAAGCAAGAAGATAGTATTTACAATAAGCAAGGAGATAGTTTATTAAGAAGCATAGGAAACAAATTCTGATTCATATCATTTGCTATTGATTTATGAGTACATTATATAGGCAGAATTTGTTACAAATCAAGGGCTGCTGATAGGTTTGTTTTAATCATGTGGTTGAGGTTTACTTCCATGAGAGTGTGGTCGTCCTTGGTATGCTTAGCAAGCATCCCTTTTTGACCTCTTACACCTTTTAGTGGTTCTCTTTAACAATAGGGAGAGGATTGGCTCTTGGGAAATGCTTATACTGGTCATTGCTGCATGCATGTCCTAAGGTGTGGTAATCAGCAGGCCTTTTATTTTATGGGTATGGGTTTGTTTTTGGTTCTTGAATTCCAGAATCCAGCAGATTTTGATATCTCATTGTTAGATATCCAACATGATATGCTAGACCAAGTAAATTATTGGATGCTTGATGTAAGGAGGGAGAAAGTACTTTATTTCTAAAGATTCATGGTACAAATTTGACGGTGGTGCATGATGTCTGTGGATAAATAAGCTTGCATTTTCTAATATGGGCCTCGCCTCTTACTTTTTGCTAAGACTTGTAATGCCTTCATTTCATAAACTTGTAATGTGATTAATAATTTTCATGCTTCACTTGTGTTTAAGATTTGCCTGGGAAGCCGTAGTTGCAATGTTAATATGAGATTGCCATGGAACTTGCACTTGAGTGTCTCATAAGGAGATATCCATAATTGCACTTTCCATTGCTAATTACTTGACGTGGGATAAAGGCTTATTGTTGTTACTCTTCATGACTACTGTTTCTAGATTGATTAAGCCAATTCAGATACTTGGCATAATATTTTGTTTGAATCAAGTTCATTCTTGTTTGTTCAAATCCGGCATTTGTTGTGGTACACTTGCATCTGGTCTTTTTTTCTCCTCTGATGCACGACTTACATAATATGCTCATTATGCTGAGTGATTCAAACATTTAGAAGATCTTTGCATTATTTTGTTCGACAAGATTCTATGTAGATTTTGTATGCTTGTTTTTATTTTTACTTATATTATTATGGCTTCATACAGATATGGAAGTATTCTGATCAGAACAATAATGGTGTCCTTACCCGCCCAGAATTTTACAATGCATTGAAGCTAGTCACTGTGGCTCAAAGCGGCCGTGAACTAACACCTGATATTGTCAAGGCTGCATTATTCAGTCCGGCTACGGAAAAAATTCCTGCTCCGCAGATCAATCCAATGCCTATGCATGGTCCTGCAACTGTGATGAGCTCTTCTGTCACCATGAGGCCCCAGTCAGGCACAACATTGCCAGCATCCACTCATATAGGTCTTGCTGCCTCAACGGGATCTCAAAATTCTGGCCCAAGGGGAATATTACCTGGTTTAGCTGTGAATCAGCAGTTGATTCCTCCTTCAAACAGCCATCTAACAAGGTTACCTCAAGGCACATCTGCTGCTGCTTCATATCCAATACAGGCTGTTAATCAAGCACTGCCTGGAGCAACCAGTTTCTCTGGTCTGCCTCAAATTTCAAACACATCAACCATGACGACTGATTGGTTTGGCATTAATAGTGGGGTTTCAGTTGGGGGAACCTCACAAGGTTCCACCCAAGGCATTGTGTCTTCAGCAAAACAGGATGGTATCTGGCCTAATGTGGCAGGAACAACACCTGGATTGACCACCAAGCCACCTACAACATCTGCCGTAGTGACCTCATCATCCACCAGTGTATTGGATGCTAAGGATTCAAAAGCCTTGGTTTTGTCTGGAAATGGTTTTTCTTCAGATTCTGCTTTTGGAGGGGATACATTTTCCGCAACTCCTCAAGCAAACCAAGGTGGTGCTTCAGCTGCTTTTTCGTCTGCTAACACACTTAGCTCAGCAGGAATTGCTTCAGCAACCACCTTATTTCAAAATTCGAAGGTTGGCGCACTTGATTCTTCACAGAGCACTTTAGTGCGTCCCCTTGGTGGTAATCAGCCTCCTGGGACACAATCAACGTTGCAGAAAAATCCATTAGAAGCTAAATTAGCAGCTGGAATTCCAAATTCTTCCAGTCAGCCACAGCTTCCATGGCCAAGAATTAGTCATACTGATATTCAAAAGTACACTAAGGTGTTTGTGGAGGTAGACAAGGACAGAGATGGCAAAATCACAGGTGAACAGGCACGTAACTTGTTCCTCAGTTGGAGACTCCCTAGAGGTAGGCACTTCGTACATACTCTTTGTTTTGATTTTTATCTTTGGGGTATGTTGCTAAGAAATGCAGCATGTACTTTTTTGAGCTTTTCTTTTAAATTGGAGGTGATCTACTTATTTTATATGTGCAGAGCTTTGGGACCATCTTTGCTAAAACTTTTTTTTCTTCTTTTTATTTTGGGTTTCTACTGTTTTACTTGTTCACTAACTTCAAGTACTTTTCTTTCTGATTATAGCATAACTGTTCCACATATTTTATGCACATGACCATGGGACATTATCATTCTCAAGATTTTTTATTTTTTTACTTTTAGGTGTCTTCTTTTTTTATTTATTTTATAGTGTATTGTTCTATATGTTAAATTGTTTATATTTTAATTTCAAATCTTTTTAACTTGAGAAAAAAAGGTCAAAATAGCTCTTGAATTATTTATGGGGCCATTTTAGCTCATGATTATCTAATGTGCTTAATTTAGTCCTTTACTATTTAAAATTGATCTAAAGTATTCTCCTGATTCATCAAATTTGATCCAAAATAATTCAATAGATGGACTATTTTGATTTATGGTTGAAATCAAGGGACTAAATCAAACACATTTATAGTCTAGGATTAAAATGGCCCCATATAGTTTGTTCAAGGACTATTTTTGATATATAGATAAAATTTGTATTTAGTTGTTTTTCGTTCTCATCCATATTAATATTTTCTAAATTTGAGATACTGTTAACTTGCATTGTGATCTTACAATTCATTAATTCACCGGGTAAAGTGGTTTGTTGCATTTCTAGAGGTCTTGAAACAGGTGTGGGACTTGGCTGATCAAGATAATGATAGCATGCTCTCGTTCAGAGAATTTTGTATTGCTCTCTATTTCATGGAGCGGTACCGTGAGGGGCGTCCTCTTCCAGCTTTACTTCCAGATGTGCTTAGATTTGATGAGACATTGCTTCAAGCCACGGGTCAACCTTCAGGCACATATGGTGAGCCAATATGGCGGTCAAGCCCTTGTTGCTCAATTCCTTATATCGCTTTTTTTTATTAATCTTTTTTTTCTTCTTAAAGAATTAGCTATTTTTGGCTGATGAATTCTGATATTCTATTATTCAACCTGTTGTCTATCCTTAATATTTCATGAAATCTCTTGTTAATTTTTAAGTAGGCTCACGACAAGGGGTTCTTGGGTCGCGTACCCCTATGCCCACTACTGGAATGCGACTTCCGATGCAATCTGCAGTTCCGTATCAAGTAGATAACACTAGCCAACGATCACAACAAAAGCTAATGACACCTTTTCCTGGGAATCTGGTGAATCAACAGAATGAAGAGCAAGCCTTTGAAGAGGCTACAGATGGTCAAAAAAAGGTATTTCCTTTCATTTCTGAAGCTCATGTTTATATGTTGGCTGTTTCAACTAGGAGGCAAATGGTATCCATAAACTGATATTCAAGAATGCCGATAACAATTTATTTTAAATTGTCACATTAGATTCAACGAGTAAAGGGTGTCACACATGCATTTTTATCTATTTTGAATTGTAAATCATGCAAGTGAAGATAGATTTGTGCAATATAATGCGTTAATGATCTGAATGTGTTAATTTTATGCAGAAAGTTGGTGTTTAAAAGATGCTTAGAGTTGCATTTTGTCTATCTGTATTTCTTATTCGTTTTTATGATGGAGTTTGTATTAATTTATCAATGTTAACATCTAGTGACTGCTATGTGGCTGATGGGAGATTATCTGAAGTTCAGATGCAAAAACCAGGATTAATGATTTTAGATGATGGTAACATTATCCATTACTGTTCAATAGCATATGAGACTTGCTCTTTAATGGCCCACTTCTGAATTTCCTTCCTAGTTGTGGTTATAATTTGATTGAGCATTGGTGTGGTTGAGGATGCAACGGAAGATATGCAGATGTTGATTTAGATAATGTGGGCTCTGAAAATTCGCCATTGACCTCTCACATATGAAGAGAGTATGATTTTAAATGTCGGTGTAATTTTAAAGCGATGAAAATAGAAGACACTATCCAAAGATTTATTTACTCATTTTGGGACTTTAAATCTTCTAGGTTTCCTTGGTAGCTATAGTTAATTACCCTCTCAATCTTTGAGAGAACTTTCGATTAAAAGGCGTTAGACTTTGAATCGTAGCGTATAAGTAAACATATGGAGTTTAAAATTTAAATTATGAAATTCATTAGTTTAACTTAGACGGTTGAGAGAATGATGGCGTCTTTCGATCTCTGGTTCATATCGTCATTTATGTCTACTTATCGAGGAGGTGGTCATCCACGAATGATACTTGCTCGAACACATGGATTATGTCGTCTAAGAAATTCTTGTAGACCTAGGGTGGTGTTTGTTTAATGAGACATACTTAAGTCTACTTTAGCTGACAGAGGGTTTTTTTCCCTATCAAGTATCTTACTATGATTCACTCAAAGGACATAATCGGGGAGCATACCTACAATCATGATTGTAATATAATGGAACCTCAAACCACGTCAGAGGACTCAGTGAATTATCATCTGGGGCTCTTGGCCCTGACGGTCGGAGCACGCGTCTTTCTTGGTATGAGATTGATTGAGTGAATAGTAGAATCTTGATTTACTGCACTTTGTGTATAATTTCTTAATTTGTCGCCAAAAAAATTGTGGAAGGTGGATAGATTGAGTTTTCTTTAAGTTTTTAATGATTGAATTTCATTTAAATAATTTTTAGATTAATACTTGATTTAAGTTAATTTGATTTGAAATTAGAATCATATTTTGATGGAAGTATCCCTTCCGGTTGAATTTTCATTCAACACAGCCATCATCAGGGTATGAATGATTTGAGCATTCATATTATAATTTGATAATTTTATTTTGAGATTGAACCTCTCTGATTGAAATTTACAATCAGCGCAATCATCACTAGGGTAAAGTACTGGACCAACTCTGCTTGCTTATTAGCAGAGGATTGGATAAATAGTTAAACTTGTGATTATATTTTTCATATCAAAGTAGAGAGCTTAGAATTTTAAATAAGAAATTTCTCTATCATGACCCTTGATGGTCATACGCAAATGTAAAAATAAAATCATCTTTTAGTAATTAAACATTTGATTTAAAATCAATCTTGTCAACTCCTATTTTGCAAGGAGGATTAGATTGATTAAGTGGGACTTACGACTTCACTGATAGATAAAGCGGCCCATGAGAATTCATTTTCAATTTCATTGAATTTTATGTAATTTAGAAGATGTACATGCTTATAGAGGCATTTGAAGCTTAGTTCTAGAGATTCCTCGTAAAGCATGTAAATTAATTAAGAGATAATTGAACTCTTTTTCAAGTATTATATTTGAATTAATTTCTCATTAAATATGCATATATAACAGTCATCTCATTATTTGCGCAAAACTCGATGCTGTGATTAGGAGTATATAACTGCTTCAAAATATGTGTTTAATTGACTTGCAACTCCAGATTATTTGCATGCCTATTGATGCAATAGTTTGAGTATTAGACTGCCTCAATATGCATGTGCAACTCAATCATTGTTTTGTATCATCTGAACATATTTCAATATGAGGATTTCAGATATAAATATTTCTTATGACACATGCAGAAAATATTTTATTTTAGATCATTGACGGACTTTTGATGTAATAATTTTGAGTGCAAGTTTGGCTTAAGATGCACACATGCTCATATATTTTGGATTAGATACATTTATCGAAGAGATTTCAAGTTTATCACAAATCTCAAGCAATCCAATTGATCGTGTTTGATTGCTCAATGTGAACAGTGACATCGTTAATTGCCCATTAGGAAGTCTAGCTTGTGTTTATTGGCAAATTATGTTTTTTTTTCTTAAGTGAGCTATCAAGCTCTATGTAAGCTCTTTAAACTCGATTGTGCTTAATTAAGATCACTTTACATTTCTCTCACATAAAATGTAATGATTTAAATTCCATTGAATAAATCATTTTCAAGTTTATGACGTATCATTAAATTCTTTATAGATATCATTCCAAGTTTGATTTCTTTGCAGATTAATTTTAATTTTGGGACTTTGCACTTTCATATTGTTTCATTATTTGTGTGTTTCTCCATTTTTTTAATGAATTTTGTTTTTTTTTTCCAAGTCTAAAAATTCGGAACATTTCGGCATCTGAGACATCAATAATTTTGGAGGTCTTCCGTCATGCCTTGATGAAAGCGGTTGGTATTTCTGTAAAGCACGATTTTCATCTTGTCACGCATGCTTGATGAATGGCGGACAACTATGACAAAATAATAGCATATGCATATACATACAATCATTTCTACACATTTATTTCTACACATCCAAACTCATTTTTTTTGTTTGCAACGAATAGCACAACGATCAACAAGCACATGTAAAGTGGATGGAAGGATGAAAATGTTGGAAACCTAAAGAAGAACCTGCCTGATGAGGTGTTCCTCTCCGGCTGCGACAAAGGGAATTTGAAGGATAATTCAACAACTATGCACTCTATTAGAAGAGGGAGCGAGGAGGTATACCAAGAGGAATCTGCCTGATGACGGAGTTACCTCTCGACTACCCTCGCTTGTAAAAAGGGGAGTGAATCAAAGGAGGAGTTCGGTGCGTGCTTGTGGCTTCGAAAAACAGAATAAAGAGGGAGGAGGGTTGTTATGCGGCTTTGGAAATGGGATCAAGAATCGAAGGAGGGAACAGAGAGGTTGTTGTCTTGAGACGGTGAACCCTGTTTGCTCGACTTACCTGCAGTTAGGAGGAAGAAAGCGGATGGGAAAAAGGGGAAATGGTGGAGAGGGGTTGACTTGCGTGCTCTTCTTCCGTCAGTTAAGGAAGAAGTGGACGTAGAAGAGGGGAAATCGGGAAGGGTATGGGGGCTTACGGTTTGACTTGGTTGGTGATGTGAGGAGGAATTGAAGGAATATGATTTTTGTGGCCTGCGGCTTGAAGCGCTCCAAGGGGACAAACGAGAGAGTGGGAGACCCGGCTACTATGCGTGGAGCCCGATCTCTGCGTGCAAATGAAGGGAAGAGACTCGCTCGGTCGATAGGAAGGTTGCGATTGAGAAATCACTTGATCGTTGATCGTTATATTGACAAATTTTGATGTTATGAATCAATGGCGAAAGTTCGTCGTCGAAGGTCGTTTATTTTTCACAATGTAGTGTCTTAGCTCGATTTGCAAGCTATTACATCAAATGTCTGTCGAATTTGGATTTTGAGCTCGACTCGACTGATATATGACACATTGAGGTCAAGAAATAACAGAGTGGATGGTCCTATAAGCTTTTTTTGATGAAGGTATGGACTGATGGTGGCCATTGCTTCCTCATGTGGTGCAGAACTTTGATGAGAAATATAGGCAATGGTTTGGGGGGGTTGTGATATAGAGTGAAGCAATAAGAGTATCCTTTTAATTAGAGAGAAGTGAGAAGGGAGGAAATGTGTGAGTGTTAAAAGAGGTTTATTTTATTTTATTTTTTTTGAGGTGGTTGGGGGTCAAGATGGCTTAGAGTTATAATTAAATGCTTGCTAAGACTAATAGTTGTTTTTCTCATGCCAATGATTTTAGTTTATCCTCATAAATTAACTTTAATTTATACGGTAAGACTTGATCTTGATATGGGTGCAATCTATTAGGGGCTATTTGGGATCAATTTTGTTTTTGTTTTTATGCTAATTTTAAAAACATGTTAGTTTGAGGTGTTTTTATTTTTTATTTTCAAAAATAAATAAATATTTTTAAAAACACTCAAAATAATAAAAACAACAATTCCGATCAAACATGTTTTACTTTAAAATAAAACATAAACATAACAAAATGAAAATATAAAACAAAAAAAAAGTGATCATAAACAACCCCTTAAGCACTTATTGTGATAGGGATAACAGAGTCTTAGGCCTTATTTATCCCATAAGCATGTAATCAGGTTTGATTGGTTTAGTATGTAAATTCATAGCCATTTGTTTGGTTGACCTGTTTTTGTGCGGACTAATTATTAATGAGTTCTTCATTTGTGGCTTTTGAAGGAACTGTATTGGCAAAAGCTTTGGTATTTACTTAATCAAGCATTTGTTGAACTACCTTTTTTGGCATTCTATTAGTCCAACTTATATTTTACATCTTGTTAGGCAGGCAGGCTACTTCTGAGGAAGGGAATACAATGGAACTATGCAAACATGGGGATTTATCAAAGAAAAAATGAAAATATAATTGAAATGATAGATAAATAGTGTTTTCTTAAGTTGTTGGCATTAGTTCTGAATTCTCAAGGCCAGGTACTAAATTCTCAATGCACAAAGTAAGATACGTAAATCTTCAATCAGTAATAAGGGTCTGGAAGTCTAAGAATCAGAGCCAAAGGTATTCCATTCATCAACAGCTGGATTATATGACTCTAGGTACAATTTATGATAATAGACTTTATTAATGAAAAAATATGAGTGGTCTTCCATTTTTTAACATCCCTGCCGCTAAGCAATAGTGTTGTGAAGGCCCCTTCTATTAAGCCAATCATTGGTTGGGATAACTTTTTTGGTAAACCTTCACCAGAACATTTTTTCTCTATGATGGAGCTGGAGTTTTTGCAACCAATCAAAGTAGTTTTTGGATGCTTGAATGTAGCTCTCATAAACCCAAGGTAGTGATGATTTTCCCAATGGTGGTGCGGGGTAAGCTTGGGTTAGTCTTCAATAAGCTCGATTGGATTGGGATGGTCACTATGCTCCACTAGAGCTCACCAAAACATTCTTGCAGAAATTTGATGTTCCAGTCATTGTCATTAATAATCAGATCGGAAACTTGCAGGTTGTTCACTTGTTCCACATTCACAAAGGTCAGCTAGTAGCCATGGCTCTCTCCAAAATCCAATCTTCCTGAAGCACATTTATATTAGATTCATGGCAATCCTCTATCTGAAGACTTGATTCAGGCTCTTCGCACTGTCCCTTATAATCGCCTAGCTGCAAGAGTCTCCTCTCCTCATTTCAATGCTCCAAGGCTTGCGGCCATACATTCCTGTGGGGCAAGCAAGTCTAGCCCATAAGGGACTCTTCCACCTAGACGAGGCATGGAAATCAAGTTCACCATTGAGTGATCGTTGGCAAAGAATGTCCCACTCAATATAATGGAGCCTGGGATAGTTGGTATTCATTTAGATGTGATATGTTCTAGAGAGTTAACAAGAGATGTTTAATGATTTGTAATACATATAATATTTATTTATTCCAATGGATTTGTTGAGAAATTTTGAGTTGAGGTGGTATATTTATGGAGGTGGTGGGAGATTTGAACTTAAATTTAAATGCACAAATTTTATTTACATTTCAAATTTGAATTGTAATGATAGCTTGAGTGAGAACAAATATGTGGGAAGGGGAGAGAGAGAGAGAGAGAGAGAGGGAGGGATGAAGGAAGAGAGGGAAGGAAAATATAAAATAAACTAGCAAGGCAACGTCAAACAAGAATAAAAAAATACAATATTTTTGCTCAGATAACAAATTAATGCAAAAATGGATAATGTGATTGTGTAAACTTAAGGATTAAGTGGTGGAAAGAGAGAAAGGAGAAGGAAAACATACAAACAACTAAATTTATTGACGTTTCTTTGAAATTTTGTGCTATCAAATTCTTTGGAGGAAAGTGTTGGACGCTCAAAACATTGAATCCTTGAAGCATAAAAGAAATGTTAATTCTCATGCATCAACAAGGGGTTAAAAAGTTATGGAACTAAAATTCAAAATATTTCATTCATCACCAACTAATTACATGATCCTAGGTATTAATTATGATAACTGTTTTATTCAAAATGGAAAAATTATTGTTTAATAATTAAAGATGTACCAAACTAGTCGTGAACAAATGATATTTAAATACTAATAATTAAATTAAAGTCAAGAATAAATGTAAAACAGGACCCAAACTATGAAAAATTTCAATGACGTATGATTGACACCCAGAGTAAGCATCCTATGGTCTTTCAGTTTTGTAGCGATCTAAAAGATTACTTATTGTTGCTCATTCAATTGGTTTTTATATTTTTATGCTTACAAATCATACTTGATGTCTGTCTAATGCTTTCCTTAAATAATGCTTAGTTCTCATATAAGATACCTTTGTAGACATTTTCTAATTTCTTCATTATTGTTCTAGAAAATTTTGCCATTTTTGTAACGGTGTCTATCCTTAATATAATTTTAGAAGATTTTCTCTTTCAATCCTTAATCTAAAAATCATTCTATTTGAAGTATAGGAGTAAACTGATATGACAAGGCTAAGCATCACAGGATATTTTTGTTTGGCATTGGACTGTAACCTGCCATAAAGGATTCATTACAAGCACAGATTGATGCACTTAATACATACATTGATTTAGATGATTGATATCAAGCTTAAGCTTGGCTGATTTTTGTAGAATATGCATCGGAAGGTTGATATTTTCATTTGCCTTGAGTGATATTTTTTAATCCGTTTTTAAAAATCTCAACCCTTTCATCCGAGGTTCAAGAATTAGCTGGCTCTATTACTTTTATGTCGAACTTTTTAGCTTAGGCTGCTTTGAATAATAATTCACAGCTGCTTCTTATAATGCCTGATGGACTTGCAAAGAATTTTAAGCATAATTCGAAGTAGTATTCTTTAATTCTGCTTTGTTCATCCAGTTTTTTTTTTTTCTATGAGAATTATTTTATTTAGTAGAATGGGTTTACTGTTATTTATCTTTAAAACAGCATAAAGAGGTGGAGAACAAGATCTTGGATTCCAAGGAGAAGATCGAGTATTATCGCACTAAGATGCAAGAACTAGTGAGTCTTCCTATTTGTTTCTATTTTCAAAGGTTTATTCTACACTTCAAAAGATAATCCAAGGAGCATCTAGTGATATTAGCTAATTAATGAGAACACAGTGAACACATCTTGTTTTGTTTATACGTCTCCTATGTAATTTCTGCCGTATGGCTAAGCTACTTTTTTGTCTTAGTGAGCTATGTGTAAAAAAAGTTTGGATGGTGTGTGCTGTAGGCATTTGGTTCCATGCGCCACTCATAAATAAGAAAAAATTCATGCATTTGGGCATCTTATGTGAATTACCCCCCTTATTCTTTGCTGCAAACTATCATTTTCTAGTGCTTAACTTTACGCTGCTGATTTCTCAACTTATGGTTCCATCACCTTTTCTGTAGGTTCTTTATAGAAGTAGATGCGACAACAAACTTAACGAGATCACTGAAAGAGCATCTGGTGATAAACATGAGGTACTTTCCATGCAAGTGTACAATTACTTTTTTTATACAAGTATGAAATTCATTTGATATCTGTGCATCTTATTGTTACTCTTTTATTCTAATTCATTTCTAATATTGTGCATGATGAGTTCTTCCCACAAGTGTTTTTAGTTGCAGCATGGCTATTCATTTTCTGTCTGAAATTCCTATATATTTGAATGCTATTTGGTAATAAGTAATAACTTTTTATCCGGTTCTTGTAATACTTATCATTATTTACTATTTATGATGAGCTTCTACTTTCGTTTGTTCATTTTTTTTGGCATTTTTATTTATTCATATCTTTCCTGATTTGCATGGATATGGCTAATGCAAACTATACAGATTTATTAAGTTATGGTAAGGTTTACTTCAAATATGACAATGTGAAAGAAACATTATAGAGATATCAGATCTTTATACATATCTCTGCAGCCTCAGATAATGTGGTATCAGTCTCTATTTTTGTTGTTCATCGTAGGTTGATATCAATATCGTGTGTGATACCTTATGCTTTGTCTGCATAATTGAAAACACTGTAATTGATATTCTGTTTATTATGATTGATATTTGATGAAGTCATAAACTTAGGGGCAACCTGGGATTGCTTTTTTTGTTTTAAAATTGTTTTGCTTATGCTATTGCGTAAACCAAAGAACGTTTGATCTAAATGATGCACTTAAGGTTGCCAATAACTATAAATGAAAAAAAAATTCCTAATAAAACAAATGCAATTCAACATATATTTAGAAAATTATTTCAGTTTTGGCTATTTATTTATTAAATGTTTATAAATAAAATATTATTATATTATATATTATGTATTATCTATTATGGATATGTATGTATGTATGTGAGTGTGTGTTCATGTCTCTCTCTTTTTGTCCCTTTATCCATGTATATTTATTGTGTTATAATTTTTATTTATTAAAAGTGTATAAATAAAATATTATTATATTATATATTTTGTATTATGTATTATATATTATGGATCTGTATGTATGTGAGTGTGTGTATGTCTCTCTCTATCTTTGTCTATGTATATTTATTGTGTTATAATTTTTAATAATATTTTATTATTATTATTAATTATATGTTGACTATCACATATTTTAAGTTTTTGAATGAAATCTAAAAAAATAATTAAATCACATAATAATAATTCCTTCTTTTATGATTTGTTTTATATAAATTTATTGTCTTTAGATATTATTAGCTTGTTATTTGGCCTAGTGGTTAAGTGTTTTGTGCATTTCTCATTTGGCTCAATTCAAAACCTGCTTGCATGTTGGAATTCAAAATATGTGTGGAAACTTACGAAATCCTTAGATTATGTTTTCTAAATTTTTTAAGCAGTTCAGTCTATAAAAAACAAGCTTATCAACATTATTTTATTATCTCTTTTGGCCAATAAAAGAGAAACATAAAATTAAGTGTTGCAGAGATGAGGATGCTCAGGTGGACGAGTGACTTTACACTTAGAGACAAAATGAAAATAAATATATACGCGATAAGGTTGGAATAGCCCCAGTGATAGATAAGATTAGAGTGTCACCTGTGGGCTCTGAAAATTCATGCCAGATCTCTCAATGAAGAGAGTTTAGATTAAAATCGGTCAAATTTTCAGAAGACATGAATTTGTAGGTAAGACATTTCCCTGAGATTTCACCCTCATTTTGCGAGGACTTGAGATCTGATTCGATTTTTCTTATAGATGCAAGCACCTATAGTTAATTACCTCTACTAATGTTGAGAGAGAACTTTCAATTAAGTCTAATCGATAGGTCGCTAATTGCTTAGTGTATAATAACAGTGAGTGAAGTTTAAATTTATGAAATTTATCATTTAACTTGAAGCATATATTATGAGAAATGGTGACACACCTGATCAAGATTTCATGGTTCCATCGTCTTAAGCTGTCGTTATCTCTTGTCTATTTAATTAGAGGAGATAGTTGACTCAACCTTACTGATGGATATTTGTTAGCAATCATGAGTTACGTTGTCCAAGGAGACCTTATAAACTTAGATTGGTGTTTGTTTAATGAGACAAATTTAAGTTGATTTTAACTAATAGACGTTTTTTGTCATATCAAATATATTCTATAATTCACAGCTCACGGAACAAAACCATCGAAGAGCATACGAGTGACAATTGTGATTGTAATATAATGATGCCATTTGGTGGTAAATCACTCAGTTAGTGGGCTTGGGTCATAATCACAATTTATGTGATGCAATTTGATGACAAAATCACGTGAACAGAGGACATGAGCCACGTCTTTATTAACATGAGATTATTTTGGCATGAATATATACATTTTGATTTCTTTTGAGTTAGAGTTTCTTAATTCTAATCATAAATAATTTGGATGAGATTTTTTTTAATTTTAAATGATAAGTTTCATTATGTTAGCATCCTTCAACTTAGATATATGATTTGACATTAAGACTTCAAGTAATTTTGACATTATGTTAGCATCCTTCAAGATATATGATTTGAAAAATTTGGGTTTGGGTTGATTCGAATAATTTTTGGGTCGGGTTTGGGTCCAAGAAATTAACCCGTTTAATTATTCGGGCCGAGTTTAGGTTGACCCACTAACTTGATTTTGACCCGCAACTAATATTTGACTTATTTTTTATCCATGAACCTCAAAATTAACATA
Source organism: Cymbidium sinense (assembly GCA_021442155.1). Classification (NCBI taxonomy): domain Eukaryota; kingdom Viridiplantae; phylum Streptophyta; class Magnoliopsida; order Asparagales; family Orchidaceae; genus Cymbidium; species Cymbidium sinense. The sequence continues at coordinate 94,652,821 of CM038223.1, forward strand.
ATTTTTATCAACTACCTCAAATTGGACTCGATTTTAATCCAATTTTGATCTAACATGTATAAATAGATCATTCTAGTTGTGTTCGGGTCAATCGGGTTAAAGGTGGGTCGAGCTCGGGTTGAGATTTTATTCGTTTAATAATGCAGTTGAATCAAACTGACCGGGTTCAAGATCTCTTGACCAATTGACACTCCTACCACTTCCCTCGCTATAATCCTTGTCATTCTCTGATTAAAAAATACTTTACATTATATTTATTCTATCAAATAAAAAAAAAAAACAAATCCATTTATTTGTAAAGTTTCTAACCAAACAACTTAAAGTAATTTAAATACATTCATTCGTTTGCTTCTTTTTGAACCAACAACCCCTTAGACTTATTTAACCACTATTTAATGCTTTCCCTTAACTTAAGTGTTGGCAAAACATGTGAGAAAACAAAAAACTATGAAAACATTTATCGAATCAAATGCATAAATGAGCTGTTTTATATGAGAAGAAGATTTGATGTTACCCAATGTTCATATGAGCATATAATTTTGATGCTTGTCATCCTTGAAACAAATCATATGATTTGAGATGATTATTTCTTTCAGATCAATTCAAATAAAATGCGAGTGTGAAGACATTGATATACAACTTTGAAAACTATATGAGATCCATTGACACAAAAGGATAAAAAATGGTAATATGAATGAATTGAAGAGTGACAAAATAACTAAATTGTCATGGCAAGATTTAATTAGTTGATCCATATCTTGTTGCAAGCTCTACTTTGTATCTCCATCTGAGAATTGAGAATTTTTAAATATGAGAGATGGAAAAATCATGCATGATAGAAGCTCCAAAGTATCTCATATTTATTATGAGCAAATTGGCTTAGAATTAGTTCTAACTTGTGTCATCTATACCGTATTGAATGATCGATTGTCTCCCTAGTTTGTCTTTTATAACCTCCTTAATAGACTACGGCTACCTACCACTGCGTATGACCTTTCCTTAACTTAAACGGTGACCTAATTATGCAAAATATGGGAGATGCAATAATCTATGCAAACGATTGTTGGATCATATGATACATATAAAAAAACTCCTGTATATGAGAGGAAGATTTGATTTTACTCAAATTTATTGCAATGATATATGTACAATCATCTTGCTTGTTATACTTGAAATGAAATTATATGATTTGAGATCATTCTTTTCCTTCATATCAATTTAAACAAAATGTTAATGTAAAGATTTTTGCATGGCTTTGAAAATTGTATTAAATTCATTAACAACACAAGAAGGGTATTGTGAAGATTTGAAAGATTAGTGTGAAAAAAGATCTTGACTGTGTGTGGCTAATTTAGTCCCAGTGTATCACATTTTTTGAATTTAGTCCCTTGATTATGTGAAATTGATCCATTGTGATCTCTTATATAGAAATTATGAGAGAAAGTTGACCTTGATTTAGTTCCTCGATATATAAAATTGATCTCAAATTAGTTTTTGAAGGGTTATGTTGGATCAATTTTGCATTAGAGGATTAAATTGGAGAAATATGATACTTTGATGAGACTAAATTTGTGTTATATAAACAGTTAGGGGACTATTTTGAAGTTTAACCCTTTTAATGTCATGCATTGGGGAAATCATGCATTATAGATGTTCCAAAGTATTATTTTTTTAATGAAATTGATTTAAAATGGAATTTGACTTGTGGTGTTTATGCTATGTTGTACTGTCGATAGTCTTCCCTAGTTTATCAGCTATATAACTAAGCAGCCTTTTTTTTTTTCGCTATCATTCTTTTTGACTAATTGTTCAACTTGTATGTAATTGGAATAAACCTTAGAACAAACCCTAAATTGCATAGATTGATGTTTGCTAGTGTTTCCTGTGGAAGGAGAAAGTTTGTTAGGAAGGGACAGTGATGAGTGCTTACCTCCTTAAATAGAACAGCAGTTTGTTTTCTGGAATGTACGTTGATGTAGTGAATGTTAGTGCCATGCAGGACTTTATGACCATGCTACATTTATTTGGAATTGAAGAGAGAGAGTGTGTGTGTATTGTAATAATGATTGTATTATAAAACCAAGAAATTGCTGAGGTCCACTATCGACAGAATACCTGTTCTTTTTTCCGATAGTAGAATGGGTTGGCATGATCTTCTGAGTAAAAAATGTGTACCTTGGCAGTTCTTTCCAGATGAGCCTTTGGCAGTCCAGGTGCTTGAACCTTGTTTCTATTTTCTTTTTGCCCCCAGAAATTTTATTCTTGGATCTTCACGTTGGACGTGAGAAAGCCAATACCACTCGATGAAGTGATAGGTGGTTAGCTTTTCCTTGCTATCATGTAAAGTTTCTTGATTTGTTTTTCCCCTGTAGATATTGAAGCTCTATCTGTGAGTTACGTGGAAATTTGATACTGTTGAGATTTTTGTATGATCAGCAGCATATTTGTCGTAGATTTTAAGATTTTGAATAACCAGTGTTTTGTGTTTCATTGCAGGTTGAGTCACTGGCCAAAAAGTATGAAGAGAAATACAAGCAAGTTGCAGAAGTGGCTTCCAAATTAACTGTGGAAGAGGCTACTTTTCGTGACATTCAGGTATTTAAATTGCTCGACTAGGTCTTCAATTTATTTCCAATCTTTCTTAGCTTTTGCTCTTTCTTTGGCTTTTTTGCCGCTTTGTCTAAAAGCTACCACACTAAATTGCAGGGGAGGAAATTGGAACTGCAAAATGCAATTGTTAATATGGAGAAGGGTGGAAGTTCTGATGGACTGCTTCAGGTAATTTCTTGTAGGATTATTAATTCCCATGTCATCCAACTCCTTAGCTTTCAAACTTAAGTACCCATTGTTTTTTTAAGGTTCGTGCTGATCGGATTCAATCTGACATTGAAGAGCTAGCAAAAGCTTTGCATGAACGCTGTAAACGTCATGGATTAGACATTAAATCAAAAGCAACCATTGAGCTTCCCTTTGGTATTACTCCTATCCCTGATAATGTACTTTTGCTCACTTTTTATTTAGGAATTTTAATCACTGCACTTTCAGTTCTAATTCTATCTATGTGCATTTGAAGTATACTTTAGCTAGTTGAGGTGTGATTAATGATATGATATGCCATGCCTTTTGAACATAGTGGAGACTTTATAAAGCATCTACTATCAAATCTGTCAACTCCTTTTGTTCTTTTCTATTGTTCTATATAGGAGGTATGTGGGCTTCGAAAAGTTTGCCACCGACCTCTCGACAAATTGAATTGAAGAGAGTATGATTGAAGTATCGGTGTAATTTTCAGAAGGCAGATGGAATAGTAGATAAGACACTACTCATAGATTTCGTCCTCATTTGGTGATGACTTTAGATCTGGTTCTAGGTTTCCTATAGGTGCAAGCCTAGTTAATTACCCCTCCCAATAAGTGAGAGAGAACTTTCGATTAAGATGTCGTTAGATCTTAATCGTAGCGTATCACAACAAGAAACCTTTATCCCACTAAGTGGGGTGGTACATGAATCCCATCTCATTGTGTTATTATGTGTCAAATTCTCATTTAATTCAAGTATACTTAGGTCATTTTTTTCTTAACCAAGTCTTTTAGGTTCACCTCACCTTTCTTAACATAAAGGCAAATCTAATGCATCTACTCTCCTCATGGACGGTAGGCTTTATGTGGCCAAACCATCTAAGCGACTCTCTAATTTTATTTACCATGGCTACTCCAACTTTTTTTTCCGAACATACTCATTTTGCATTTTATCTCTAAGAGTAAAGCCACTCATCCACCTGAGCATCCTCATCTTTGTAACATTAACTTAGTCTTATGCTTCTCTTTTTTGGCCAACATTCTGCACCATAAGTCATTGCAGGTCTTACCACTATCTTATAAATTTTTTCCTTAAGTTTAAGTGAAACTTTTCTATCATACTGTGGCCGGATGCATTCTCCACTTCAACCATCAAACTTGAATTCTACTAATAACATCTCCATCTATTTCACCATCATTTTGAACAATAGAACCTAAATATTTGAATCATCACTCTTATTAATTGATTTGTTCTAATGTCACTACCACTAGAACTTCTACAACTAAAATTACACTCTATATATTAAGTTTTAGATCTACTTAAGCGAGACTTTAGACTAATCGACCTCCATAATTCAAGTTTCTCTTGGACTCCTCTCTAGTCTTATCAACAAGAAGAATGTCATCAAAAAAGCATACAAGGTACATCTTCCTATAAATGCCTGGTAAGAACATCCATAACTAAAGCAAAAGATAAGGGCTTAATCGATCCTTGATGTAATCCAATTGAAATAGAAAAATATTTTTTCAATCCTCCTTGTGTTTGGACACAAGTGACAACTCTATTATACATATCCTTAATTACTTGAATATAACCAATATTAACTCCTTTCTATTCTAGAACTCTCCAAAAAAGATCTCTTGAAATTTTATCATAAGCTTTCTCTAAATCAATAAAATATCATATGTAGATTTTCCTTGCTTTCTCTATAATTCTCCATTAAACCTCTTAACAAATGTATAGCATCCACAGTAGATCTACCTGGCATGAAACCAAACTGATTGTGAGAAACTTTTGTATCACATCGTAACCCATATGCTCAATTACTCTCTCCCATAATTTTAATGTATGGAAAATTAACTTAATTCCTCTATAATTTGTACACTCTTGTGCATCATCTTTATTCTTAAATATAAAAACCAACAAACTCTTTCATCACTCATCTAGCATCTTTTTAGTCTTTAAAATAATATTAAAAAGATTTGTAAGTCAAAAAATTCTTTGATCTCCTAAACATTTTCGTACTTCTATTGGAATATCATCAGGTCATACTGTTTTTTCATATTTCATTTTCTTTAAAACTTCTCACGACTTACTAATACTGATGATAAAAATAAAATTATTTATTTTTGTTTAGTATTAAAGTTCTAAAATCAATTATCTTTCGGATCCTTCATTGAAAAGTTTATCAAAATACCTTCAATATCCTTTTCTAAGAAAAATATTTTATTGTTTTCATCTTTAATATGCCTCACTTGAACTATGTCTTTCTTCTCCTATCTCTTTGATTTAACTTATACATCTCTTTCACTTTTGGTGTCTATCATTGTATAAATCTTAAAGCTAAATTTTTTGTCATATATTCTTTCTTAGAATCTCTATAGACTTTATATCTTTCCCAATTCTCCGAATTTTTATATCTAAACTAAGTTTTATAACAATGTTTCTTATTTCTTATCTTTTATAATGCGTAGCATATCGTAGCAGTATATGAAGTTTTAGAATTTAAGATTATGAAATTTATCATTTCAGCTTAAACCGGATGGTTGGGGAATGATGGCGAATCTGATCCAATGGTTTAGTCATTATCATGGTCACCTCTACTTAGTCAGGAGGAGGTATGACTCACCGAAAGATCTTTATCGCAACGCATGGGTTCGTTGTCGAAATCCTTACAGGGGTGCGTTTGTAAAGAGACAAGCTTAAGTCTACACAGAGGAGCTTTTCTCATCTATCCATGATTCACAAATCAAAGGGTTGAGCCATTGGGAGCATCTGAATGCGATCGATCGTAATATAATGGAGCCTTGGCCAAACCACCCGCGTTCAGACTAATTAATAACTTTATCTGAGCTCTTGGCGCAGCGTAGTCGAAGGGACATGTCACATCCTTCGTGAAAAGATTGATTGAGAATGAATATAATATAATACTTGATTTGACATTAGCTCCTTTGGCAGAAGTTTTCTTAATTTATCGCCCCCGATAAATAATTGCGGAAGGGGATAGATTGAGTTTTGATTTAAGCTTTTAATGATTGAGTTTCATTTAAACAGTTTTTAGATTGTTATATAATTTTTGTTAATTTGGTTTGAGATTAGAATCACATTTTGATGGAAGTATTCCTTCCGGTTGAAATCACCATTCAACACAGCCATCATCGGGATAAATAATTGATTTAAATATATTCAAGAGCTTTAGATGTCATTCTGTTAAATTTCTGCAGGATCGGATCTCTTGTCATATAATGAGTGCTCTCAATGTTATTTTTGAAATTTTTATAATAGATTTTTAGGTTTTGTTAATCCCGTCCTAAGCTAAGAAGCTCCACGTGGCATCCTCAAACACTTGAATTTAAGCATTCAACATAGTGTGGGGCTACCGTGTTTATTTGAGAATCTTAATTCGCTTTGCTTGTATAAAGTGTTGCAAATCACGTAAAGATGTTTTGATTTAGATCATAGTTTAAAACATTACTTGTACTTAATTAACTTGTTGAATTTTTCAATTCTTCTAACTTGATTATGTTCAATTTAAACCACTTTTAATAGGTTATACCAATTTCAATATTTATTGTTTTAGCCTTACTCATGCTTATTCGCAGCATTATAATCATCTCCATATTCATATAAGAGTTATTAAACCCAATTTAGGTTCATCTTTAACTCTACATCAAGCTCCATGTTTATTTAAAAATTAGATGTTAAGTTTATTGTAAATTTGTTATGAGTTTAGTGTTAGTCTCCCCAAATTTTAATCAAAGTTTGTTTAATTTTGAGGAATTTATAAGAAAAGAGAACTTACTCATTACTTCCTCAAATTCCTCTAAATAAGGCTAAGAGAGAGCACTTGCTTGAGTTTAGAGTACTTGATAAAGAGGGGGAAGGATTTTAATTCGCACTGCAGGAAGGCTTTCAACTTACTTAAATTGTAAGTGTTTTTCCTCTTTTTTTTTCTTGGTTTGATGCTTGTTTTAACATTTATCATGTATTTTTTTATTTAGTTTAAGTTTAGACGATTTCAGTTTGAATTTGAAATTTTGTAGCCTCCCGACGTTATCCCAGTGTGGGAGCGTCGAGTGTTTTGCTTTCTGCAGAATGAAGCGTAGCGAGTGGTGTTTTGACACACCGATTCATCTCGTCACGCTAATGGCGTGTGGACTTTCCCGAAAGACATACATGATATATATTCATTCATTTTTTAAGTCTATGACAAAATTTCGATTCGTTTAGGGGAGACATCTAATGGATGTTGAACTTCTGTCTGCCTAATAAGCGTGGCGTCGGTTATCTTCTGCAAACAGATTTTCATCTCGTCGCGCCTCATGAGCACGACGAGGCCTTCAAACTTGCAAAGAAACACAAACATGTATATATCCAGTTATCCACATCCACACATTGATCCCACATGTCCTGACTCGTTTTTTTTTGCGCGTTGCAATGATCGGCAAGGAAATGGGGTTGGGTATCGGAATCCAAGAGGGGAACCCGCAATAGCTGTTCTCCTTCTAGCAAATTCGAAGGGCGAAAATGGAGATACCGGAGAAGAACCGCTTAATGTGATGTTCTTCCGGTTCGCGGTGAACAAATGGAAGGGTAATCTGAGGAGGCAATCGGCGAAAAGAAGAACCCGCCTCATGGCGTTCTTGGTTCTTGGCAAATGGAAGTGTAATGAAACGAGAAATCGAAGAACCTCTTCATGTTCTCTCCAGAAAGCAGATTTGGGCAAAGAATTTTCAGATTTTGGCGAATGAAATTTTGTTTGAGAGGAGTTTTGGTGGGAGAAGAAAAAAAGGAGGAGGAGGAAGAGGGAATTCGGTTAAGGGAAAGTGAGGGAGAAAGAGAATCATTTTCGGATTGGAGCAACGAGGGGAAAGAAATGAATTTTTTTGTTTTTTGTGGAAATGATGGAAGGAGTGAAATGGAGAAGGAAGAAAGGAAGGGCTTACCTTTTGGAGGAGGAGGAAGAAGAAGGATTTTGGATTTTGGATGAGGAGGAAGCTCGTCTGATTTTGGAGGAAAACCGTAGCTTGTTCTCTTCTTTCTTTGAGGAGGAATGGTTTTGGGCAGTTGAAGGAGAAGGAGCAATTGTGGAGGAGATCGAGCGGCTCCATATGTTCGGTTTTCTCGTGCGAGCAGAAGGGGGTGGACGAGAGCTTCATGCATGAAAAGAGGAGCGGTTCGGCCTTCGGTTTCTCGTGCGAGCAGAAGAGAATGGACGAGCCACTGTGCGAACCGAACCGAGCGAAGGAGAGAAAAATAGGGCCGGTCGGTTAGGGTTTTAGGCATATAAATAGGCTTAATTGATTTTTCTAAATATTTAATTAATCTTAACAATAAATTTTTAACACATATGATATATATATATATATATATATATATATATATATATATATATCTCTTGAGTTATTCGATGTTCCTTCACGTAGTCGTTTCAATTAGCCGTTTGGTTTTTCAAATATTTCCAATGCTGGCGTCGCCCCACTGACGCGTTTGCTTTTTGCATGGGTAACGATGCTACTTGATAGATTTCGGCATTTCAAAGCTAATGACATAATCAATTTTACGAACGAAGGTCGTTTGGCTTGCGTCGGCGACTCGACCGATATGCTGCACGCGTTGATGACTTCGATCGACGGTTGATCATCAGTTGTTAATATTTATATTGACCGGTTTTGACATTCGAACGCGAAGTCCGTTCGTCGATCGAGCCATTTCGGTTGATTTGGCGACATCCAGGTCATTTCGCTCGATTTTCATTGTCGGCAATCATTGATATTTCAGATTTCATTTAAGCGTGGATGTCTCATTTGATAGTTTTCGATGTTTCGAAGTTAATGACGTGATCAATTTCATGAACAGAGGTCATTTGGATATTGTTGCTTCGCCGATATGCGTCGACCGCGTTGATCTCGATACGATTGGTTGATCATTAGATTGTCAATATTTATATTCCGATCAATTTCGACGTTTGGAATGCGACAGCGAAGTCCGTTCATCGAGATCGTTTCAACCATTTTCGGTGACGTCTAGTGCATTTTGAGCCCCGATTCGCACACTGTCACTTCCGAAGTCCGTCGAATTTGACTTGTGGACTTGACCCGACTTACGACACATATGTGGAGGTCAACAAGGTATTATGATTGGTAGTTAAAGTCCTTTTTATGCCTTTGCACAAGTCTAGGTTTATGAGCCTAGGTTCTGGATATTGTCACGATAAGTTGCCTTTTAGATGTTAAGAAGCTACTTGGACTTGCTTTTTGGTAAATTAACTATCAGATATCCTGATTACTTCAGGATCTTTTTGGCGAAATTGATTTCTAATATTCTAGGATATTAATGTTATGTGCCTTTGAAACATGGTGTCATACTCCTTTTGTTCAATTCTAGTATTTGTAATAGTGAGATATTATGGATGAAGGTGATAATAGTGAATCACCATCCTTTTCATGCTTTTGTATCTGTCTTGGTTTAGAAGGTTGGGCATGGTCTTCTAATATATGCAACATATGTTTCTCCAAGAGTATAATATTGAGAAGAAATCAATTTTTAGTTGACTCAAAATTTTGAGTCATGGAATGGAATGCTGCCAAGTTTGGGCCTGCATAGAATTGATTTCTATTTAATATAATGTAAAATAATGTATAGCAATGTGTACTTCAACAAGTATTTTATATTATATATACTATACATAGTAAATATTGAATAGTTTTGATTTTACTAGAATTATATATGACATAACAAATATAATTGCTTTTAAAAACTAATTAATTTTAGTGGCACGTGCGCACACATATACACACACATGGAAATTGATTTGAATTAATTTTTGAACGAGCCACGTTGGGCTCAAATTTGACTTAAAGTTTTGTTTGAGCTAAAAAAATTGCTTATGAGTCTACTCGATATGGTTGAAGTTAGATTCTTAAACAACTTAAAATTCATGTGGATGTTGTGCAAGCTTCAAGTTTCAGCAAATATTATTGTGCCTACTTTGTAATAGTTAGGGCTGTTTGGGACAGCTATTGTTTGAAGAAGCAACTGTGAAACTGTTGCTGGAAAAGTTATTGTCAGATAGCTAGTTTTGTTGAAGCAATATATTAGTTTGGAACATTCAATTGTGAATCTACTGTACTATAACTGTTTTAAAAACAAGGCTGTAATGCTCTTATGTGTATGTGGTAGCTATATGTCCTCTATTTTTGAATAACATAAAATAGAATGACAAAAATAAACTTTCACGAGTTTATAGATATTTACAAGTTTACTATTTTACATCAGAAGTTTATACATCACATAATATTGAATAACATGAAAATTAAAGTTATATTAGCAACAAATAATGCTATCATAATATTAATCTTGGTGTCCAAATGATTAAGTCTATTGAATTTTTTTTCAAATCTACTTGCCACACTTCATCGTTATCTGAAGTTATCTCCTCATATTCGTCATCCCATGTGAAAAAGTTGCAGTCATCTTGTGTCCGATTTTTGGGACACCTATAAAATTTTCTCTCATAGTTGCCTTCTTGACGTGAAATGAATACATAGTATTACAAATCACAGTTATAGTTGATAATTATAGAGGTATTTGATTTCCTTGAACTCGTTTCCAAAGACATGTCGTAGGAATGTAGCTAAAATATATATAGTAACATTATGAAATTAAACTTGGACATAGAATCAAAACCAAAATATTAAGATAATTGTGAAATCAATTATATAACATAACTATTTAGTTCAATAGACCTTCAAATATTGAAACACTGAGTTTAATGTATTTGGTGTAAACAAAGAGTTTAATACTACAATTGAGCTATAATCATAAGGAATAAATGCATCTATATTATTGATTCAAATGCATAAAAGAATTGAGCCAGAGTGACGCATTTATTTTGCAAAACATATAAAAAGATCAATTAAATATATTTGATGCATTTACCAAAGCATCAGTGATTTGTTTTCTCAGTTGTATCATTTTTTTGTATACCTTCCCATCTTGTGTCACATTGTCATTTACTATTAAATCACTCTATTGTATTGATTAGCCTATGTGATATTTATATGCTATAAGAGACACATATCAGATCTTCATCTAGGACACTGAAGTCAATACCTTTTCAAGATGGATATTGTCATATATAATTATGTAAAGTTGTTGCTGCTACTATTTTTATTTATTTTTTGAATAAATATATTGGCATATACTTTTTCTTCCAAACTCCGTATGCCTTCTGGATTACACCTCATAATGAAAAGTGTCGTTTGTTGAATTGTTTTTCACATTTAACTACTTCGCTGGTTCTCTCAAAATGAGGGGTGTGGTATTTTGTATCCAGAAGAGCTTAAGGAAGCCTCATTGTATAGGATATTCAACATTGACAATGTAATATTTACTTGAGTATAAGTAGAAAATTATAAGTTTATATGAATTGATATTTTCATAATTTTGTACATGTACTTACCTAGAGGCGGCATCGAAAAATTATATTCTCGTCTCTGTGTTGTAAATTTGAATATACGATTATTATATGTACTACTTTCCTATCTTATCATAATGAAAGTAGAACAAATTTTGAAGTCGCATATTGTCAATATATTTTGCATTGATGATCCACAACGTTTAGTATACGCAACCTTCTTATTGTTAGGAACACGAGCATTGACATGTGTTCCATCAATGACTCTTATACAGTCCTGTAACATGCTTCAGTATTAACTTATTGTATTGCTAAGACAAAATGGAAATTAGGATGTGATTCATGTGAAGGTACCTTAAAGAAAAGCTGGTATTTGATATCATTACATATTTCTCTCAGTGTGCTTCCAAAAGTATGATCAGTTGACTATACAAATTTTGATGACAAACTTACTAACGCATTCAAGCCTATATAGATCTGCTTTTTGCTACTTGCACTAGTTTGGCAAATATTCACATCCTAAATCAATTACTCTTTTTGATCTATTCAGCTACAACTAAGCATATCAATCATTGTAATCTTCACATACTTTTGATAGAGAATAAAAGCAAGAGGTATGAACAGTTGAACTCATAAAATCCTTTTCAATTTGAAAAACAGCTAAACAGATGAATATGCAATGCATTATTGAGAAAGAGAAAGATCGCTTTATAAACTGTAATTAAAACCCGATGCAATATTATATAAACAATTGAATCTGGTAAATGAAAATAGCACAATGGCTTAAAAGTAACCAAACTTGATTCTATAATTTATTAACACAGAACAATATGCTTCAAATGAAAATTTTGGTGTTGCAGAGAAAACTAGAACTATCATACTTATTCAGAGGAATCCATCAATCAGGCAATGCTAGCACAATGCTGGATGATCAAATGCTGCGCGGAGGTTTTCCATCATTCATCTGCTACATACCCTTTCAAGACTTTAAATCCTCGTCAAATGGAGAAGAATGGATCTCCTAGTCCACATCTTCAACTTCACCAAATCAATTTCTTTGGGAACTCCTCTCCACTCATTAATCGCTCAATAGAATAGTTAAATTCTAGTAATAATACCACAAGTTCCACAAATCATCCTTCCCGAAGGCTCCAATGACCACAAGTTACTCAAATTTATGTGATTTTCATTGAGAAAACTAAATACAAAAAAGAAATTTTGAAGAGAAAAATAAATATGCTGTGGTGTACAATATTTCTATGAACAAATCAAACCAGCCAAAGAGATTAATCAACCAAAGAGAAAAGAGCATCTATGCTTTTTTTTTCTTACAAATCGAGCGGATGAGGAAAAAATACCCAAAATTGTCGGATGAAAGGAAGGAGAAAGGCCACAGGTTTGTAGAGATAAAGATCAGCCTTTCTTGCATTTTACACAGAAAAAAGAAAAATCTCTTGATGTTCATAGAGATGGCTAATGAATAGGTAAATTACCTCACAAATAATGTACCAATGATGGTCGATGTCGTCGATTGGCCATCCGTTGATGTTAGGATAGTGGAACTTGTTTGGTGCTTGTTGTAAATGAAGCCCTAGTGTCGCGGGAGAGGTTTTCATTCTCCAAGAAAAACTTTGAACAGGTCATTTGTTGCCCTATATTGGGTTTTAGTAAGTCATTTTACTAAAATAGTTAGGTAACTTGGTCAAACAGTCAGGTGACGGCAGAACCCGTTCAGAATGGTGCTCCCTCCCTTAGGTCATGAAACTTATGTTCTGGAGACGTTTTTTTTTGAAACGACGTGTTCCAGACTCTTCCCAGGTGCTACTCGAGTTGCTTTTCAGAACGAAAAATAGCAGAAATGCTGCCCCAACCAGGCTCTTAGTTTACTGTACTGGCATATGGCCATCTAATGCATGCAACATAAGTTGCTTTTTAGGGACATAGTCTAGATTTTTGTTTTAGTTAACTCACCTGTTAAATAACGTAGACCAGTCTGAGAACGTTTAGGTAGCAGTGTGTGGTATCACTCTCAGAGATCTGTGGTTCCATCAGATTTTCTACCTCATATTAGGCACGATGAAACCTTTCTCCTTTAGTGTTCTGTATCTAGAAGTTAGGAATATATTCTGACTCTCTCCATCTCTCCTTTCTCCATTGCGTTCTTGTTTCTCCTATCCTTCGTCTCGTCGAGTGATTTGGAGAAGAGGAGAGATGAGGTTGGTGGCTCTTTCAAAACTGAGGAGAGACATATATAGTTTAGATCTTTTTTTCATTGATTTGGAGCATCAAATGCATGCCTGTGTTCGCTCTGAATGAAAAATTGATCTCCAACAAATGATATTTAAAATAATTATTCTCTCTCACAAGTATCTGGAAAACCCTATAACAACGTAAACTGTAAGCCATTAACTGTTGTCATTGGCTAGACTGGCTAGCTTTAATTTTAACCTAATATGAATGTATATATTTTTCCTAAAGCAGACATTTCAGGGACAAACAATTGCAAACTAATCCTGATTTGGCAGAGATCTTCCTGGGTTTTACTATTATTGTTGTTTCATTTCTCTGATCATGAAAATGTATGCCAAGATGTTATTGGTCATTAAAACCTGTAAATGAAACCACCTTTAACGGCTCCTAAATAGAAAAATGAATATGCACGTGCAAGTGTTGTGTAAGCGAATTTAATAGTTTGTCTTCACAAGAGCAGAATGCTTATTTTAGTGATCCCAATTGGAGAGCGCCAACTTGTAGTTAAGATGTATATGTACAGCTAAAGATATCATAACATAATTAAGGGTATGAGATCATCTCCAAACAAATGCGAGGCCTATAAAGCAGTAGTCATTTATTTACTGTGATAAAACAGGTTGCCAATTATGTCCAAGTAAGATTTTTATAGAAAGCCTATGATTTTTTATTGCATGGGGAGTAGAGCCAGAGTACTCCTAATGCCATTTAAATATTCAGTGGAGGACATCAATGCAAAGTTATTTTTTTATTGATTTACTAAGTTGGGATTTATCAAGCTGTAATATTGGGTACATCGACCTATAGATTTAGTTATACTACATTGAACCTCTAGAACTCTACACACAATAACATATCATAGTAATCTTTTCAATGGGATTTTGAAGGTTGAGTGGCAATTGAATGATTGGATAAGTATTTTGGCACTTAGATTTAAGAACAAAAGAGGTGTTTAGGATTATGATGATTTTAAAGGAATCAACTTTACGAGTGATACAATGAAGTTCTGAGAAAGAGTTGTGTACATAAATCATGAAACATTATGCTAGTGTTAGACCATCAATTTTCTTTTATGCTAGGAAGTTCTTCTGTGTAAGATATTTTTGTGCTTAGACAATTAATATAAGCATTAAGAGCATTGAAAAAAATCTTTATATAATTTTTATTGATCTTATGAATCCATATGATTAAATATCATGTGAATTTGTTTGATGTATCTTAGGGATGATAGGTGTGTGTTCAAGGATGTTGAAATTGTAAATAATATGTATGATGAAACATCATCCTTGTATTAAAAGTTATTATGCAGTGACAAAATATTTTCCAATTGGAGAGGATTACATTAAAGTTTAATATTAAGTCCTCTTTTTACATTGGTTATGGAGATGTTGATGAAGGATTATTCAAAGTGAGGTCCTTTGGTTTATGATTTTTTGCTGATGACATAATTTTCGTTGTCGGAGCATCTGCTAAAGTAACTTACTCAAATAACTGGTAAGTTAGAGCAATGGTGAACATATTAGAAGTTAGTGTACTTATAATAATTAGTAGAACAAATATTAAGTTTTGATCTACACTTTTTGTAAGTATGATGCCAACTACTATTAGTCAATAACAACAACAAGCCTTTATCACATTTTGTGGGGTTAGCTACATGAATCCTTTTTCTCCATTGTGTCCTATTAAGTGTCAAATTATCATTTAATTCTAATAAAATAAGTTTTTTTTTATACTTCATAACTAAGTCTTTTTAGGTCTACCTCTAACTTTCTTAACATAAGTCACATCTAATACATTTACTGTCCTAATTGGGTCATTAGACAACCAATATTTTATGTGTCAAACCATCTAAGATGACTCTCTTTAATCTTATTTGCCATTGGAGCTACTCCAACATTTTTACAAATATATTTGTCAACAATTATTAGTCAATAATATTAAAAAATAGAGTGATACTTAGGTATAATGTGGTTGAAGCATCATAGGTTTCATCATACAAAAAAGTGAGGATATCTATAAGGATATAATTTTAAAAGTTAAGGTCCGAATTTTAAAATGTAGAATTATCTAAGGAATAGTATTTGATAAGGGAATATAATGGAGATTTAAAGCTAAATGTTAAAAAAATTACAATTTGACTAGTTATAATGTTTACTATTAAAAAAGTTAGTAACTAATTTGAGTATGGAAATAAGAATAATAAGATGGATGTTTGAAAAAATTAGAGAGGATAAACTAAGAAATTTTTTTATGAATGGATGGTTGCGGTAGTTTTATTAAAAATAAGGTGGCTAAAAATTAATTTTAGATGATCTAGACATGTACAATGAAGGGTAGAATATGCATCCAATAAATATGTAGTTAAAATTTGTGTTGAATGATTAATAGAAAAAATTGATGATTTATTGTAACAATGATAGAAGTCATTTAGAAGATTTGTATGAATATGTTTAATATCTTATTCAACCTTAATATGAACAAATGAAATGTGAGTATATAAAAAGCTGACCCCAAATTGTTGGATAAAGCTAATGATAGCAATGATATGCATTATATTTATTGTTGTATAGTTAAAACCTTTATGATTGACAAATTACATTTAAAATTTTGTTTGTTGTAAACTCATAAACCATAAATAGATAATATTAATATGATTTTCGCAACAATCATTAATTGCTAAGTGACCAGGTAGATTCTTATTCACCTATGATTCCTATTAGTATTACTTAGCTACTAATCATCCTGTTGCTAGTCATATGCTTGAAAGAACTTTGGCTTTGGATGTTTCTGGAATGCTATTTTATTGAACTATATGAACTAAATTTGTGTGGTTTGACTTGATTAGTGTTTTTTGTTTTATCTAATGATATGTACTTTGGTTTTCTCCTTTTCTTTTATATTGGAATTTTTTTCCATGTAATGCTCTTCTATATATATTATGATAAACTCTTCTTTTATATAGAACTTTTTTTTCAATGCAATACTCTCTAATCGTGCATTCTCATGCTATGTTGTGACTCTTCTTGTATTTTATTTTTTCCATTTAAATTCAAAAATTGACCTTTATTTTTTAATTTCTTTTATTTATTGTTTGCAATCTTGAATTCCAACAAAAAATTGAACTCCTCTATGCTAACTCTTTTCAAGGCTGGCAACCTGGCATACAAGAAGGTGCAATTGATTGGGATGAAGATTGGGACAAGTTTGATGATGAAGGTAATGGATCAATGTTCATGCAATCTGGTATTGACATGTTGTTTTTGATGCTGTGCAATAATGTTCAGGCGTCTTGGTATTTGATGATTGATATGGTGATTTGGTGGTGTTTTCTTATGCTTAGTATAGTTTCATTGACAAGTTTTTTTTTTTTTTTTTCAACACCACAATGCTAAGGGTGTGATGTCATAATATCTGTCAAAGGCATTAACTAGTGTGGCTGGAAGTTGTGCAAATGTGGCTTGAGTAAACTACGTTTTGACACCTCATGTAGCAACCAACAAAAATAGATAGAGGACTCAAATATGTTTTTCTAAAGCTAATTATGATCATTATTCAACATGTATCAGATTTAAACTAAAGATTCCTGATACCTTTTCTGTTCGTGCTTTTTAAATGCTATATTCTTTTTTTTTTTTTATCTCATGTGAAAAGTGTTTTTTTCTCCATTTTGACTATGATATTGCATATAGTTTTGCTAGAGATTGTCCATTTGATATGGAAGTCATTATGTGTTGAAATCTACTTCTGATAGATTTATTGTAACTTTCAGCACTTCTCTTCTATTAAAGGTTTTTTTGTACATTCTTTTGCATAGATTGGGTTTACGGTAACACTTACATCCATTAATCAATGTTTATGTATACATGAAATGATCTATGCCAGTATGCATATCTTCACATTTTTGTGCCTGTGGTTGGCTGTCTGTAAGAGTGGGTGTTATCAAAGTCTTCTTCTTGAGACTCGATGATTTGTCCTTATCTGTGGCTTTTATTATGCTCGTTTCTTCCTGCCTGTTTGCCTTGGCCTTCGGGAAATTTTCCTGCAATGAAGATATGTTTGCCACTTCTAGTGAGTTTCTATTTTGCTTATCTTAGATTTTTCGCATCCATGACAACCCATTTTTCTGCAAGTATCCATTTCTTTGGGATTGGTGGAAATGGTCTTCTCAAGGGGGCTTTGTGATCATAAATAATAGTGGAAGTTTTATACAAAATACATAAATAGGTTCTTGAATAAAATGCTAGTTCTTTGTGTTATTTCTTTACCTCGTGGACTTGTTTTCTTGATTAAGAGGAAGACTTAACAACAACAACAAGCCTTTATCCCACTATGTGGATCGGCTACATAAATACTTCTTCTCCATTGTGTCCTATTAAGTATCAAATTATCATTTAGTTTCTAATAAATTAAGATTATTTTCTATACTATCTACCCAAGTCTTTTAGATCTACCTCTAGCTTTCTTAACATGGGTCGGATCTGATACATCTACTCTTCTAACTGGAAGACTTAACAATTTGTTAAAAATTTTTAGAAGAAATTATCCACTTGTACTAGCATGAGAATTACTTTTGGTGAATTCTTTCTTTTTACCTTTTTTTTCTTGCTTAAAATTTTTCTGCTGGCTTCATAATGATTGGTTTTATTCAATTCAATGCAATACTATTTTTAATGTGTACCTGGATTTCAACTAGTGATTTTTTTATTTTGAATTTCTAGTAATGTTTTCATGCAAAAGCCTGCTGAATTTTCATTTGAATTGATTTTTTTAATAATTTTTATGGGTTTGTGACATGTAAATTTTGCATGCTAGTTACTTGATTTTTTTGGAACTCTCTCTCTCTCTCTCTCTTTCTTCTTTATATATATATATATATATATCCACATACATACATACAAACACTTGAATAAATTCCAAAATAACCCCCATCTTTTTATATTTGGCTGTCTCTTAACTATACATAACTGATCTCAAATGATCCCTCAGGTAGAAATTGATGGATACTGGGATATAAAATTGATCTCTGTTTAGTCCTTGTGGGGCTTTTTGGGATCAATTTTGTGTAGCCAAGAGATTGAAGGAGAAATGTGATAATTTGAGATTATATTTGGCCATAAGGAATGTTGCATTAGATTTCATATCAGATAGGTTGCCATGCTATCAACTAGAGTAGGGCTGTATTTTAGGGTCATTTAATAGATCAATAAAGGGATGCAATTTGGAAAATCCATATTATTGATGAGTGAGTTAGATACATATTATCAGAAAAGGTAAGATTTAAATTAAGTTAAAGGGAAATTTCTCGTTTTAACTTAATGTGCAATAATTTATTTTTAATACAAATTGATTAAAGCATAGGCTAGTAAAGAATAGTAATAATTAAACATTATGCCTATTAATCAGAAGAAAATCAACTTCACTATATTTTTGTCAAAAACATGTTTTAATTGTGGCCAAACTAGCTAGCATGGGTTAAAAAGAATTTATATATTGGCTTGAAAGATGAAGATGATATGTCATTAGTAAGAGGTGATATTTATAAATTTTATAAAAGGTAAGTGATTTTGAAGATTTTTTATTAGAAGATTCTTTAAATATTAAGAGGTGTATTATTGTCACCATTAAAAGTTGAATCTGTTTAGAACATGACTTTGATAGTCATAAACAATAGATGCTACATAAATGTTGTGGCTACTTTGACATAAATCTATCACATAAAGATGTGTTGTGCAAATTAAACTTACTACCAATGGTGATAAAAATTTGTGTGATGTTTTACTTATGATTGAAGATTCGATTATATTGGATCGTTTGTGGCTACATGGTTTAGATGTTACTCTTTTTTTTTGAAAAGTCTAGTACTTATGCGCTTAAAATTAATGAAGAAGAATAGTACTAAATCAAAGATTTATACCAAATATATATATATATATATATATATATATATATATATATATATATATATATATATATATATATGTGCTTCATCTATTAAAAAGTATATTGTTCTGAATAAATCATGGAACTGATTATATATTTTAAATCAACCTTTTTTTGAAGAGGAGATTTTAAAAGTAGTGATTTATATCTTTGTTGTTATAAATCTTAAGATGATATTGCTAGAAGTTTGAATGTATTTACAAAGTTTATGAGAGTCTCATATAGGCTTTGTTGTTTTAAGTTAAGAATGATGTACTAAGACAGATCTTTTAATCTTGTTCTATAGACAGAACTAGAATGGCAGGCCTCAAAACCTCATTTTGTAGGAAAGGTAACTTAAATATTGAGTTTATGAATCACCAAGATCCGTAGATTAATTTAGAGATAACAAGATTTAGGTTCAATCCATAGAATACCAGTTTCTAAATTTATTAAGCTAAATGCTAACAGTTACCTCTTATGGTTGGAGTCTTTCAGTTTCGTGTTGATTTTCAGGGCAAACTCTCTCCTCTTGATGTATCTCCTGCGTTCATGATGATATTACCAAGTTCTTCAAATGCATCTAATTATTTCATTTTCAATTAGCTACTAATAGTCTTGAAATTTCTATTGCCTTCACGATTATTTTTGACAAGATTGCTAAAATAATGTTGAATTTTCTTGGCTCCACTAATTTTTAGGAAAGTAACATTTCCAGAGTTTTGTACTCCTATTTATTTTTCTACAATTGAATGATCTATGCATCCAAGTTTACTACTGCACCCTAAGAGATTGGTTGGATGAGTTATTTCATTGCAATTCTTTTACCATTAATCTTAATATTTCTGACCACAACAAAACAATGAGTTTCTGGTTACTAAACTTCTCCTTGGCCTTCATTTATCCCTTCAACATATATATAACCTCAGTTGATAGATGATTTCATTGTTTCCAATTTTATAAATTCTCTCTTTGATGTCCTTCGAGTCACACCAAGCTATCATCTAATACTTTGTCATCATCTGATCAGACTGCATATTCTTATGACAATATTAGTGCTGAAAATCAATGTAGTTATTTGGTGCAGACATACATGCTAACATATAGTAACTTTAGGGACATTAATTAAGTTCTTTTAAATAACATTGCTTAATGAGAAATATGATCTATATATTAGAGAAGAGAATATGATTTACGCTAATATGCTCAGTGAAGTACATCAAACTGGATTTTAAGCTGCATTATGTTTCTACCCTATGATTATTGCTACTAGGTTTAATGTTGACATCCAGTTTTATGAAGGCAGTGCCAATATTTAGTTTGCTCATTTGTTTTTGACATCATCCTAGCTCTATGTGATTGCAACACTTCATTTTGTTGTTAGATGAAATCCTAACTTCTCGTTAGGATATTCAGGCCTAACAACTTACAATTTCATCAACACGTAGTTTATTCATATAGACAAAACCATAGTTTTAAGATTTGTATTATTATTTTCTGATCATTGAAGTGATTAATAGACATTGGTACACTCCTAACATTATATGTAACGATGCTTTCAGTAAGTTTTCCATATTAACTTATTATGTAGTAGCACATCATAAAGTATTTTTTTTTGCTTGAATGCATAGTTGAGATGTAAACATTTGTATCAATCTATATAGTAAATTACATTTTATATATATTATAAATTTGTACATTAATATTATTATTTTTGGTTATGATCACCATTTTATAAATCTTATATAGGAAAAAATATATTTGTATTATATATATATATATATTTAAAATTATGCAGGTATTTTTTTTATAAATTAAATGATTTATATATACAAATCATATGATCATTTTATGTGATGTGCACACTTTTGTATATGAATTATTTTACAAAATAATTAAAATTCTTGTTCTACATGTGTGTATAAGTTTTGGACTCATTTTATATGTTGTACATTATTGTATATATGTATTATTTTACAAGTAAAATTTAATATTGTATGTGTTTTAGTCATATGACTTATTTTGTGTTGTACGCACTTATATACATGTATTATTTTACAAAATAGTTGAAATTAGATGCTTTAAATATATGTATTTTATTTTATGACTAATATAAATGATGTATGTACATTTGTTTCTTTATAAAATATTAAAATTTTATTATATGCATATGTGTGTAACATGTCTCTCTCTCTCTCTCTCTCTCTCTCATGCGCATGAGCACTTGCACATTATGTATTTATATGTCAATTGTATTTCTATGACTTGGAAATTCTAAGTTAGAATTGCCTAAGTTTTAATTGAAATAGTTATCATGTGTTATTTGTGTTTGTTTGGTTTTATTTCTTAATTGTATATTATGTTTTTTTCTTCTTATGTATAGACATTTGGTAGAAACCATGTCACATCCATTTGTATTAGCAATTGTCACTAGATGTTTTAAAGTTCTGAACTTTCTTCTACATATACTACTAGGTAGAGTTTTTTTGTGATATAAACACCTTATGTGTGTGCATGTGGTAGTGAAGAGCTTTATTTTAGATGCTTCTCTTTACATAAATTGAGTGATTGAATAGATGCAATGTTAGTTTCCTATTTCTGTGTTGTTTGATTGCTAGCGTAATATTTGCTTGTGGGGTTGTTAAAAATTTACTCGACATGATAAACCAACACAAACTCGGCCCAAAAAAAATCTAGGTTTGGGTTGATTAATTCTTGAGTTGGGTTTGACTACAAGAATTTGGCCAGTTTAATTTTTTAATGTTAGGTTTAGATTGATTTATCAACTTGAAATTAACTCCAATTTGACCTGAGTATTTATCAATGAACTTAAATTTGATTTGATTTTGGCGTGATTTTGATTTAGAATTCCTGTACAAATGTATTATTTTGGTTAATCGGGTTGAAGGCAAGTTGAGTTTGGATTGAGATTTTTGACTCATTTAATAAAGGAGTTTGGTTTGAGTAACAATTGTTTTACTCAGGCCAAATTTGTATTAGACTTGAATTCAGCCCATTGACCCGAATTTACAATTCTATTAGCCAACTGTATGGGACCTTGTATGATGGGACTTACAGCAGATTAAGATTAAAAAAAGGTTGGACGCTGGGTTTGCCTCAGAGTAGCAGTATGTTTTTATTTTTATTTGGATGTATGTATTGATTAATACTTGTTAAATATGCACATGCATTTATGTGTATATGTGTGGCTTATCCATGCTAGCTTGGTTAGGACTTACTATTTCTTTACTCGTATATTTAACATATCCATTACCTCCATATCTTTTCTTTGCTTTCTAAGCTGCCTTTAACCATAACTGATGAAATTGCTAAGAGAATTTTGTGTGCAGAAGCAATGCTGTGTAAGGACTCTTTGAAATGGGGAAAGTATCATTGCTGCTTTTTGCATTATCATAAATTAAATCCTATTGTTGTTTTTGCTTTAGTTATGAATGTTCTTACTAGGCATCTACAAGAAGATGTACCTTGGTGTATGCTTTTTGCTGATGACATTCTTCTTGTTGATAAGACTAGAGAGGAGTCCAGAAACTTGAATTATGGAGGTCAACTCTAGAGTCTAAAGGTTTTTGTTTAAGTAGATCTAAAACTGAATATATGGAGTGTAATTTTAGTTGTAGAAGTTCTAGTGGTAGTGTTGTGACATTAGGTGAACAAGTCATTAATAAGAGTGGCGTTTGATATTTAGTCTCTATTGTTCAAAATGATGGTGAAATAGATGGAGATGTTATTAGTAGAATTCAAGTTGGATGGTTGAAGTGGAGGAATGCATCAGGCCTATTATGTGATAGAAAAGTTCCACTTAAACTTAAGGGAAAATTTTATAAGATGGTAAGACCTGCAATGACATATGCGAGAATGTTGGCCAATAAAGAGAAGCATAAGACTAAATTAAGTGTTCTGAGATGAGGATGCTTAGGTGGATGAGTGGCTTTACTCTTAGAGATAGAATGCAAAATGAGTATATTTGGGAAAAAGTTGGAGTAGCTCCAGTGGTAGATAAGATTAGGGAGAGCTGCCTTAGATGGTTTGGCCACATAAAGCATCGGCCGTTCGATGACCCGATTTGGAGAGTAGATGCATTAGATTTGCCTTATGTTAAGAAAGGTAGAGGTAGACCTAAAAAACTTGGTTAAGATGTATAAAAATGATCTTAGTATACTTGATTTAAATGAGAATTTGACACATAGGACATGGACGAAGGATTCATGTAGACACCTAGTGGGATTAAGGCTTGTTGTTGTTGTTGTTGTATTATATGTGTGTTGTTGTTATTTTGTTGTTGTTGTTGTTGTAACTTTAAAGTTGCACCGGATTAGGATATATGTTGGCAAAATGGGAAATTAATAGGTTTTGAACTGTTTCCTGTCTTGTATTTTATTAGTGATCAATCAAGCAAGAGCCTCTTTATTTTGAAATATTATGTGAACAATATTCCCACTTGAAACACCCATCTCTTTTACCACCCACAACACATGCACACACCACAATCATGCCGATGCGAATCTTCTTTACTAAATAGCAGGCATTAGTTCCGACTGTTGCTTTAACTGATTTCAATATATGCCTCAGCAATTGCCAATTGAAGGAAGCAAATGCGATATGATGGGAGCTGTACAGACTACATTTTAATTGTCTTCTGTTGTGCTTACTCATAATGCTAACAAATTACTTTTTCCTTTTATAGACTATGTGATCAGTTTGATCATTTTTATTATTATTATTTACTGTGATATTTCTTTTCCCCCACCCCTTCTGTCCTTCGTTTCAAAATTGCCAATGAAATTCTGTGTGATAGAAGTAATTGTTTTCTCAAAGAATTTTTGCAATCACAGTCAATTATCCTGCTCTGTTTTCTTCATTTCAGGGTTTTCAGTTGCAAAGGTTCTTTCTGCAGAGGTGGAAAAAGATATTGCACCTTCAAAATCCACAAGTACATCAATTTGGAGCGATAAAACCTCCACAGATGGGATTTCTCCTGCTGTACCAATCAGCCATCTCTACAGCACAGAGGATAAACATTCTAATTTTGGTGGGAGGACCACTGAGAATGAATCAGTCTATGCTCAGAGTGAATATGGATCAGTGCAAAGCCCTTCTGGCAGTCCGGGTAGAAGTGCATCTGAGATTCCATCTCATGAATTTCATGCTACTCATTATGATATCCATGATATTTCACCTCATGCTAAAGATAATCACAGGTTATTTCCTTAACACCTTCCTCCTGACACTGGTATAATTTTTAATTAAAATCATAACAACTCTTTATAAAAGGGAAAGTAGTATTGATTTGATATGAAGGTTATTTCCTTTTTAAATTATGCTCAAATTATTATTTTTTTGGTTAAAATTCATTATTTATTAATATTTAGTTTTTTTACCTTTTCAATTTATGCTTAAGTTAGATATTTTGTTTAAATTCCTTTTGTTATTATCTTGCTCTTAGCTTTTTCATTATTACGAAGCATGCATACTTATTCATGGGATGTCATTACATTATCATTAGCTTTAACCTAGCTTCTTGGATCTAGCTTTATGTTATCTTCTTATTTGTTCATTCCTATTGTTTATTTCATAAAGTGTAACATGAGTTTGTGCAAGCTTTTGCTCATAACTTATATCCATTATACTTTGGCCTACATTATTTCCTTTTGTTACTTTGATTCGACCTTCTTAAGTTATTAGTGCATCTTTACTCCATGTTTTACATGCTCAAACTACTAAATTTTATTTTATATAAGCTTATTATTAATAGGTGTTAGTCTCATAATTTATTGAACATATCAATTTCACACTTTCTTTTCTTTTTTTCACAAGACAATTATCTTAGCATTCTCATTTTTTTTAAACATGGATATCCATTTTGCTAGACAACACTATGGATCTATTTAACCAAAGTTTAAAATTGTGCAATTGAGTATTAAGGCTTTTTCCATCTATGAGGCAAGGCATTTAAGGCACAAGCCTTGGAATTAACAAATTGCACAAAGTAAGAAGTATTATATTTTATTAACATATTAAAATACAATACAATACAATAACATCCTAGTAGTAGGAAGTAATAAATTATGCAATATATTAAATAATATATTAATATCATGACTTTAAATTGTGAAGAAGTATTATATAATTTCAATGTAACATAATATAACAAAGTAAAAACTAATGACATAGAAATTCAAATTAAGTTTAAAATAAAAAATTTTCCTCTTCCACTCTAATTATCTAATATTAAAGTATCACAAGTAAGGATAGTGGCAGTGATGAGTAGCATTGTGTGTAAGTAGATAGAGCATGAGAGGAGTGGTGCTTGACTAATGTTTATCTTGAGATAAACTTTATTTTGTTGGGCTGTGTATTATTTTGGTAATTAAAACTTATATTTTATTTTTTAATCTTAGATTTAACGCATGTCTCACAAAATCTAAGGTGAGGTGCATTTTGAGGCAGACCTCACATCATGTGAGACGTAAACCTTACATAACACTAATGAGGCATAAGCCTCATTGCGATTTTTTCAAAAAAGTATTGAGATGATTTTTTTATTGTGTAATTTTAAACAAGGCATTTAACATTAGTTTTATTGCTGCTTTATTAAATTTGCAATCTATGAGGCTATCATTTCTCTTCGAAATACAAAAATACTTAGTCACATTTATGCCTATTGCTTCAGTTAGTGTATCCGGTTTTTATTATTTTTCACATGAATAGTAATATGTTCTATAAGATAGACCATTTGGCTTCCCAAATTCTAAATTTTGTGGAGTGTTTGAGGAAAATTTCAAATGTCAAATGGGATAAATTATGTAAACTAAATGCTCCATAAAATAAACACTTATTATCATTTTTTCCCGTCTTATGAACTACCTGTAAACACATGCTGCCATGGTGCAATGCGAGTACAATTATTTTGGCATTATGTTTTATCAGCTTTGGTTTAGGAGCTGACATTAAAACTCTTAGAATTCTTAATTACCGAAGACTAAGTAATTTTTCTGCCACATATTCACAGCTCTACAAATTTTTAAATCTATGGATTCTTAAAAGCTTAGCTATCCCAAATATGGCTTCCTAGACGATAAACTTGATATAGAAGACCTTCAAATTTTGTCTTTCACCTAATTATAGCTTTGTCCTAAACCTTATTCCTGCCTATTGCAAAGAATGTTACGAATAGACAAAATTGAGCCTAGCTTTAAGTCCAGATATATTCTTTGGAACCTGGTCAATGGGTGTAGGTTGGGATACAATCAATAGTCCCACCTATTTAAATTGATGTGAGTTAATGAGGTAAGCTGCAAAGGGAATGTGAAATACTATTGACATGGGTCATTCATGCTATTAGTTTGTCTGTAGTTTATTTTTACAGAACAAAGTTTTTCCTTACATTAGATAATAGGATTTTTGATTTGGCATCGAATACTACAACCCAACATTTGTTGGTAATTGCTTCATGAGGTGTTGCATAATACCTCTGTTTTCATTTGTGAATCGTGTCATGAATGCTCCGGACTAAGCCTTCCCCATGGCAGTTTTAAGATTCCTAATTCCATCCACTTCAAGGTCCATTTTCTCTTGGAAGGCTCTCTCTCTCAGCTACTTCTAAGCGAGCCACTTTTATTTTAGATCAGATGCCAATGTTCTCATAGACCATTTGGTCAGTTGTAATCTTGGAAGGAACTATTGAAGTTTTGGTAGTAGCGAATGTTTTTGTAACGCATGTATGGCTTCTGCAGTCATGGAGATACTGAATCCACATTTTCTGGGGACAAGTTTACTGATGAACCATCCTGGGGTGCAGCTTTTGACACAAATTATGACGCTGATTCAGTATGGGGCTTCAGTCCAAAGGTAAAGCTAATGATGAATATATTCCACTGCATCATGTGGAGATTCCTGTTCCTGGAATAGCATGAATTTCCTGGTTCATATTTTAATAAATGTTTGTTTGGCTCCTACTGAATGTGACTTGCAGGACGCTGGTAATGAGGGAAACAATAAGAATTCTATCTTTGGATCCGAAGATTTTGGAACAAATCACAGCAGGGTAGACTCTCCAAGTGCTAGTAGTGTGTTTGGGCAGGATAAAAAGAGCCCCTTCTTTGACTCTGTTCCAAGCACCCCTCAGTTCAAGTCTAATTCATCTCCAAGGTTCAGTGAAGGACCCGAGGATCGTACTTTTGATGACTTCAACAGGTTCGATTCCTTCAGTATGCATGACAGCATATTTTCACCGAAACGTGAGGGACATGCGAGATTTGATTCCGTAAGCAGCGTTAATGATTTTGATCGGAGCGGAGGTTTCCCGTTTGATGACCCAGACCCCTTCAGCATTGGTCCTTTCAGGTCTCTGGAAAACCATTCCCCAAGAAAAACTTCTGATAATTGGAGTTCCTTCTAAGGATCGTTGTTTGAAGAGATGCTTTCCTTTTAGTTGGTCCACCTTCATACAGGTTTGTTACTTTCCTGGAACCAAGTTTGAATTGTGTTGTAAAATATGAAAACTTTGAGTCTGGTGTATCTTAGGTACTCTTTTTTGTTCAGTTCTATTTTTTAGGTATTATTTGAAAGTTTTATTCATGTATAATTTTTCTATATGCTAGTAGAGGATTGGCACGATAGGGTTTTGGATTATTATTATTTTTTAATCTATGATGAAATATGATTGTTTTAAAGGTAACCTGTACGTTGAAATGTTTTTGAACGACATTCTTTTATTTGATTTATTTCAAAGCAGAGCCCATGATGTGATACAAGCTAATACCTATTCCATATAAATTGTAAGCATGTATCGATTTATTTTACCTATGTTACAAATGTATTTCATGATTTCAGTATTATTTAATTTACTTATTTTATGTAATAATGAAACAATCTTCTTTCTTATTAGCCTTAATAAAGTTTTTTGGCCTTAACAAAGTTTTTCCTTAACCATGGTTAGTCCCTCTTGTTTGATAATCGATGGTTTTGTGTTATGGCGATTGAGGGCTTTCCATGAACCTTGATTTCAAAGGGATAAAAAGGTTAAAAGGGAAGCAAAAACAAAAGAAAGGAGATAATCTTGCAAATAATCAAAGGGGTCTACTCTTTTATTCAAGGTTTACATCATTTTGATGTTAAAATGCGGTGTTGTTGAAATTTAAAACCTTTTTTTGTCATCAGCCTTTTTACTAATGTTGTTTTTTAAAGAGTTCCAAGTTTGAAAGGTGTTTAAGTTGAAGTATTTTCTCTCTAGATGTATTTTCATCACAATCAGAAGTTTCCTAATTTTAAAACTTCTTTATTTATGTTTAGCTAGCATTATGTGCTTTATGACTTTCATGTATGACCTTACCTGATTTATTGGCAAAGACCATTAATTTTATTCTAAGTTTCCAATCATTATTTTTTCTTGTCAGCTTGATAGTTTGTTCGATTGTTTTGGCCATAGTTTTTTTAATTAAATTTTAAATTTGATGATTTGGCTATAGGTAGCTAACTTCTTGTTCTATTTCTTTCGTTTGAGCACCTTTCTTATTCTAATCATATTGTTAACAAATTTCACTCTAAAGTGGGTCTCTAAGATTCTACCGTCAACTTCATTATATATATATATAGTTCACGGTTATTAGGGAGAGACTCTTGGATTATCCACAATTGCATATTTGTTTCAATCTTGAAGTTTCTCGCGTTTCTGCTCTCATTTCAATCAAGTTGTCCGTTCAGTGTTTTTTTTTTTTAAATTTATAAACTAATTTAGTTCTCTTGTTCTTTTTTACTTCTTAATTGATCATTTAGTTTGTGCTACCACTGTTAATATTTACTAGGATGAACGTTGAGTCTAGTGATACTGCTTTTAAGATGGAAGATCTGCCGTGATCTCCACAATTCCCTCTAGATTCTTAGTAAGTTCTTTAGCCATTGTTGGCTCCACCACTCCCTTGTAGTGGCTATCAATCACCTCTACAATCATCATGGTTGCCCTCCAAACTATTTTAAGAATAGTTTTTCCTATACGAGAGACTTAATGCAATAAAATCTACTCATAGGTTCTCTTTCTTATAAATCTTAAGCATGTGTATTTTTATTTTATTTTATTTTATGCATGCTAAAAGTATTCTTTGCATGTTAAATATATAATTTATTTTATATTATGTATTAGTACAATCTTTTGTCTTATTGCTCTTATGATATTTTAGGCTTGTACTAGAGTCCTAAATTTATATAAAGTTTCTTAAGGTTATATTGAAGAATAATTTGAATATGATGAATGAAATTATTATTAATTTTGAAATTCTAACAAGTTCTCACCAAAAGAAACTATCAATTTTTTTGAATCTCTTCTTTATGTTACATCAAATTTATCCTTCTTCTTCTTTCTTTTTTCATTTGAAGAGTTCTATTGAAGATTAAAGAATTCAAATGATAGTCAGTGTACCCTCATCATTGCATACGAGAAATGGGTCTTCCATGGAACTACGTTTAACTACATGTATCAGGATATATGGAAGGTGAGATGTTCTTTTTTGTTTTGTAAACTTATCATAATTATAGACTTCCAAAAAAAATATTAATCATTAGTTTACAATGATTTAAAGTAATCTATTTGAATAATCAATGTGTGGATAATTAGATAAAGTCTTAGTTCTTAGAAACTTGTTTGGAAGCCTAGATTTGCTCATGAAGTGTTGCTTACTTTCTTGGCATTGCAAAGATTTATCTTTGACTCTCAACAGTCAATCATATCAGCATAAATGATCCCAATAGTTAATATAAAAGCTTGTCCAACAACTCTTAAGAACTTCTTATACCACCATCAAAGTTGATAGTGAGACAATTGTACCCATAATTGCATCATTCATATTATCTTTTTAGCAATGCTTCTCTTTTTATTCTTTCATACCTAGAATATCCATTATAATGTGACAACTAGGATTTATTTATTAAATGAAGAAAATCTTTCTTGAGAAGATTGTAATCTCTGTCCCTAATAATAAAAGAAGGGTGTGTTCATCTTTGTATAT
This sequence comes from Cymbidium sinense, assembly GCA_021442155.1. NCBI lineage: Eukaryota > Viridiplantae > Streptophyta > Magnoliopsida > Asparagales > Orchidaceae > Cymbidium > Cymbidium sinense. Next base: position 94,683,229 of record CM038223.1, read on the forward strand.
TGGATATACATCTCAGAATTGAACTACTTTAATCCTACATATTGTGGTTGTACTTGTTTCTTTATTATTCACATCATTGCTTTGGTTTAAGTATTTTGATCTTCTTGTTTCTGATCCTTTAATATTTCTCTATCAGTATCATTTTACAATTACATGATTTTACAATTTTTAATACACTTTTTTCAGTTTATCTACAATCAAAAGTATTTGAGCAACCTTATAATTAGTGTTCTCCCAATAAAATTTCAATTATTGTACTAAAATGTTCAATACATATTTGAGTTTAAACATTTACTTGCATATCTCAACATCTCTCTCTCTCTCTCTCATTGTGTGATTTAGTTTATTCTTGTTCCTTATATCTTTTGAAATCAACAAGGAGACACTCTTTTTCTTGATCTCTTCCTCGATGATCACACCTTGCGCTCATTAGATCATCTTATCAAATTTAGGATGCCAAGCTATTTGTTGACATTTTATATAGTTAGGTAAGAAGAAATACTATGTTTTGGCATGCTGAAAGTATTTTTGGATTTATGTGAATAGAATAAAATATTTATGATTCTTCTTGGGAATAAATATTTGGGTTACTATTTGAACGCTCGAGCTTAAATAAACCAAGCAATTCAAATATGCTTTAAGTTAGGCCTATTAATTTTATCAAAGCATCTATGTCTTAAGAATAATTAAACTTGTATTGTGATTTATAAATAGGATTTTAGGTTGGCCTTTAAGGTCTACATAAATTTACTATAAAGTTTATCTATTAAGTTTTTTATTTGATTGTTGGATTGGTTTTGCTTTTAAACTTAAATAGATGAAGACAACATGCCTTTTAAAATCATGCATGTTCTTCATTTGATCAAGCAACCCAAACTATTTCTTGATGGTTTTATTTTAGTTTTTTTTAATTTGAAATCATTCATTATTTATTTTTTGGAGATTGATGTCTTTTAAACTAGTCAATTTATTTGAAAAAAAATAAAAATTGATTAATCTTTAGCTTTGTATCCCTTAGTGTTTGCTTGATTATTATCTGTATATAAATTTTTAGTTGTTCCACTTATCTTGTTTACTTTAATGGCTAGGCTTTTGGATGAGACAAATTTAATTCTTTAGAATCCTTTATTGGCTATTTCTGAAGTTTTTAGGTCCAATAACCTTTGATTTTGTATTACAAGTTTAGTTTTGTAGCTTGAGTTTTTTCTTTCACATAATATTTTTATGACCCAAAGGCTTAATTTAACTCAAGACTTTTATGCTTAATATAATATATTTAATTGTTTAGAGGTTGTGCATAACTTTTAGGCTTGAAGGCCGCCATGCTTAATTAACTTTTATGACTAAATGCTCAATCTAACTCTATCTTTTAATGTTTCCCCAATATGTTTAGCTATTTAATGATTGCACCTTACTTTTTTCACTTAGATGTTATGCTCTATCTTATTCCTATCTTGAGCTTCATGAATTTTTATCCAAACTTAGTAGTTGTTAATCTTATTTGGTTTTCCTTGTAGGACTAAATCAAGTTAAATCTATCCATATTTATGATCATTTAACTTGACTTGTTGTCAATTAAAGCTAGGTTTTATGACAAATACTTTTTAAGCTAAATTAAGTTGATTATCAATGAGATTGATCATATATTCTAATTTTTGTCATAATCTAGTTCACCACCTTAGATGGTTGCAATATTTATACTATTGGTTTCCTTATCTTTTTTTTTTTTTCTTGAGTTTTAATTACACAGTTTCTTATTCATAAGAGTATTTTTTATTTTTTATTTTGTTATTAATTAATGGGTAGAAGGAGAGATTTTTTCCTTCTTCATCTGTGCTTTTCTATCCATCTATTGATTCTTAATGAAAAGAATTATTTGTAGTGGATGCATTTACAAGTTGATTCCCTAAAGTAGTTTTTAATCTAATAGAGAAATTTCATTAGAGAGAAAATAGTAATGTATAACTACTTTATTGCCTATGTAATTAAATATGAATCAAATTTGATTAAGTTCCTTATTGTTATTTGAGTGGATCATCTTTTATAAGAATTTTAATCAATACAAGAACTCACTTGTAGATGATTTGTTAGGGATCATTGTCTTTATTTCTACCATACCTATAGAGAGGTAAATCTTCCCATTAGTTTGGATAATGATTGATAGATTTCATCTAAATTTTTTGATATGTTATTACCTCAATTGATCACTTTTAAGACATTATCTTTCATTTAATTGTGAAATTTTTCCATACATGTATAGATGTGTTCCTTTTGTGTGTCAAAAAGTTCTTTTGACTATTTTTTGAGTGTTATCTATATCCTCAATCGACCTTTATCATTAATCACTTTTGATGCTTTAGTTTTCATTTTACATTAGAGTTGGGTTGAGAATTCTAAGTTATTTTAGATGGTTAAGTCATGATGCTCATTGTTAGACTCATATGAACATTTTCTATTGTCCAAGTAGTTTTTCGAGATAATTGTCAAAAATCAAGCCACTAAAATAATAAAATAGTTGAGTTATTTTATTCTTTTAAGTCATGTGGAACTTTTTTGATCTGTTTTACGTGATAGAATTATGTACCACACTATTCTTATATCTCACTCTTAACTAGATTTAGTTTGTATAATCTTGCAAGGTGAAAATGCACATATCAAATTAGGCCATGTTGATTTGTGGTCTCCGAAAATTCGCCATCGACCTCTCGATGAAGAGAGTGATTTAAAGTGTCGGTTTAATTTTCAGAAGGCAGATGAAATAGTATATAAGATACTACCCAGAGATTTCACTCTCATTTTGCGAGGATTTTAGATCTAGTTTCAGGTTTCTTATAGGTGCAAGCACCATAGTTAATTACCCTCAGTCTTTGAGAGAACTTTCGATTGAGAAATTTGATTGTTAGGTCGCTTAGTGCATAGCGTATAATAGTAGCATGTGAAGTTTTGGAATTGAAATTTATGAAATTCATTATATTTAGCTTAAAGCAGATGGTTGGGGAGAATGATGGCGTCCAGATCGTAGTTCATCATTCCGCATGAATCTAGTCTACTTAATCGAGGAGGTAGTGGACAGGCCGAATGATCCTCGGATGATGTTCGTCGTAGAAATCATAGACTTGAGGGTGGCGTTTGTCAGAGGCTTAAGTCTACCTTGGCGTGAGGATTGTTTGTCTCTCAAGTATACTATGGTTCTGGCAAGAGCAGAGTCATTGGAGAACATACATACCTGATCGTGATTGTGATATAGTGGGGTTATTTGGCGACAACCACTCGGTCGAGGACTCAGTATTAATTGCATCATGTGAGCTTCTTGGCCAAACATGATTAAAGGATGGAACGTCAGCATGAGATTGTTTGAGAAACATAGTTATGTATTTGATTTGACTTTGACACCTTTGTGGCTAGAATTTTTTTTTAATTTAATCTCCAGAAATAATTGTGGAAGAAGAGTTAAATTTTTAGTTTAAGTTTTAATATTGAATTTCACATGTACATTTATAGTTCAAAGATATTTTAAATCACGCATTTAGATTGATGTTCAATCTAAGTTAATTTGTTTTGAAATTATAATCATATTTTAATGAAAGTATCCCCTCCGGTTAAAATTTTCATTTTACACAACCATCATCGGGGTGGTTTATTGTTTTGCTGTTTGAGATCCTGTCGACTCTATTAATTTAATAATAGAGGATCATATCTACTGTCATATGATAGAATTAGCTTTTCATATGTTTTATTAGTTTGAAGATATTATAATAATATTATTGAATTTTTTTTAGGTTTGTTCGGACGGTCTTGCAGCAAATCAACCGTAGCATCTTGACTTGAATTTAAGCATTAGCGTGTGAGGCCATCTTGGTGTATTTGGACATTAATTTAAACTTAAGGGTTTGTATAATATTACTTGTTTTAAGTGAATTTCATTTACAGTATAAATTTTTTAGATAAAATTTTGACATTTCTTAGATCTACGTCCCCACATAGGGGCTACTGATGAGACTACCACCACATGCCAAGACAGACATGTTTGGGTGGTGTAAACACCACTCGAATCGTCGTCTTTTATGTCAAGAAAGACATGTATGGATTCACGAAATCTTATATGAAGCGTATTTCCTATTCAGCTAAAAAAGGCGTGTATATGCTTTATATATTTCAATCAAGTTAAAACATTAGTTTTAGCTTTATTATTGAATTTTTATTAAGCAATTTATTAATCATTTAAATATAAAAATTTTGGTAGCATTTATTGACATCCGACGTCGTCCATTATAAAGGCTACTTACGGTGTCTTTGGGCACCCAACTCCAAGATAGTGTATGGGTGATATAAATCCGCGACTGAATGTGGCTTTCCATCAGTATCAAGAAAGGCATGTATGAGGCTCTAAGTACTGTTGAAGCAGTTCTCATACGCCTTGAGATTGTGTAATGCGGTACTTATGCACTGTAATATTGAATCAAATAATAATTTTATATCGTAGTTTACTATCAATCAATGTCCCTTTGTCGATGTGAAGTTTGGCGGCATTTCGGCGTATTATCTGTATAGAATTTCGCCGGGTATCTTTGGGCTTGCGCCAGCTAAGAAAAGGCGTGTATGGGTAGCCAGTATAAACCCACTGAGCGGCTTCCTTACCGAAAGACATGTATGAGTTCTAAGGATGCCGTTGAAACAAATTTTCTCCTCGCCTTGAGAAGAGCAATGCGGTGCTATACACCTCAAGTAAGTATAAGTTTGTCTGGATACTTATAATCATAAATAAATCTGAGTTTATTGAAGAAGGTGTAATGCGATACTTATGATCAAATAAAAACTGAAGGTGTCTTGTAAGCTTATACTTGGTGAATTTTGCTAATAGTAAAATACCAAAACATCATGAATTTTGGTTAGTAGTCTTGGTCGACCTATCTTATTGGCTCACGCTATTTATGAGAATCTTCTTAGGAAGAAGTATCTTCTCCTATAAGATACTTAAAAAATGCTTCAAGAATTCAATAGAGAATATTTGATCAAAGGCAAATTACATATCAATATTTGCTAACAATACTTGTGTTTTGTAATTGATTAATTGTGCTTAATATTCAATGTACAATACTTGAAATTCTAATCATTTTTTAGTATCACATGATGGCCAATTGATATTTTTCTCGAGCAATCAAGCGAGGGTGTCAACCTTCTAATTGATGTTAAACTCAACCTAGTCCATCTGATCAATCACTCATATACTCGATTAATGTTTTGAAAATAATATTTTTTGTATAACACATCATCAACACTAACCTTGACACATTCTTGAAAATAGGTCAACTCTTCAAGCACATGGATTTTCTTTCAATCCTTGTTTGTGTTGCCACATGTATGACTCTATCATTCCTCAAAATAAAGTAGATTGTGCCTTCAAACTTGGATGGAATTCGATAAAATAAAGTAAAATCTCTCTCTCTCTCTCTCTCTCTCTCTCTCTCTCTCTTATAACAATACATAGTATAGGCTCTAGTTTCAACGAGCTAATCTCTATTTAAAATATAAAGGTAACCTTTTCAAGATGCCATCATATTCATACTTTGCATAAAATTTTTTTTTTTTTTTTTGTCACAAATTGTGAAATAAAGTCAACTTTAATAATCAAAATCTCACTAATCTCATCAACTCTTTTAGTTACTAATACCATCCTCAGGTACATTTCGAATGATATACTAATAATTAAATTATAAAAGTTGAATTTTTAATTATTTTAAATATTTTTAATAACTAATCATGCATGTCAATTATGAACTTAATTGGCTATAATTCACTTCATTCTATTTATATTTGTTTGACTAAGGATTTATTTGAGAATTGATTATAAAATTATTGTGGAATTATTTGAGTTATAAATATTTTTTTTAAAAAAAATTTAAAAATTAATTTTATGATAATTATCATATTTTAACAATTTTTATTCTCAAAATAATTTTTTTATTATAATTTTTTTTTTAAAAATCAGCTAAAAAGTTAATAATTAAATAAAATTATTTTATTTTTTATTATTTTATAAAGAAGTAAAGCAGTCAAAAAATTATTTTAAATATATCTTGAATGTGATAATTTTTTTCTAGCAAGTAGCTAATGAATTTTTCAAACTTTTCTCCCTACTTCTCTAATATTTCGTAAAATGAATGCTTTATCTAAAGTTAGTAGAATGACACAAATTTATCTAGACCTAAAAATAAAAAAGAAATTATATGATAATATTCTGTTATATCAATATGAACTTAAGAAATTATTAAATTAACTTTGAAATTAGTGTTGAACATAAAAAAAATACACTAACTTTAAATAATTTTAATACTTTAAAAAAATTTTGATATTATAATTATTTTGATTTAATTTTATATTTTTATAAGCTTATTTTAATAAATTTATATAAATAAATAGATCGTTTTTGAACTCCCAAAATTAGAATTCAAATCTGAACGGCGTAGATTAAAATCATGATGTCATAACTATAATCAAATTAGCTTATTATATAAGCATTCCACCGGCCCAAGCGGACTAGCTTTGTCCAATTGCAGTTGTTAGAAAAAATCCTACATAAGAAGCTACAGCCTTTGGATCACGTTAAGATTTGTGTCACTCTTGATCAGCAATAAACGATATTAATATTAAAGCACACGAATTTCTCGAGCTGCGGCCATTAATCGTACATCCTAATCTCTCATTCCGGCGACATCAGTCGGTGGCGGCGGGCAGCGTCGAGCAGCCGAATTTAAAACTCTATATATGTGAATTTCAGATCTTCGACTCAGACCTTCTATTCTTCATCGATCGCTTCGATCAAATCTCCTTCTCCCCTCCCCTCTCTCTTGTCGGCCTTCGCTCTCTCTTTCTCTTTCTATACCATATTCTCTTGCTACTCTTTCGATCAATCAACCCTGCTTTTTCTCGCAAAGACTGTTAGAGCAGGAGGAGAGGGAAGTCGATGCATCTTCTCTTCTGTGCGATCTCCAGGCTGCCACCTGTTCCTTTCTGTTGCCCAGCTTAACCGCTAGGATTTATTTGTGCGTTCTAGGGTTATTCGAACTTCGTCTCTTTGACCGGTTGTTTCTCGTCCGCATCGATGGACATCGAGACGGTGGAGAGGTACGGAAATAGGAGGATTCAGCATAGAATTGGGGCATCCCAGGCGGCGCCTGATCGATCCAACAACAAGGTCTGCTTCCACTGGAGGGCGGGGAGGTGTAACCGCTACCCTTGTCCGTATCTTCATAGCGAGCCTCCGCAGCATGATGCTGGTGGCACCAAGCGGGCGGCTGCGGCTGCGGCTGCGGCTGCAGCTGATGAAAGGGGATTCCGTTCTCAGGGTCTTATTTGGAGAAATCCTAGCACAAATGGAAATTCTGGTCCCCCTTCAAAGTGGGGCAAGGGCCGTGGAGGTGGCCCTGCTGGCGGTGTTAGACCGCAGCGCAAGCCACTGGATAGGATCTGCAACTATTTTATCTCGGGTACTTGTTCTTATGGTGAGAGTTGCAAGTTTTTACATTCTTGGTTTCTCAGCGACAGCATCTCTCTCTTAACTCCCCTAAACGGACATCAAAAGGTAATTTTCATCACCCGGATGAAATCCTCATTTGCCTATTGCACACACGTTGCTAAATGTATTGGGGTAATTTGAGGTTTGAAGTACGGATTTGGGTTTGCAGGATGTCACCGGAATTGCATTTCCAGCAGGGTCTGATAAGCTTTACACAGGGAGCAAAGATGAATCCGTTCGGGTTTGGGATTGCCAGACTGGGCAGGTGCTTCTCATTTGCTGCTTACCATCATCTTTATATTGGAATGTGAAAACTAAACATTTCAACATGTTTTTTGATAGTGTGTTGGGGTAGTTAACTTGGGAGGTAATGTTGGCTGCATGATCAGTGAGGGTCCATGGATTTTCATTGGGGTTCCTAATGCTGTTAAGGTCAGATTATAAAATTAATTCAATTTAAGTCATTTGTTGTTCTTATTTCCTTTGTGTAGGCTAAGTTCTTTTGTTTTCATGATTAATTCAATGAGGGCCTTTTTACCTGGTAATTGAACAGGCATGGAACACACAAACTGCTACTGATCTAAGCCTCAGTGGGCCAAGTGGACAAGTTTATGCTATGTCAGTCGGTAATGAGATGGTATTTGCTGGAACACAGGTACTTATTCATGTACTCATGACTAATTTTCTACATTTCCTTTGCACCTTTCATGGTTTTGCTTATTATTTGTCTCAGAAAGAGAAATACCAAATTTTAATCCGCTTTTTTTTTCTTCAGGATGGACGTATATTGGCATGGAGGTTTAGAGCTGCTGCGGATTGTTTTGAACCGGCTGCATCTCTGGTTGGTCATCGGCTTGCTGTTGTTTCACTAGTTGTTGGAGCAATGAGACTCTACTCTGGTTCTATGGATTATACAATTAGGGTGAGTTTCATGACTTTAAATCTAAACCTTGTCCTGTAATTAAAATGGAAAACTCTATTATTTAATGCCTTTTTAGGAGGCCATAAGCATGGGAAATTTAACTTGAAGAACAGAAAACCATCTTTTAATCTTTTATCACCTTTTATGAAGCTATCCAATATCTTTTGAACTGAGATTAATGGTCAAAACTCACACTTGTATAAATCTCAGAGAACTGGTTTGTGTTTATTTTTCTTATGGTTGGATAATCTAGCTGTGCAATATCTTGATTCATTAACCACTGTCAATACTTAAAAATCACACTCTTGTGATAACAGAAAGTTCTATCTGTTGCGCCTGTTTATCCAAGCAGGCTTTTATTTCATTTAAACAAAATGGGCACCTTGTAATGCCAAATGTTATCCATGCCATTTCATCTAATTACATGAATGATACTGAATTGTTAATATGATTATATGTTTGATTTAAATTTATTAAGTGCAAATCAAATGTTGAAAGCTTGTTCTAAACCAACACCTAGAAACACAAAACTCGATCAAATGTGAATTTGTCTTCTTCATTTTTTTCATGATAGTTGTGAGGGTTCAGATTAGGTGCTTTACACGATTGTTGTAGATTGGTTCAAAGAAGCTAATATTTGAAACTTGTGAGAATATGCTTTTGACTTTCTTGAAACACATGGACCAATTTAGTTCACTGTGAATGATACCCTGAGATTCTTTTTGTTGTTTAGTTGGTACACTTTTGCTCTAGTTTGGTAGTGCATTTGTTTTGGGTGTTTTTCACCAACTTTTTAGATACTACAATTTTGATTTGTGTAGTGAATCACTAAATCATTCTTTTCAATACTACAGTTTAGGTGCTTCACCACTCATCACTTTGGAGGGTACATAGGTCTTCATCTTTGTGGGAATAGCAGTGACTTTTGTATATTACAACATGTCACAACATTGCAACATGAAGCCGAAGTTGAAAGCTGCTTCAAATCTTGTAGTAACATATTAGGATTTTCCTTAGCATGACTTAACACTTGTTTGTCTGAAGTAATTCCATAAGCGTGCCTCTTTGATCACTCACTTGAAATCTTATTTTTTTTTTGGTTTTGCGACATAAGACTCATTTGGTAAACTTCTTTCTATAATAAATGGATTTTTAAAGTATATTGTGTCAAGAGATATCTCTAGTGCTTTCATTTAATTTTTGCTATGAAACCTTTGATGATGAGCAGCTTGCCCATACGAATTTTAATTATCTATTGGTTTCTATTAATAGTTAATTCATAGGCTTGATACGGGAAAAAACAGTTTCATTGTGTTTCATTTGTTCCTTTTAATACATTCATGATTCATCAAATTTCACCATTTTTTTTCATGACATGGTATGAGACTATGGTTGGATGCTTTTTGATATTATTGGTTGCATGTCAATCCTTTGGCGCTGATATGTTAAACCAATTTCTGATGCTTCATCCATCCAAGATACGGAATGTGAACGTGCTCATTCATACATATTGGAATGTGGACTTCTAGCTGCATAGTGCACAGATGTTTATACCCACATCCATTCTGGATATTGTTTTCCACTTAGCCTGCTTTCTTGATGTCAGAAATCATTATAATCTGAAGTTTAGTCACTTAATAGAGTTTTTTCCCTGCTATCTGGAGAAATATTCTTACTCTTGGCTTTTCATGTGCTTAGGTTTGGGACCTTTCAAGTCTGCAATGCATCCAGACACTGACTGACCATACATCAGTTGTCATGTCCGTATTATGTTGGGATCAATTTTTATTATCTTGTTCACTAGATAAGACAATAAAGGTCAGCATTTGATGTGGAAAGTGCTACTCTGGTATTCCGTGAAACCAACATCTCAATTCTTTATTTCTCTATGATACTTTCAGGTTTGGGTTGCTACAGAAAGTGGTAACCTGGAAGTAACCTATACTCATCAAGAAGAGCACGTAAGTTTTCCTTACTGTTGAATCCATTTTTTAAAGTATTGAAATGCCATATTGTCTAGGAAGTATTTATTTTTTAGTTCGTTATCAGCCTTTAAACAAGGCTTGTTGCGTTAACAGTCATTTTGTAAAATAAATGCTATGGTTTTTTTACAACGTTTCTGCAGTTTCTTTAAGATAAGTTACTCGTTTGGGAATCTAAGACTAGTAACTGATGACATTCAGTATCGTACTTCATCACTATTGTGTTAAACAAATTTCTATACTCAAACTGTAGAAGCCACCCTGGTTGTTAGCCCTTACGTGTATTGGAGGGTGTATCTGATCTGAATATGTAGGCCCATTGGAGATTCTTTCCCCATGGAGGAGCTCTTTTGCCACGACCATGCTGTAACCTCCTCTACTTTTCTGCATTCTCCAAACCCGCTGCCTTACGCATGCAACTCCCTCCTATTCAATGCCACGGCCATCATCACCATTTAAGTCTTCAACAATTTCGTGCTTATTTCAAGCCAAGGAGATGGTTAAGATTTTCTTTGGGCTCTTAGTTATAAGTAATCATAAAAATTACCTTCAACGTGGAGCAATGATTCTTTATTACAGTCTTGAACTTATTGCTACATGGAACTTGATCGTCGTTATTAACATTTTCAAGCACAATGGTTTTTGATTAGGAATAAAACAAGAAGATGAATGCCATGGTGTTTTTAGACTGGTATGAAATGTACTTGAACTGCATCCTCTTCTATTTAAGTACAAATATCTTGTACTACATACGTTTTTGGATTTTTTTTAGCTAGTTTGACCGTAATTTTTGGCTAGTAACTTGTCAGCTGTCAGGTATTTTATTTATAATGAAGTCTGTTAGTTTAACTTAGGTTTCCAAAGGAATAAATCGGTTGACTTTCATTAGTCTGAATAATGATGAAACTTTCATCGTGTAAAGCAAACATGATTTGATTCAGTTAAATTCTTTAATTTGTTATTTTACCTCCAAATAAAGAAAATTATCTGTTCAAGAATTATGTGACTTGCTTGGAGTTAGGGGTGTAAATGAGTTAAACTGAGCATGAGTTTAATTCTAGAATTCGAGTTGGCTCACAAGTTAGCTCATTTATTAGAAAAAGGAAATCAATTTTGATACAAACAATTTTGTAATAGAATAATGATAATAATGAGAAATTAGAGGAGAAATAATTAAAAAAAAATTGGATCTTATTAAAGTGACACCCTTATTTGGTGCAAGCAAACCTATAGTGGATCGGCAGCGGTTTATGCTACCATTTAATAACTCTGATAAATTTTATGATTGAAAAGCCATGTCATGATACTATTTCTAGAAACATACTTTAGCAGCAGTATTGTGACGTGACTTTTTTTATCATAAGATCCATCAGTATCCCAACCAAGCCAACATTTTTTGTTTTTTCCAAGTGGCTGGAAGCCTTTTAAGATTTGAGTAGCTTCTGATCAAACATAATCTGTATTAATTTAGTTTGCTTGTGTATTTCTACTGCAAACAATTTAGATATATTTGTGGTTTGATGGTAGTTTAGTAGTATGGGGTATGAGGTTGAAGTATTGGTTGGTTGTGTTCATGAAATTTTGTTGTATTGAGCTTCTGAAAAAGGTCACTCCTCGTTGAATATTCCGATCATAGTGAAATTGTTAAAAGTTTTTTTTTCTCTCTTATGTTCCATTTAGTGAAATTATTCCCTAATTTGACTGCCCTTACAATATCTTGTGATGTTAAATCTTGAAATAATCTCCCGATTATTCATTTGTGACTAATTTAGTCTCAGAGTATTATATTTTTTCAATCTAGTTGCTGAATAAATTGATATTTTGATTAAATTAAGTCAACATACAGATAATTAGAGGGGTTATTTTGAAATTTAACTCGTATTTTCTAGATATTTTCATACCGGTAAAAGTTTTTTCTCTTTTTTTTATACTCCTATAAACCAGCTGTAGTATATATTATGCCTGATGTTGCCGCTATTTGTCTCAGGGTGTGCTTGCACTGTGCGGCATGCATGATGCACAAGCCAAACCCGTTTTGTTTTGCTCTTGTAATGACAACACTGTTCGCCTTTATGACCTTCCATCGTAAGTATTTCTTTTTTTTTATGATCAATGCACTCTTCTTCTTCTTCTTCTTCTTATTCCATAAATTTTCATTTTAAATTCGCTTTCTCCTCCATATATCAGATTCAATGAGAGGGGTAAGATTTTTGCCAAGGAAGAGGTGAGAACAATACAGACTGGCCCTGGCGGGCTTTTCTTTACTGGAGACGGAAGCGGCGAGCTCAAGGTGTGGAAATGGCTGACGAGTGAGGTTCCAGCTACTTGACAGGAAATGAGATTAAACTCATTTGTAATCTTATAGTTCTTTCTCCCCTTATTTATATTCGTATACACGATCAATATTTAAATGTTGATAAGAGGAGAGAGATGCAAGGAATCAGCTTTTAGTGGTCTGTAATTGCTTTCATGGCTTCTTCCATATTCAGAGATGCAGGGAAACGCAAGATTTATTCACCAGCTTAGGCCTCCTTGGATTCTTCTTTCGCTGTGGTGGATGGGAAATGCTTGAAGAATATATATATATATATATATATATATATATATATATATATATATATATATATATATAGATAAACCTTGTTTTGTCAAAATTTTTTTTCCACTATTGGGATTTGCAGATGTTTCTGGTCTTTGTATTTTTTTTTAGCAGTTAATTCATTGACCAGCCTGGTTAATTTGTCAAAATTGGTCAATTACGGGTGAGTTTAGATGAATTTAATTCATGTTGTTTGAAGGTGGCGCTATCTTGATTTTTCTATGGATGTTGAGCACATAAACTTAGTATTAAATTATAAAGAATTTCATTAAAGGTTTTATTGTAATTATCATGTGATATTATTATAAAAGAAAATTATTAAGTATTAGTTTTGTAAATATTTCTTATTTACAAAACAATGATTTTCTTTAATAAGCCTTCTCAATTCAAGTGTTTTTTTTTTTTTTTTTTAATGGGTATCCAAACACCCATTTATGGGTGATGAATAATGATTAATCACAACGTGGATCATCTCACTTAAATATAGCCTAGAGGATTGAACATGCTCATCAACTGAGCTAAAAGACGATGGGTATTCAAGAAGTGCTTTGTTAAACCTCGTCCAGTCGCACTTGTGAATAAGATAAGGCGTGAACCAATGGATCATCTCAGCCACATAAAGTCACCGTCCTCATAGCAACCACTGATCCCTTAACTCCAAAACAGAAGACCTGACCTTCAAAGCTCCTCCAAGTTTCTTCAAAACTCCCGAACCATATAAATGTCTTGTAACCCTAACCCATACGGTCTTCCGATCTCCCACAAACCCTCCGCAAAATCTCCTCATTCATACCATTCATCCGCCTCAACTTTCAACTGCAGAGCTCATTCCACTGGCAGCCATGAACCCGGCAATATCACCACTCAAATCTCTCCACACCCACCAGCCTCTTCAACATCAAGTTCCAAACCCTGGAAGCCTGCAGGCTTGGGATAGGCAGATACCCTGACTTCGAATACAAAGCTGATGGTGGTGTCGGCGCCGCCGCCGGAAAATTCACTAGCTTCAATCCAACGGATGAAATATTCGCCATTTTTGACCTCGAAAAGCTGTACATCCCTCCATTGACGGGCGCGACGAGGTTTTTGGGCCTGCCGCTACCGCCGTTTCTGAAGATTGATATTGATCCTGAGATATTTGAAGGATGTATCGATAGAACAAGTGGAAAGGTAGGCATGTGCTCATTTGATTGTTTATAGATGGAAAACATATTTTGAAAAAAAATAAAGATTCATTTTGGTGAAATTTTAAGAGGGTTTGTGTAGTTTAAAGCCAATTTTGATCACTATTGCATCAGTTCAAATAATAAAGTGGAACAAAATTGTCATTTTTTGAAAACCTTAGAGGCTTAGCGCAGGTTGAGCTGCAGTTCAGAGCTAAATTCTGGTTTTCAATTGGAAGCATTTATAGGGCGCCTCCATTGATGGTTGAGACTATACTGAATTCAGAGGAATCAAAGGGAAGCTTAAGAAGTGGGAAAGGGAGGAGATTGAACAAAGAAGGGAAGTGCAGGTTGGTGGGAGTGGCGACTGTTGATCCCATTGATGATGTTATAATGAACTCCTTTCTAAGTCTTCCAACTGAGTGCATTGCTGAACTTAATGCTCAAATTTTCATAACAGCTGCTGGCTAAAGCTTCCATGAAGTTGTCAATATTTTGTGTTGTTGCACATGAATTTGAAGATTTTATGGTTTTTTTTTACTATTATTTTGATGTTTTTATGCTGTGTTTAGGGATTCAACATGGTTTAGATGTTAAAGGAACGAAGAAGCTAACACTTTTCTAAGGGAATTGGAAGGATTTTGTATTCTATATGTTTGTTTTAGCGCAAATAGATGGGGATTCTCTTTAGTTATGATTGATATTTTGCTAGAAGAATTATTCATTTGAGTATGAATCTTGACACTAATATTTAAATTACAAATATATGGAATCAAATTTTGAGTCATTTGAGACTTGTTTAGCAAACTCATAGTTAAAAAATATACATTTTAATAAGATAAATCTAATAAGTTCAAAATTATTCAATTTTGATGTCAATAAGATATTAAAATGCTAAAAAAATATTAAATATAAACATGAAACTTTTTAACCTATTTAAAGAGTGATTATTTTGACAAAAATAACTAAAATGCCCAATAAAAATATATAATAGGCCATATTCTAGAGAGAGTTCTTGAATCTGCAGAATCTTAAAGCTCTTCTACTGATCAAAGAGAATGATAATCGTCACCTGTTCGCTGTTGTATAATATTCATAACCATTGATATCCTCCATCAACTATTACATCATCCTTTATTCATCATTGCCTTTAACAGGCAATGTTAACTTTCACAATCGACGATCATCACTTGCTATCAATTAATGTTGATGATCATTATCATCCTATTGCCCTTGTCGATCATTAATAGACAATTATGCATATTAACCCTTAATATTTCTCTAGCATTTTTCACTACTCTCATAAGAGATCAAGTTGGCAATTCAAAATTTGTAATCTCACTCTCCTAGTTCGGGTTGGAGGGAAGAGTGGATGTTATAACTTTTATCTTACATAGTGAATTATTTTAATTGGGTTAGGTTGCATCTCTTTGTCAGCCTTAGTTATCCATGTGTGCAATACTAAGATAAAAAATTATCCTCACTTTGAGCGTTGAAATTGATTACAACAATATCCAAATAGTTTTGAAAAAGAATGGTGGAATCGATCCCTATCATTAAATGTGCATTGTACCGCTTTGATGGGGGTGATAGTGTCACCTGAGCAACTAACATTATAAGATTAAGATAACCAACTTGTACATACAATCAGAAAGATTTTAACTTGTCTGATGCTTCTTATTTCCTCCTATCTCATATGAGCATGAAGGGTGTGTTTGGAAGCTGCTGATAATTTCAGTGAAATACAAATTGAAAAGAGTTAAAAAGTCACGTCAATGGTTGCATATCCTAAATCAACAAGAAAATATTATGTCAGTCCGCGTAAGCGTCGCGGGCTCATCATAACGGCCAGCGTGTCAGGTATTTTTTTCCCGTTTTGGCGCTTACGATGGCGGATGGGCGGTGTAAAGGATGACATATTCGGCGCCGTTCACGCTTTTCCGGCCCGAGGCCCGTCTCGTTCAAAAGCGGGAGAAGAAGAAGAGATGATGTCGTGTTGACATTCCTCGTCCACGAAACGGTTTAGGCTTCTTTGACGGAGGATTTTTCTCGGCTTAGCTCAGCTCTCGATCGGCCGTCCCTTTCGATGATATAGCAAATCAAAAATTGAGGTATTGTAGGTGGACTATATGGGGTATTTGTCGTCGTTAGAACTTGAATGAATTTAGGTTTAGTCTGTTCTTCTCAGGTGAAAGATTGGTTATTTTTTATATATTATTTTGTATCTGTACTCTGTACCTCTCTAGTACACATAGTATTTAGAACTTTTGGTTTCTTTAGCGCAGTTCTTGATTATGTTCGTTCATTCACATGAAAGCATTTGGAGGTGTTTGGATGGTTTACGGAGATTTTTTTCTGTCTGTCTCGTATCTCAGATCATTTATGGCCTTTTTTAGATTTATTTTTGTCTGTTTTTTGAGATTATGTTCATTACATTCAATATAGCGATTTGGAGGCATTGGATGGTTTAAGGGTTTTGGCGTCTGTCTTTCTATGCTCTCTTGAGTCATATCATTTAGGGTTCTTTTTTGATTTATCTTTGCCTTGCGAGATTATATTTAGAGGCGGGCATTCAATGGAAGCAATATGAATCTTTGTTTAGATGATTTACGGGGTATTTTGCGTCATCTTTCTCGTCACTCTCTAGAAATTATCATTTATCGTATCTTTTTTTTTAGGTTTATCTTTGCATTCTTCTTGAGATTATATTTAGGCGTTCAATGGAAGCATTTGGAGGTTTGTTTGGATAGTTCTCGGGGGTATTTTGTATCATGAGATTATATTTAGAGGCATTCCGATGTTTGGAGGATGTTTGGATGGTTTTAAGGGGGGGGGGTTGCATCCCATGCGATTAGGACAATTTGCATTCTTGGTTTTGATGGGTGATTTGCATATGTACTCATTACCTGACTTTTTTTGAAGTTTACCATGTATGCGGAAAGGATAACTTGAGATCAGGTAAGAAGCTGTGTTGCTAATATTGCGGCCGCTTTTCGATGAAGCGGCAAAGGACATTTTAAATCTTCATCATCAATCACTTAATTAAGAAGACTGGGTTGCCATTACATCGATCGCTTCTTGGGGACATAGCAGAGCTTTGTTGGGTGGGCGGTCGTTATTTCGGCTTTCAAGTTGCGGTGATGATGGATGCATGAGAGGAGAAAGGTCATGACAAAAAAAAAGCGATTCAGGTTCATCGATTCTGAGAATCAACGGCATTGAGATGTCATTCACGCATGCTGATTTGTGCGGTTATATATCGTTTTTATGCTATCAATCTATTTTTTTATCTCACAATTACGGGTGTATCGAATTGATTTACTACTGATAGATAGATTTCTTTTAATTAGAGGCGAGGCCATTTGGGACTTTTCCCAATTTGATGTTATTACATCAAAGATTCCAGAGAGGCGTAGGTTACATAGGTAGCTTTGTCCTCTTCGATTATATTACATATATCTCCGGGAATGTGTAATTTAATCGTTGAAGTTCTTGTTTAAAATATTCATAGATATAGATGGTTGTACATAAGCACATTAATTTCCATCACATGAAAGCCATTATATGCAATGGGAAAAATAGAGTTTCAAATAATGCTTTCACTAGTTTGGGAGGATACGGGGAACATATAATAATATCACTTAGTTCATATAAGATATGCTTTATTTATGTTGTATGTCTTCACATTTTTCTTTCGACATCACGTCTGCCTTTCATTCGAGGACATATTAGAAGGGAGACTTTAGATCGGTGTCCCCCATAATCTACACATGTCGAGCAGATAGCTAAGTCCGATGAGTGTAGCGACTCTTATGTCTCTCTCCATATTCTCCCGTCAGGTGTATCCCAGCACTCTGCTATTACCCCCACAACAGGTTTTGCGGTGGAGAGGATACTTGCAGGTTTGCGGGACTTGAAAGATACATTATCGTCTTTTCATGCAACAATGACGGAGAGGATGGATGTGCTTGGGTTCTTTGCTATGAGGAAGTTCTTGCAGGAAGTGGGTCTCACCACCCAGTGTGGGGAGGTTCTTGTGGGGTCTGGAAACTCTTGAGGAGGCTACAGGAGCTTCCACTGGAGGTACCCCAGGAGGCTACCACTTGGAAAGCCCCCAGGGAGGCTGCAGTAGAGGAAGCTCTTGTGGAGGCTACCAGGAGCTTCTATGGAGTTGATACTTGAGGGAAGCCCATGTGGAGTTGTGGAGGCAGGTGAAGACATGGAGGCATGCCAGTGGCGATCTGTCATCAGCTGACATTGGTGGTGTGAAGGCTCGAGATGAGGAAGAGGAAAGCGGTTTGTTCCCCTTACACACTTATAGGAAGTCGTGAGCAAGAATAAGTGATGTGGTGGCCTCCATTCAAGATGAAAGGAGTAGAGGTATTAAGTTACTTTCTTTTAAATTTGAGATAAAGAAATAGATTTCACTAAATTTTTTTATAGGTTATGATGAGCCGTAAAGGTGATTACCCCTGACTTGCTCGTTGTGGTGGAGGAGCATCAAGGTATGAATCATCGATGATCGATCCTTAATTCATAGTCTAGCTCTTTTCATCACTAACTTTATCGTGTAATTTCGTTTTAGCAGGAGGCACTTCATGTTGTTGAGTTCTCATCTATTTTTACTGGCGATATCTTATTGACACGTCATGCTCGATTCAAGGAAGTAAGTCAATCTTGTCAGCCTTCATACATAAAATAACTATTAGTTTAATTAAGATCACTTTAAAATATTTATCACTTGCGGGGTGATCATTTGGGAATATCATTATTGCATGAGGAAGATCGATGAGTTCGGATCAATATCTCTCGGATGCACACATTGATCTTAGCTCTTCTTGGTAGAAGTATTCTGTCAGTATGTCCCTTATTTGTACATTTCATGCTTGCATTGGGTATGTTACCCAGAATGTTGGGTATTACGATTCAATTCTTGTTTGTTTAGATAAAAGCTAGAATCATAATCGTTCTCTTCTTTTATGCAGTGCGGCTAAGAGCGGAAAGCAAAATGTTCATCCAACATGTGTGTGTTAGAGGTGAGTTAATCTTACTGCGGTTATAGATAATCGACCTTTGGACACTCACAGTTGCATATTAAGTCAGGGGTATTTTTGACTCATTACCCAAATAAGAGCATTCTTCGAGATTGTAGAGCAGTTTTTAAATTTGGTTCCTCTTAACTATTTTTTTTTTTAGGCCAACTTATTGAGATTATGTTACGGCTATTGATCAAATTACTTGTTGAAGATGATGTCTTGTCTTGTGGCGATCAGAAAATGGAATTGATCAAAATGGTGAGTGGGTACCGTCAAAAAATAGTGTTATACGGGATGTTTACTGCAAGTACATGGAAGCTCCAAACTCCAGTGGTAGGTGACCACCATGGCGAAGATGAATATATTTAGAGTGAGTTAAACATCTATATTTTGTTTGGGGCGAAAAATTCAAGAACTATAATTTAGTTTGATATAGGATTTTGTATAATGCATTGGTTTTGTGGCTTGAAAACTTATTTTTTTGTTGAAGTGAATAGATGGATTTATGGATGCAGGGATGATATTTTACTTTATTTTTTGTTACTTCTTTTCTCATTTCATATAGTTTGATTTTGCTGTTATTATTATCATTTATTTATTTATCATCTTTTTATCTTATGGATTTGGTTTTTAGGGGGCTATATTCTTGAAAGAAATCTTCATTTAAAATTATTTTTTATTTTATTTTTCATAGAATGTGTATCATCAATAATATTTGTTTTTTTTTCACCAATACAACAATCAAGATAATCTCATTTTAATTATTATTAGGGAGATTTATAAACATTAATTAGTCTTACATATTTAGGGTATATAAAATACATAAATATTATTATTTTAAATATTAATGTTTAATGTAAAATTAATGGTGTGATCATTTGTTATGAAGCGAATATAAAATTATATGATGTAAAATAAATGTTATCATGTAAAATTAATGCATAAATTTAAATTGGATTCTTTTTTGCTTTAGATTAATGGTATGATCAAATTAATTCGTTGTATCATATTGGTTGCGGTGATTGTGATTTTTGTAGTTTTCTGATTTAGGGTTTGTTTAGGGTGATTATCTTTTTTTTTTTAAATATTGATTGTAAAATTATTGTGGTTGGTATAAGTAAATTTTTTTTTAAAAAATTTAAAATTTTTTTTTTTTATAATCATGATATTTTAACAGTTTAAATTTTTAAAAGTAACTTTTTATCATGATTTTTTTAAATATTTAAAATATTAATAGTTAAATATGATTATGATTGTTTTAGTTTTTTTTATTTTGAAAATAAAGCTAAAAATTAACTCAAATGTATTCTTAGTATGCTCATTTAGGTGAAATGAAGTTGATATTAATTTGACCTTGTCGACAAAATCTCATAAAGCGAAAAAATTTTTTTGGTGTAAACATAATCTTTATAAGCTAAAAAAAAACTAAATGATAATCTCAGAATTACAGAGATCTGAAATCTTAAAAAGCATTCAAGCGACTTAATTGTTTATTAATACCAAACATAATCTGATAAGAATAAATAAAAGCAAAAAAGGTACTCGGAGAGAGATGCAATCTGATGCAAAAATCTACAATTATCAAGTACTTTCTTTTCATTTGGAATGTAATGAACATAATCTGAAAAGAACAAAATAAAGCGGAAAAAAGGCCATAAATGATCATACCTCGGAGAGAGTACAGAATCTGAATAAAATCCTCCCATCATGAGCTTTAATTGCATTTGGAATGCACATCTCTTAATAAGAATAAATAAAGCGAAAAAAAAAGGCCTAAATGATTTGTACCTCGGAGGAGAGGAGATGCAGAATCTGAAAATCCCGAAATCATCCAAGCGGTTTTCAAATTATGGAATGTAATGAACATTATCTCAGAATCAGGAAATAAATGGAAAAAAAGGTATAAATGATCACGTACCCTCGGAGGACATAGAATGCAATATACAAAAATACATGAAATCATCAAGCGACTTCAAATTGCTTGAATTTGGAATGAACATAATCTGATAAGCGGCAAAATAAAGCGGAAAAATGATGATACCCTCAGAGGTAAATGCAATCTGAAATCCATCAAAACAGCCCCATACTTTTTGGAATGTAAACATAATCTCAGAAGGCAAAATAAAGCGGAAAAGAAATCTAAGAATTATGCCTCGAGAATGCAGTCTCTGAATCTGCAGCTATCAACCAAATTGCTTCTGGAATATTAATCTCAATACAAAATAAAGCGGAAAAAAAGTGCCGTAATCTGTATCGGGAGATGCAATGCAAATACAATCATAAAAGCAAATTTTCAAATTCTTGTTGGAATGTAATGAACATTATCTCAGTCGAGGCAAAATAAAGCGGAAAAATATCATAAATGATGTACCCTCGAGAGTATGAGAATATAGATCATATACCAGAAATCATCCAGCAAACTTTGCTTTGCGGAATGTAATGAACATTATCTCTACAGAATCGCAAAATAAAGGAAAAATGATGTACCCTCAATGATCTGAAATACCTCAGAAAGCAGCCTGATACTTGAATTGGAATAATAAACTTCCTCAAAGTCGGTCGAAAAACCTATAAAAATAACCAGTCACCCTCAAGCTTCCATTGGTAATGCTACATATTTATTCTTCTGATCGATGATTACAAGGTCTCGGATTAACTTCAATAACTCTTGCTTAAAAGCTACAAAGCGACTAGTGAGAAAATCCCTAGCTAAATATCTGATCTAAACATCTTGGTGTGTCTGTTAAGTTAAAGAGAGTCATCTTAGGGACTCTAAAGCATTACAAAAAAGATTGTATAGTCGAAGAACACAAAACTAGATGATATCATGCATCAAAATGTTTTCCTGAAATAATATCCATCATCAGCTTAGTGTACCCTTGATTGATTGTGGAGCTTCGAGTTAAATTCTGCATGTAGAACATCATTAGTTGATGATTTCTTACGGCATCGATGTGTGATATTAAATGCGTCCTCGAAAAATACTCGGCATAACGAGAAAGGTGATGCAACTTGTGATGAAATGTTAAACACTATCGGTACTTTTTTTTCGTACAACAAAAGTAGAATGGTTTGAAGATTAACTAATATTTAAAATATTAAAAACTAATACATAAATAGAAAATTACTCTTGGCTTTCTTGGATCTCTCGATATCCCTTAAGCCTTGAGTTGGAAACACCTTTGGGCGTTGCTTGCGGATCCTTTAAGATGTCTTTTCCTTGCATTGTGGTTGACTTCTTCTTCTTAGCTGACAGTTGGAGGAGAATTCCACTTATTATAGAGTCGACATCATCATATAGTTTTTTAAGGATCCGAGCATATAGTCCTCGACTCTCTTATTGCCTGTGCCACGGCGGCTTATTTGATATGCATATCGACTTATGGTTCCGAAAATAATGGTAGCATTTCCATCCGTGCTTTCCACATCTCTTAATTTTACGTATGCTAATGTAAATATCCTCTTTCACGGTAGACCATCGCTGAGAAGATACTTTTGTTGAGTCGCTGACATCTTCACATTAAGAGCTACGATACTGATGTAGGCACAAGTAATCCATCATTTCAAATTTTTTGCAGTATAAGTTACTTACAGGGTAGTCCAGCGAAATACGGATTCCTATGTTTTGGATGCGTTTTATTCTCTAAGTTTCTCACCAAATACTCCATGGTCGTCATCGACTTAGTTCGATAGGCCCAACTCCATGCAAAAATTCCTCCTCAAACATAGTATAAACCTTTCTTGTATAAAATATAGCGACTTGTTTTAGAATTGGGTAGTCTTAACGAATAATCGATGGTCACAGAAGTCTTCATCATGTTTATTCGGTCATGTCTCCATAACCTTTTCCAAAGAAATAATCGTGAGAACTTGTTGGTTTAGATATTCGTGACATCGTTGTTGTGGACTCACTACGTTACGTTGACAAGATGCCCCATGCGAATGAGTCCTTCGAATCACGAATACTTGGATCTAATCTTATAAAGCTCGACAACAAGCATGATCATGCAAATTGCCTTCTTCTAGCATGGCGGACAACTTCTTCAAACTCTTCCTGAGTCACATTTACTCATGCATGTATAAAATAACCCTTGTACTCTACTATTAAAGCAATGAACCTTGGAAGCTTTCTTTGAAATATGTCATTGGCACAACCTATGATGAGTATGTGGCAATATAATTTCGATAGCTCTTAGCCATCTTGATCGATGAATATTGTTATAGGATATGCTCATCAAGAAGAAATATTTGGAATAGCGAGAATGACTCAATTGTCTCTTCGATAAAAAGGCTACTCCAAATAATACATTTTTTGATGATGATTCACTCCAACAAGAGGGCACAAACAAGATTATATTTATTGAGTCGATCTTGTATCAAAATTATCACATCCCAAAATAATCATATTCTATCCTAGATATGCCATTGCTCCAAAAAAGCTTACTAAGCAATCCGACTCATCAACTTGTACATCCCATGCAAATATCCCATCTGCTTGCCTTTCCTCAATCGTATTAATCATTCTTGTCATTCGCAATCCTCGATCTTTTCTCTTTTCGAATAAAATTAAAAGCATCTCTTTTGTGAACCCAATATTCTCTGCAACTTCCTCGGTTAGATAGGCATCGCGTTGCTCTAATTCCGACCTCAGTCATTGTCTTCAACACGACGCCTTCTTATCGCTAATGCATCCATGTGATCGAGAAGATGTAGGTGGCTCGAATGATTATGACTTTTCAGTATATTTTTTCGTCTCCAAATCAGAGAATCTAATCATGGTGACAAGTTCTTGTATCAACTTTGAATTTTGTTAAGCCATTTAGGCGGCGGACTTCTTCCCACCGACTTTTGCACATAAAATCTTTTGATTTCAATTTCTTGAGTTTGGCCAATAACTAGTATGATCCTTAACACGAAATCAATTTGATGTGTATAGTCACCGATGCAGTGCATCGCCTGTTTCATTAATAGTGGTGCAAGAGTTTTCCCAAATTTGGGTCATTAGACATCATGACCGTCATTACAACTCATTGATCGCATTCATCGCCAAACAGATACAAAAATATGTAATACAATCTGGAAAAACCAGAAATCATTAGCTATCAAATTGCTTCCATTGGAATGTAATGAATATAATCTCAAAGCGAGCAAAATAAAGCGAAAAAGAAGTCCCTAAATGCTCCACCCTCAGAGGAGTAGAGAGCACATATCAAAAATAAAATCATCCAAGCAATTGCTTCCATTGGAATGCAACATAAACTCAATAACAGGCAAAATAAAGCTAGAAAAAAACAAAATGCTGTACCTCAAGAGTGGAGTACATATCTGAAAACACACGTAAAACCATCCAAAACCTCAAATTGCTTAAATGCCATATAATCTCAAGAAGAATGCAAGATAAAAAGTAGTAAATGATCTGTACTCGAGAGAGGTACATAGAATCTGGATGTAAAATACCTCCAAAACCATCCAAAACAAATTGATTGGAATGCCCTAAACATAAACTCGAGGAAGCCAAAGAAACTATGGAAAAGGTCATAAATGATATGTACTCTCAAGAGAGATGCAGTCTGAGATGTAAAACCCCACGTAAATCATCCAAACGCCTCCAAATACTTTCATTGGAATGTAATGAATAATTCAAGAACCAGAAAAATAAATTGAAAAAGTCATAAATGATCAGTACCCTCAAGAGAGCAGTCAGAATCTAATACAAAACCAAACAAGATTGCTTTCCATTGGAATGCCTAAATATAATCTCAAGAAGAATCAAGATAAATTGAAAAAGTAGGCCAATGATCCAGTACTCAAGAGAGGTACAGAGGAATGAGAAACAACCGCCAGAAACATCCTAATAGCCTCCAAATTCCTTCCATTGGAATGTAATAAACATAATCGTGCCGGTCTCCTCTATACGTTGCTAGTCTCCTCGCGACATCTCGCGCGAACAGGAAGACGAAAGCTCCGCTCTACTTCACCCGCCGCTGATTCGGTCGCGAGCTCTCGCGCAGAACAGGAGCGTTCGAACATTGAACAATTTGCGGGATGAGTGGCGTTTATAGCTTTTTAACGCTTGGTAATTAAAGCCCATCACATTTAGCGATTGCGTAATTTAGTGTAAAAAAATACAGTATAAAAAATATGATAAATTTAAATTACTTTTAAATTATTTGATTGAAAATTTTATAAATATATGAGTTTATTATTATTATTGTTAATAAAATAATATAATGTAAAATATTTTAAAATTTTGATCGATGTATTTTAAATTTGCTAAAATTTGAACGAATTTCAAATACATCAAATTTTAACCTTTAATGAATTTTAAATATATTACATCACTTTAAAATTTTAATTTTCATCATGCCAAACATAAAAAAATCTAAAACCCCTTAACCGCAAAATAGATAGGTAGCTCTCTCTCTCTCTCTCTCTCTCTCTCTTAACGTGCAAATCGTTGTGATGTTTCTAATAATTCATGTGCTTGAAATAACAATAATAGGATGCCATTTAAAAGGGCTTTTGGCTCTGCTGAGGGCTCTGAATTGGATTACGATGGAGAGCCCTTTTCGGGTTTCTAAGGGTTTCCTATTCAATAATATACAATGATTAAATGCTTAATGATACAATAAAAAATATAAAGGCGGATAAGAGCCCATTTGGATGATTGTAATGAGGCTATGGTGGCTTGGTACATAACTCGAGATGAATAATCATAAGGTGATAAAAGATTAAATTTAGAGATAATAATGGAGGCAAAAAATCAAGGCTTACTAAAAATGAGATAAATTAAGATCAAGGCAATGCTAATTGTCAAAAATAGATGTTGGACTAGAAATAAATGATTCCTCAATATTGGAAGATGAGATGAATTTTAATTTGAAGAATATTCATCAATACTTAGACAAATAACTTAAATACTTAAACCAAAAAAACTTAGAAAGAAGAAATCTTAAGAGAAAAAAAAGCATTTCAAGTTCTCTCGGTGACTTTATTGGGAAGATTCAATGGTAATGAGGAATCTTTGATTTGCTTAGGAATGAGGACTCCTCAATCTATTAAGTATAACTTAAGTCATTAAATCTCCATCTTTTAAGTCTTTTGGGAGGCTTGAATATGAGATTTAATGATCCTCCTAAGAGCTAAAATTTTCTGTGTATTCAAAATATTGAGATTTAGTTAGACTTTTAAGCCTCTATGAACATTGAAGGAGAAGATTCAATAGTCTAAATGTAATTGAAACTTTCTCAAACTTTTCCCAAATTATTAGAAAGTTGGATCTTTAACTTTCTAATTTTCTATTGGACATAAAGGAGAGGATTAATTCACTTAAAAGCGAATATTTTTCAACCCACCATAAGATCTTAGGCCAAATTTAATTGTTTGATCTCATAATCCTACTTAATACATGAAGGAGAAGATTTAGGAGTCCACCTTAGAGCAAAAATTGTCCAACTCACCCTAGAACATTTATGATACATAATGAGGATGTTCAAGCGATTTATTTAAGGGTGAAAATTTAACCCTCTAAACATTAGACATTTATGAATTCAAGGACAATATTCAACAATCCACTATAAAAAAAAAATCTATTGACCCATTTAGAAACACCCTATCTTAAATTTCATCTTTCAAGCATTAGTCCACCATCAAAATCAAAGAAGAAAATCAAATAGTATAGTTTCAAAATAACAATTTTTTTTAGTTGATTATAAGACCTTATGCAAATTTAGCCCTCCAAGCTTGGTAGTTTGCTATAAGACATGAAGGGGAGATTAAACTATCTATTTAATACTTGAGATTTTGAACTATTACTTCTTAATTGAGTCAAAATGACTGAATTAGGATATATTTATAAACATAGCCACGTATAACTAGGAAATCATAGATTTGTCTTGGATGACATATTATAGACACTATCATGATGATCATGCCACCTGAAAACTCATACATCAATCAGTTCATCGGAAACCATCTCAACTCATAACTTAAGTGGGTATCACGTCCGTTTAAATGCCTAAAAATATATTATTTATACTAATTTTGTAAAAAAAAAAAAAATCATAAAGAAGATGAACTTAAAAAAGTGATTCACGTAAAAGTAAAAATAAAAAAAAAAATACGACCTCGGATCAAAGACTTCTCAAAGAATGGAACTGGTCATTTACAAATAAAAGAATTTAGCTTGCTATGCTACTTTGGCTGGCCATGAGGTAAAACTCCTCTCCTTTTCTTTATTATATATATAATTCCAGCAAACAGTTAAGATTTGAATATTTTGTTCAGATTCAAATAATTTGAAGCATCGCCAATGAAAAGAACTCAGCTCAATTGCATAAATTTATATCTATACTACTCAGCAGTGTCCGCCAAAAACCCTTTTTTTTTTCTCCAGCTCAAAATCAAAAGAACGTGAAATTAAAATGAGAGACAATAAGATATTTTTCTACGAAAAAAATCATAACAGTTCAGGACCCAGCCACATCCCAGCAAATCAAACAGAAGGCAGGCGCCAGTTTTCCGGCAAGAAATAAAGGGTTTCAGAACTCTATGTAACAGAGACAAACAAAAGCAAGCACAATCTTTACAGAAACTCGACCAAGAATCAGGGCGAGTAGAAACAAATCGAAGCACACAACTCAGGTAGAATAATAAGTCAACTGCCTGCCTACTAGCAAACATAATCAAAGATAAAACAAAATACGTTGACAGTAAAGAGCATAGAAAAAACTATGGAACTACCCCAAGATCCTTGAAGTAGTCATGTTGAAGAGCCTGACGAGCGGTGATTCTTTTACTAGGTTCCAATCGGAGCATTTTCTGAAGCAGACAAAATCAAATCATAAGGTGCGGAAAAATTGGAAGTTTTGTTGATTCTAAATAAATGCAGCCTACTGATCTAAATTAAACCACTAGCTTAGCGTTTAATTTCAGATATTGATGGTCATTTCTGGTATAATGAGCGACATTTTGGCACCAAAGTACGTAAATTTAAAGCCTGTAATAGTCTGATGAGCAAAAAATTTTGTAATGTTCCAGTTGCATTACAATCTTACGATTATTAAAGAAGAATTCAAAGGTCTTTTTGATTAAGGCTGTAACGTGAGGACCATAGGACCATAGCTTATTCACTAAGTCTCTTCTTGCTCAGAAGTGAACGGACGGATACGGGTAAGAGCTGATTCGACAATGCATTGGCTTTCAGGAAGGTGTAAAACAAAGGCAAGCATACAAAGCAGCTCCCTTCAAGGTTTGTGTGCTATGAGGCAATGTTTGTCTCTTAGATTTGTTTTTCTACAGTAAATTTACCCAAAAAAATCTATCAAAAAGTTGGATTAATCATTATTATCCATCTGCAATATTCAATTTTCCCGAATTCCTTTACGGCAGCAACTTTAGTGGCTTGTGATATAGCATACGTGATATTTATAAGGATGGAAAAAAAAGAGGAAAAGCCTAGTTACTTACAGAGAGAAGATCAACTCCTGCAGGATCAAGGTTTGGAACCACTGTTGCTAGATCCTGCAAAATATATGAAGTCCATTTAAGTTAATCATACAATATGCTACTTACATGAGGACAATAATTTCTTATAGGCGCACATGCAAAAAAAAAAAAAAAAAAAAAAAAATCGACATGGAGGTCAGCTATGGAGCATTATCTTGCAATGGTAGGGGTGAAGGATAAGGGTACTGTAACAGGGGAATCAGAGAGGACCGGAAGCATCAGAGCAGAATCAACAAGGGAAAATGGAAGGTGGTGGAGAGGGCAGGGAGATAGGTTAAGGCAGGGAATATAGTAAGGTTCATTAATGGCATAAATAAAACTAACATTTTGTAAGAGGGTTACTGAATTGGAGAAAAACACAAATTTTAAATCCATACCTTAGATGGCCACTTGGGGAAGGCAGATTTAAAGTCAGGCAAGGATGAAACACCTGGCCAAGTTTCTTCAGTTGGGGTTCCTAAAATTCTACAAGAACGCAGATTCAAGGAATTAGTGGATATGATAGGCTGCATTCTGTAATTAAAAGAAATCAATTTGATTAATAAGCAAACCTGAATATCTTGAACAATTCATCAATTTCTGAATCTCCAGGAAACAATGGTCTCTGGTTGACCATCTCAGCGAAAATACACCCAACTGACCACACATCCACTGGGGTAGAGTATTGTCGAGCTCCAAGAAGGATTTCTGGTGCTCTATACCAAAGTGTAACAACCTGCAAAAAGGAAAAATGAGATCATAATAAGAAAACTGTAACTTGCAAGGAAGTAGGGCGAAAATTTATGTGTCCTCAAAACCCATATATCAAGCAAGGATGAAAGAAGTACCTCATGTGTAAAAGTCCGGACTGGAATGCCAAATGCTCGGGCAAGTCCAAAGTCCGCAAGTTTCAAAGCGTTAGTCCGCCGATCTATTAATAAGTTCTGTGGTTTTAGATCTCGGTGAAGAACCCTATGTGAATGGCAGTAGGCAATGCCGCGGAGAATTTGATAGAGGTAAGACTGCAAGAAAAAAAAAAGATAAGCAAGCAATGGCCAGAAAGACGGAGTCTTCAGTTCCCAATAGATTCTAGCAATTCTACGTTTCTTTATCTGTGGTAATTCTACTTAGACCATTCTGTTGTTTCTGAAGATAGCCATCCAATCTCTGTAGATTAAAATTTTAACTATTCTGCCAGGAAATTTTAGCGTATGATGCACTACCAATATAGGTCGAGAAACAATTCTTCAACATGTATTTTCAAGAGAAAAAAAATCCACAACTAAACAAAGGCCAAGAGAATTATGCATGTCTCACCTTAAGAAAATCGAGCAGTAGTAAGCATTCATATTTAAGACTTAACTAAAAGGCAATGCAAATTCACATAATATTGAATTATTTTTAAGTTTTGCAAAATAGCTATTAGAATTAGACCTTTAAGAAAAATGTATGGGTAAAGTAGGGCCCCAGGAACCCTAACAAATTCATTGTATGATCAGTGCATATATAACAAATATAAAGAAATGAAAATCTATCAGCAAGGTAAACAAAGGCCGATGGATCAAAGAAGATAATTTTACGCTTACAAATAGTCATCAAATGCATATCACTGCAGCACCTGTTGGTAAAAGTACAAAGCATTCTTCTAATACCATCATCCAACCATAATTAAGCATCCCAAAAAATCTAATAATTTTTCTGAGTAATTCATGTGTTCTTCGAAAGGGAAAGGGATCTCACTTTTGTTAAACGTAGATCTTTGGCAAAGTCTGGACATGAATCCATGTGCTTCTTCAAGTCCAAGTCCAGATACTCAAAAACTAAGTATATTCGTTTCTCACTGTGAACAACATCTTGCAACCTGTTTAGATAAAAATATGCAACTTAAATGAAAGGAGAAATCAAATGGCTAAAACTATAATGTAGCATTTGAATGCAAAAATTTTGATGCATTCCAATAAAGAGATATGTAACAGCATATCACTACGTAGAATCACAATCAACAAGAGGGGAAAATATCAATTGAAACATTGAATAATTTTATTTCATTTTTATAGCGTAGTTAACTAAAAATAAACCCTTAGGTCTCAAGCATAAAAGGCATATAAAGAACCTCACATCAAACATTTGTTACCACAATTTTCCATGTATGGGGCTTAAGCCACTCACAACAATGAAGGTCTATTCAAAATTGAGAAGATTGCTATATTTGGATTAAATCTAAAAAAGGTCCCCCAACAATTCATGTGTGGCCAATTTAGTCCTAGAGCATCATATTTTTCCAATTTGATCCATTAAATTTACAAAATTAATGATCCAAATGATCCCTCATGTAGAAATTGTGATACAAAATTGATTCCATTTTAGTTTCTCAACTATACTAAACTGATACCAATTTAGTCTAAGGAATCATTTTGGACCAATTTTATATGGTCAATAGACTAAATTGAAGAGATGTGTATTTTGAGATTAAATTGGTCACATATGAATAGTCGGAAGACTATTTTGAAGTTTAACCTCCTATATTTTGTTGTAATTTTGTTGCTTAGACAAACCTAACTTCAGGGCCATGTAACCATGTTCATAAAATCAAAAATTGAATTCTTGCCCAGCCACCAGGGAAGGTAAGTAAAATATGAAAAGACAGATAGCCTGTGTATTACCTGTTACTCACATCAAATTTTTTCACGGTTACTTAAAAAATTAAATTATTGCTAAACTCAAACATGAGAAGATAGATAGCAAAAGATAAGTTTAGTCTCCTTTATGTCTCTACGTATTGCCTGCTATGTTCCCATTCATTTTCCATAAAATATATGATAATTGTGTATGCTTAAGCCACATCAAGGATGGATATAATCTGCCCTACTTAATCTGCCTCTTATGTAGGTGTCGTACACATATATTTATTTCTATGATCTTCAAGTCTTCATTGCTTATACTTAATCTAGGTTGGACTAGTCTCATCTTAACACCCTAATTTGCCCCCCTCTCCACTAGCTCTACAAATAAACATCATAGATGATGAGCATCTCTCTTCAACCTAATCCTACTTCTAATCTATTTAAACCTTTATAATCCATGCATTTTGAACCTTCTAACAAATATTAGTATGAAATTGTTGAGGCTTTTTCACTTTCTATTCAAAGGGACAACTAGTCATTGATATGGAGTAAATCTACTTGTTTTATTATTTTCAATTGTGTAAATGAGGTTAGCTTGGATTACTTGGTTAAAAACTTGCTTATGTGAGCAAACTGGTTGTTTTTATTGCTTTTTTTAAAACTTAGGTTGGAGTAGTGATTGTTTTTACTTGACTTGCCTTCATTGGTAAAGTTGTTGTCAACGTTATTTGTGGATCCTTTTCTAATCCTTTTTTTCTTATACATGGAAGAAGGGAGAATGTTGTTATGATGTGTTCCCACTAAAAAAAAATTTGTGGTTGTGATAATTTGTTATTTGCCTTTTGGTTAACCCTACTATACTCAGATATTTTTTAGACTAGGATTTATTCTTGCAAGGCCTATGCTTTTACTTATGTTGATACTTATTAGACAATTTTATATAAATGTATATAATTAAAATTTATGAATTTTTTTGTTTAGGTGATAGATATTATTTAATAATTTTACTTATAACATCTTAAAAGTTAATTTGACACTAAATGATTTATGCAAATTTATTAACTGAAGAGAAACAAGAAAAATATTAGGATAAATTTACATTTGAATTTATGTCTCTATATTTTATATAAATTTACAATATATGAATAATAATGATAAAATAATAATTGAAAATGTAAGGTTATATCATAGATGAATTTTGAAATCAAGAAGTTAGGAGGTTATTTATAATATGAGGTTAGTCTTGTAAATAAAAGATTTTTAAATCTTAATAATAAAATTTGAGTCATAGATTTGAAACAAATGAAATAAAATTTCATAACAAGAGTAAGTACTATATAGTTTGAAGGACTAGTTCAATTATATCATTTAGATATTGATTGCCTCGAAAAAAAACATCTCAAAATCTCCGCCATCTTTAAGGATGTTAGAGAGTTCAATCTTCATGAGGCAGATTGATTTAAATTCAACTAAATTTCCCCTAAACTTATATTAGGGTTTATTTTGATATGAATTTTTCTTCCTATTAATGCAAGCATCCATAATTAATTATCTCTCTTATCGCAATAAAAGAGCACTCTCGTTTAAGATTGTAAATAGATATTAATCACTAGTGTAAATCAATACTTAATAGTGTGGTGTGAATGATTGTTTAAAAGGAAAAGAAGAGCAGTCCCAAATAAGAACCCATAATTCTATCATCTCGAAACTGTTGTTATTCCAGTCTATCAACATCAGAGGGTTATTAGCCATAATGTCTAGGGAGTTTGATTAGCAGTCATGGGCTGTCTTGTCTCAGAGATCCCGAGTAGACTAGAGCTATATTCCACAAAGAAAAAAACAAGCCAACACTTATGTACCATAAAAACAATGCTTTACATCACCAAGTCACTAAGATGTTGGCAAAGACTATTAAGAGTATGGAATAGTTACCTACAAGCAAATTCCTTAATTATCATTTTAAAATTAGCACGAGCATTCATAGTTAATCTTGGCATTTACAAGAAGATGTACCCTGGTGTATGTTTTTTGCTGATGACATTCTTCTTGTTGATAAGACTAGAGAGGGAGTCCAAAAGAAACTTGAATTATGGAGGTCAACTTTAGAGTCTAAAGGTTTTCGCTAAGGATCTAAAACTGAATATATGGAGTGTAATTTTAGTTGTAGAAGTTTTAGTGGTAGTGTTGTGACTTTAGGTGATCAAGTCATTAATAAGAGTGATTCAAATATTTAGGCTTTATTGTTCAAAATGATGGTGAAATAGATGGAGATATTATTAGTAGAATTCAAGTTGGATGGTTGAAGTGGAGGAATGCATCCGGCCTATTATGTGATAGAAAAGTTCCACTTAATTTTATAAGATGGTGGTAAGACCTGCAATGACTTATGGTGAATGTTGGCCAATAAAAGAGAAACATAAGACTAAATTAAGTGTTACGTAGATGAGGATGCTCGTGTGGATGAGTGGCTTTACCCTTAGAGATAGAATGCAAAATGAGTATGTTCGGGAAAAAGTTGGAGTAGCTCCAGGGTAGATAAGATTAGGGAGAGTCCTTGAGATGGTTTGGCCACATAAAGCGTCCTCCGTCAGATGGAGAGAGTAGATACATTAGATTTTCCTTATGTTAAGAAAGGTAGAGGTAGACCTAAAAAGGCTTGGTTAAGATGTATAAAAAATGATCTTAGTATACTCGAATTAAATGAAAATTTGACACATAATAGGACACAATGGAGACGAAAGATTCATGTAGCCGACCCCACCTAGTGGGATTAAGGCTTGTTGTTGTTGTTGTTGTTGTTGTATATGGAGCCTGACTGTGTCGATCAATCTGAGATGTATTGTTGACTCAAAGACCTCAATTTTGCAGGTCGAACTCGATGGTGAGCTCACTATGGGGTGTAGAGCACGCCCCTTGCTTTAGGGTTTGGGGGCTTGGACCCCCTTTTTTATTTTTATATAGCACTTTGACACTATGACATAAAGGTCTTGGCTTCAAAGACAGAGAAAACAGAGTCTCGACACTAAGATCCGTCGATTTACAAAGAAAGACAGAGAAGCTAGTGTCTCGATGCTGCAACATGTAGCATTACAACGTTAGGACCCGGACACTTATTTCACAAGCCAGAGAGGTCAACGCCTTGGCGGAGTAGCAACACCGTCGCAACGCTTGAACATGTGAAAAAGAGCGAGAAAGATAGTGGCATAAGTGCCTAGGCATTAGAATCGCAAAATCATGATGCTGTAGTAGGCAGAGAAGCCAGAGTCTTGGCGTTACAATAGACAGTATCACAACGCTAGGATCCGAACACTTATTTCGCAAGAAAGAGAGCTCAACAACATCAATGCCGCAACGCTTGAACTTGTGCAAAGGAGCTAGAAGGATAGTAGCACCAACGCTTAGGCATTAGAGTCGCGACGCTGTGGTGCTACGAAGTCGAGAGTCCATCTTAAAATAAATTTTCTACAAATTTTTAGAACTTTTCACTATTCTCTTGTACAAGTGAGTGAAGAGTGAGTAGCTTAGAGTGACTCAAGTGAGGAGAGACTTAAGTGAAGTGTAATTTGTATTATTCTTCTTAGAACGCTTGAACCTGTGAAAAAGAGAGAGAGAGATAGTGGCACAAGTGCCTAGGCATTAGAATCGCAAAATCACGATGTTGTAGTAGGCAGAGAAGCCAGAGTCTTGGTGTTACAATAGACAGTATCACAGTGCTAGGATCCAAACACTTATTTCGCAAGACAGAGAGCTCAACAGTACCAATGCCACAACGCTTGAACCTGTGCAAAGGAGCTAGAAGGATAGTAGCACCAACGCTTAGGCATTAGAGTCGTGACGCTGTGGTGATACGAAGTCGAGAGTCCATCTTAAAATAAATTTTCTACAAATTTTTAGAACTTTTCACTATTCTCTTGTACAAGTGAGTGAAGAGTGAGTAGCTTAGAGTGACTCAAGTGAGGAGAGACTTAATTGAAGTGTAACTTGTATTATTCTCCTTAGATTTTTCTTCAGAGTTTTCTTGGTGTGGTGTGACTCCATAGTTTCTTTCTATTCTCAGAGTTTCCGCTTTTGCAATCTAGTGTTTTATTTGCTTTTATTAAAAGTTTTGCCTTAGATCTCTCGAATCGATTTTCACAATTTGATTTCCCAACAATAGTCATCAAGCATGTCTTGTGAATAATGCAGCATTCACAAATTTGTAAAAGAGCCCATTGTTGAAGGCATATAAGACTGGCAGATGTGTAGATGAAGTACATGAAGAACGAGCAAGTAATGATTGGATCAATTAGAAGAATACAAAGATCAATTAACTATTGATAGAGTAATTTGTTTATGTTGTGATGATATAAATTAAATATATAAGAATGATATTGTCAAGAAAATGTAGTTTCCAGCTTAGTATTTGAATAGCTTAGAAAACTTGAAGGGAATTAAATGAAAAAAAAGACATTAATGTTCAAATAGACTAACAATTTTGATTGTTTGAAAGTGGAATTAGAGAGAAGGACTAACCTAAGGCAAACAAAAAAATCGATGTTGCTAAAATTTATTGTGTTAAATTGACCAAGAATCTTAGATGTGACTGATCTTTTCATGAAACATTGAATTATTGCAATATATATGATTGCACTATTATCATAATTCAAAATCAGCAACTTAAAAATTAAAATCTTCTTCTAATAACTCTATATATGGTACATAGAATGAGCCATGACTATATTTTATTTCAGTACTAAATTTGGATACAACAAATTGCTTTTTACTATTCAAGATAATCCAACAACCTCCAACAAAAAACACACCGAGAAGTTGACTTTCTATCTTTAATAAATCCATCATATTTGGCATTATTAAGTATTTTAATATTTAAAAGCCTAGTTTAAACAAAAAAAACCTTTTTATGGAACCATATTAATAAATTTGAGAATACAACGAATAGCATACTTTTATTTTTTATTTTTTACTTACAAACCTAACAACAAAGAAAAGATATGGCTGCATTACTAAAGGATTAATCAAGTTTCCAGCAAATTTTCCATAATGAGATGGATCATCATATATGTATGCCCTCACCAGATATGATTTGATCATCCATGAGAGTGAGAACTAATTTGCACTCTAAAAATCAAATCTCTAAGATTATTTGGGCACCTAAGATATTTGGTAACAATATAATTATGAATATAGTGTTTTATTTTAAAAATATCTTCTTTATCAGTCCTACTAGGTAACATATCATCTACACAAATAGTTAACAAAATTAAGTCTAATGATTTATATTTTGACAAAGAAAATTTGATCAATGGTATAATTTCAAAGCCCAAAATTTACAAGAATTTTACAAAAGTTATCAAATCAAGCTTGTAAACTTTATTTGAACCCATAAATGATCATCCTAAATATGCATGTGTTTCTTCAATTGAGTACTGTATCGAGGAGATTCTCCATATATGTGACTTCACTAAGATCACCATAAGAAAGGTGTCACTAACTTCTATTTATGGCATGGACTGATCATGATTAATGGCAACAAAGAGCAGTACACTGACAAAGTTAAGCCAGGTAAAGAAAAAGAAAGTATCAAAGTAATTCATCCTATTAATTTGAGTAAAACTTAAAAATTAGTTGAGCTATGCGTTGATCAATGGCCCATCAGAAAAAAACAGAGAGTGAGAATCCATTAATAAGCAATTGATTTGACCCTAATGGGATAATTAATTCTCATGTTTGTTGACCATAAAGAACACCTATTTTAATATGCATGATTATTTTTATAAAAAATGTAAGTGCTTCTTAATATGTCCAGAGAATAAAGACAACAAATAAAGATAAGGACAATGATGATATATGGGGATATATAGTCAAAGGTCATGGAGTTGGTAAAATGATAAGCAATTTATCATTTATCCATTGTGTTGCAAGGTGTAAATTTGAAGGCACAATATCAGAGGGATCCTCAATAAATGTAGACAAACTGATATGGTGCACTGTAAGTTGAGGTGGTTGAGGTCTTACAATTAAATGTAGTAGGTGACAAGCAAGGAGCGAAACATTAGAAGGAAGAAGAATAGATGGTAATGATTCAAAAGTGGTGATAAAATAGAAAGGAGTATTCTCTTGAAATGTTATATAAGTAGATGTTTATAACATCTGGTAAGTTGAACATTTTGAGTTTAGGAGTACCCAAAGACTATGATTGATAAAGAAAGTTTATCATCAGAGATACAAACATGAATAAAGAAGAGGCAATCAAACACTCATAGAGTAAGGAACATATATGTGAGACATGAGTGTCCTTATGTTATTAGGGAGATGATGATGTAAATGTTATGCCTCCAATTGGTTGGGAGATATATGAACCTATGGTCATGAAGAATTTAATTATCAAACTAAAAGTTATGAGATTGGATTTACATGTATTCTAAACCATTATTAGTGCATAGCACTTTTTTTAGTACATAAAATTTGTAATGAAGTAGAAAAACTAAATTTTAGTTTCCTGATAAAACTTGTGAAATACATTAAATACTTCTATATGATATTTTAAAAATTATACCTAAATAACTTTAAAATGATTGTTAATGAAAGAGTTTGAACAAAAAACTTCAAATATCAGAATAAATCAACTCAAAAAGATAAAGACAACAACTAGTACTGGATGACAAGAACACCACATGATGAAATTTACCCAAGCATAGAAAGTGCATTCAAATTTGAAAGGAGTGATGGTGAGAAATTCTTGAAGGTAAGAAAACATGGTATGATCCAAGCAATGTGACACTGATAAAGAGTAATAGTAGAAGCAAAGAAAGTTTGGGTAGGTACGTAGTATATGCCTTCAATACACCCCTTTTTTTCATTTTTTCTAAGATCTTGAAAGACACAATAAACAGGACAAAAGATTACTAAATATTGAACCAATTGAATAAATAGTAAATCTATTGTACCCTAGGGAACATACAACACATTTGAGAGAGTAAAGTCTCGAGAGTAATATGCAATAACTTTTTCAGAAGCGAAAGATTAGGACTCATCAACAATGATAATAGGTAACAAACAAGACATGAGAAATGAAGAAATTAATTGTTGATCACATGTCGTATAGGAAGATGCTCAAAAATCTAAGATCGATGACATACTTTTAGAAGCAACAATGGCAACATCACATTCACAATCAGGATCAGTTTCGTAAATAATGTGCTCCCTTCGTTCTCACATATCACATGCTGCGATTGAGC
Source organism: Cymbidium sinense (assembly GCA_021442155.1). NCBI lineage: Eukaryota > Viridiplantae > Streptophyta > Magnoliopsida > Asparagales > Orchidaceae > Cymbidium > Cymbidium sinense. The sequence goes on from CM038223.1 coordinate 94,721,795, forward strand.
TTAGAGTTTCCATGTGAAAGAAATTGATAGTCACGGTCGGGTTAGGCCCTTGCACACCTGACTCACCTTGTAGGGCTCCTGCTCTCGTGAGCTAGTTCTATGCTGATCTTTCTTGTTGCATTTTTTGCAACTTTAATTGTGTGGATTTCCCTCGTTTTCCTCTTCTATGGCACCAATACATTGTGGCATCAGCGTTAGATTTAGAAGCCCACACTCAGTTTGGGCATTCAACATAAGCCTCTCCTATTCCAACGACTGCAGTACTGCTTTCTCCTATCAGTTTTCCACTTTTAGTGGATTTATATTCTTCCTTGTGCTTCAGATGTTAAGCACAATCACTTCCTTTGGCTTAGGTTGATGACATGGTTGGCTTTCCAACTTCTGAATAGGATCCTCCTTTATTAGAGATTTTCGTTATACACTACCTCCAATTTTCCCACATTAGCTACTCTAGAGTCTTGAATGAACCCCTAATTAAGTTCCCATCTCTTATCTCAATAATACCTCATTTTTCCAAGTCTCCTCCAACATCCTCTCCATTGGAACCACAACTCCAGCTTATCAGTCATCTCACTCTTTTGTTAATGATATTGGTGGGAAGAATGATCAAAGATTTCATTCTCATCCAATTACCTTCATTTTTTTATCAAGATTCAATATTCCCTCATAAGATTTGATTAACATATCAAGACAAACTTGCTCTAACCTTTATTGATAAGGACTCATCAAAATTTGCTAAGCCACTCTCTTTCTCTATCATTTCCAAATTTTCATTGGGTTGCCCTAACCATGTCTCCTTCTCCTTCCACGTGAACTAGTTGCAAAGGTTGAGTGACCATGGTGTTGAAGAAGAAGGATTTAATAAATTGATGACATGAAGAACACGAGAGAAAATAGTAACAATGTTTGGTATGGTAGAGTCAACCATTAGTTGAGATTGTACACCATAAAGAGAGGTGAAAATTAAAGAGAAACTTTGCAATAAACATTCTTCATTTTACTTTTGCAAAAAAAAATGATCAATAATAAAAGGATGATATTGATACAATTCATCACATTTCTCTCTAAAAGTGCTACAGAGTAGTCTTGAATTGGCGTGTATTTTGTTGGAGAGGAAAAAATCATTAAAAAGATAAAACTAGTTTGAAAGTAAAATGCAGAAATTCTCACATTTCATGGTGGCCTTGAAACATAACAATAGAAGAAATCAATAGTTCAAGACTGTTAAGCAACCAGCACGAACAACATAATAGAAAGCTTACCATTTTGAGAACTTAAGGGTGACCTTCAAGATACTGAAGTTTTTTATATGATTCTATGAGAGAGTAGCAGACCCTGAACAACATAAAATAGTTGGTACAATTAAATTTGAAGAAGGAATCACGGGATAGTTTCATCTCAATATAAGGAGAGATATAATCCACAGCATTGAGAAATGTACAGAGAATTTAGGAGGTACCCAAATCAGCAAGCAAAATCAAATTTGAAAATGGCATGACCAAGGAGAGGCTACGTGTGCTTGCGAGGATGGGCAAATGTTTACTCGTGATTATGATTAGGCAGAGCCTCGAGCACAATTAAGGTTGGTCATTAGTGTGTAGGTGAAGATGCATCTGTGAGAGTTTGGATGTTGTAGGCTGAGATCATCGCGAGCATGCAATCAAGCGACAAGAGAGGTTTGCTACATACAGGATTAAGGTGTGGATGAGAATGAGGGGCTCTACAAGGATGCAAGTTAGATAAGGATAGGAACGAGAGGCATTGCGAGATTGGGGGTGGGCATGAAAAGGATGGTAAGGGTTAACCATGTGGCTTTAATGTTGTATTATGGAAATGAAATTTGATGACATTATTCATTATATGCATATATGAAAAATAAAATAAAAAATAACAACAACAACAACAAGCCTTTATTCCACTAAGTGGGGTTGGCTATATGAATCCTTGGTCCCATTATGTGTCAAATTCTCATTTAATTCAAGTATACTAAGGTTATTTTTTACATCTTAACCAAGTCTTTTTTGGTCTACCTCTACCTTTCTTAACATAAGCAAATCTAATCTCTACTCTCTAAGTCATTGGATGACCGACGCTTTATATGTGGTCTAAGGCAACTCTCTCTAATCTTTCGCCATAGACTACTTTTTTCCCGAACATACTCATTTCGCATTTTATCTCTAAGAGTAAAACCACTCATCCACCTGAGCATCCTCATCTCTATAACACTTAAACTTAGTCTTATGCTTCTCTTTTATTCGCCAACATTCTGCACCATAAGTCATTGCAGGTCTTACCACCATCTTATAAAATTTAAGTTTAAGTGAAACTTTTCTATCACACCTGCATGCATTCCTCCACTTCAACCATCCAACTTGAATTCTACTAATAACATCTCCATCTATTTCACCATCATTTTGAACAATAGAGCCTAAATATCAATCACTCACTCTTATTAATGACTTGTTCACCTAATGTAACTCTCATTAGAACTTCTAACGAAAATTACACTCCATATATTCAGTTTAGATCTACTTAAACTAAAACCTTTAGACTCTAATGTTGACCTCCATAATTCAAGTTTCTCTTGGACTCCCTCTAGTCTTATCAACAAGAAGAATGTCATCGACAAAAGCATACACCAAGGTACATCTTCCTGTAAATGCCTAATAAGAACATCCATAACTAAAGCAAAAAGATAAGGGCTTAAAGCTGATCCTTGATGTAATCCAATTGAAATGGGAAAATATTTTGTCAATCCTCCTTGTGTTTGGACACAAGTAACAACTCTAGTATACATATCATTAATGACTTGAATATAACCAATATTAACTCCTTTCTATTCTAGAACTCTCCAAAGAACATCTCTTGATGACATTATTCATTATATGCATATATGAAAAATAAAATAAAAAATAAATGAGAGAATAATTATAAGAAAGATAAATTTATTAAAAATGATATCTAGTTAGAGGCCTACATGGAAGTAAAAGACGTAAAAGTCAAAATTATATATTAGTGGCTGATATATAAAGGTGATGAAAGTTATAACTAATTTAGTTGGATTTTCATGAACTATGAAGAGAGCCATGGAAGCTAGCCAATTTGTGATAATTAATATTCAAAGATATCTTTTGGAACACATTTACCTATATTTTCTTATCAAAGTACACCCTAAGAAAAACAGCTTTTCACAATTCTATAATAAAAGATTTGAAAACAAGCACTTTGGTGTTTTGTACGCCAAAATAATTCTACCACACATTGACATTACTATGTTGCATTCAAAAATTACCCTTAATGCTTTTGATGGGAACCATCTCAAACTTAGACTACTTCTTTTAGGTATTGTTGAGATAGAATATAGAGGCCATTGACATTCTACAGCACCAAAATGACATCACTGCTAGCATAAAATCTAATTCATAATTCAATGATGATAGCTAAATGATTTATATGTTTTTTGTTGTTAGTTTGTTTAATAAAAGGGACTTTTGAATTGACTTTTATAAATAATGTTTGAGAGTTTAAACTATAAATAGACCCTCAAAGTTTATTTTATGCATTAATGATGTGATTACATAACGAATTACAACTATTTTTTGGTTTCAATGTTTTGCTCAACTATTCTCTCTTCTTCTGTCTCTCTTCTTGATGAATTCTCTCCATCCTAACAATCCTCACTCCTCTCTGCTACTCTCCCACACTTGTTTCACTTTCTACTACCTCTCATTATATACTCTCTCCCCAATCATTCTATCCTAAAGCCATTTCACCTCCCAAACACTTATCTCTCATTGCTCATACTCTCTCTCATCCTGACTCTTTTCTCCCCCTATAATTCTCTACTCAATTACTTTTGCTCTCCCAATCAAACTTTTTTTACCTTCCTATTAACATATATGCACACAACATAGATGAATGGATATGAACTTAACTAGATTTCATTTGTGAATCACAAAAATGCTTTGCATGTTTCTACTCCCATAGTGTTTGTTAACAAGTCAAAGCAACCCTAAGAGTGAGATCTCAAGATTATCATCTCAACACTCAAGCCAATATTATGTAAGTTGGAAGAGATTTTATTGGATGATGTTGAAGATTATGTAGATAATTTTTGATGAAATTAAGCAAAATGACAAAATCAAATAAATAAGAGCTTTTGTGTTTTATAGTTTTTACGTTAGGTGTATTTCAAGTATTGCAAAAATAGTAGTTTGAAAATCTCAAAGCTTGTTTGGGATCAAGTTTCTTGTGTTTTTTTTTTTAATATTATTTTTTAAAATATATTTGTTTAGTGTATTTTTAAATATTTTTATTTTATATTTTCAAAAATAAATCACATTATTTTTGAAAACACTCAAAATAATTTTTGAATGTTTTAAATATTTTTAAAAATTATTATCACTATCAAACATGTTCTGTTTCAAATCGAAACATATAACAACAACAACACAACCCTTTATCCCACTACGTGGGGTCGGCTACATGAATCCTTCTTCTCTATTGTGTCCTATTAAGTATCAAATTCTCATTTAATTCTAATAAAAGAATGTCATTCTTATACTTCCTTACAAAGTCTTTTTAGGACAACCTCTATCTTTTTTAACATAAATCAAATTAAATGCATCTACTCTCCTAATTGGGTCATCAGATGGCTGACGTTTTATGTGATCAAATCATTTAAGTCGACTCTCTCAAATCATATTTGCCATTGGAGCTACTCCAACCTAAAGATATAAAATTATAAACTAAAAGTGATCCCAAACAACCCCTTGGTGTATACTTAGCATATGCTTCAGCTCGTCATTGTGAAGCGTACAAAAAGTTAAAGTAACAAATCTAACCTTATGTTGACCTCCATGTATGTGTCATAAGTCGAGTCAAGCCCACAATTAATTCGGGACTTGAGTGGCGTATCGAGCTCAAAATGCATTGGACGTCATCAAAAATGGTCGAAACGACCTCCGATCGACAAACAGACTTCGTCATCACGTTCAGAACATCGAAATTGATCGAAATATAAATATTGTGAAATCTAACGATCAATCGATTAAGCGATCAAGCTATCAACATGCCGGCGCGGATATCGAAGTCAAGAAACTGCGACGATGTCCGAACAACCTCCGTTCATGAAATTGATCGCGTTGAAATATCAAAAAATTATCAAATGAGGCTCGCTCAATTCGAGATGAATGCAATGTCGAATGATTTGAAGCCAAGCTCGGTGAAATCTGCGGATATTGCCAAAATCAACCCAAATGATCTTCGATTGACGAACAGACTTTGTCGTCGCGTTCAAAATATTGAAATTGATCAGAATATAAATATTCGCGCGATAATCGACCCAATCAGCGTCGAGTCGTCAGCAGCATCGAGTCGGGAGGCGCCTGTATGAACTCGTTAAATGATAACCCGAGAAACGCTTCGAAATTTATCAAGTGAGATTGTTCGCACTCAATTCGGACAAATTTGCACGAAAATCGAGTGGTCAAAAACAGCGACGTGTATTTTAAAGCTAAAATTGACTCATTGGCCATTTTGATGTGAAATGGGTGTGGATTCTGATCGAACATGAATAATCTTGAATTGATATATATATATATTGATTTTCTAATCGCGTCGGCATAAAAAATTAATTTAAAGTCGATTACTCAATTTAAAACCCATATCAAGCCCACAAATCCCTATTTCTCCCCTAGCGTTGGGTTCAACATCTTCCATGCATGGCTGCGACTCGCTTCTCTTCATGCGTGAGAGCCCCTTCTCCTCTTCACGTTGCTCGATCCGCGGTGAAACTCCTCACGCTTCAGTTGTTCCTCTCCCCCCACACACAAAAGCTCCTCCCTTCTTAAACCGATCCTCTTCTCCAATGAGCGGTTGCCTCTCATTAAAGAAAGCGGAGGCTTCCTCTCCAGAATCAAAATTCTCCTCCTCATTCAGATCACAAGCAGGTGTCTTTCTTCCTCTTCTCCTTTCTTTTTCTTCCTTCTCCTTCCTCTTCCTTCTCATTTTCTTTTCCCTCTTCTTCTTCTTCTCAATGTCTTTTTTTTTTCTCCCTTCAATCATTTCCTATTATTTCCCTAGCTTCAGAAAATCAACCTCCTTCCTTCCTTTCATTTTCTCCCATTTCCCTTTTCCACCAAAAGAAAATCCACTCCCATTTTCCCCTCATTTCTCCAATCCAAAAATATCTTCCCTCTTTCCCTCACAAAGCTAATCCGAAATTTAATTTTCCCCGCATTTCTCAATTCGAAAATTCCCTCATTCAACAAAAACGAATTTCTCGACTTCATTTCTTCCCTCTTTTCTTCCAAAACTGAAAATACCCCCATTTTTCTAATCCAAATTTCAAATCCATGATGGAGAAGAACCCATCATGAGACGGGTTCTTCTTCAGGTTCGGCGTTCTCCTTTTCACATTTTCTTACAGGAGAAGAACGTCATGAGTTCTTCTCTTAGTTCCGGTAAGTGTCAAAATTGACGACATCGGCGTAACTCAAAAAATCCGGGTTCGGGTTGACCTGAAAAATTTTCAGGTCGGGTTAGGGTTGAAGAAATTGACCTGTTTGATTTTTCGGGTCGGGTTGACCCTCCAACCCGAAATTGACTCGATTTTGACCCGTCAACTCGAATTTGACTCAAAATTGACCCGCGAACTCGAAATTGACCCGATTTTTACACAAGAACCCGAATTTGACTTGATTTTGACTTAAAAAAAAATATATATAAATAAATAATTCGGGTCGTGTCGGGTCAATCGGGTTGAAGTCGGGTGGTCGGGTTGAAGTTTTACCTATTTAATAAAGCGTGGTTGGTCAACCCTACCGGATCAATTTGATTTGGTCCCATTCGACCCGTCGACCAATTGACACCTAGTTTGAGCATATCCAACCGTTTCTTTCGATCATTCGCACAAAAAAAAAAAAAGAATCAGAACATGTGAGATCAATGTGTGAATATGGATATATGCATGTTTGTATTTCTTTGCAGGTTCGAAGGTCTCGTCGTGCTCATGAGGGTGCGGTGAGATAAAAAATCATTGTCATGACCACTCACACTATTCATTAAGGCGTCGAGTGTCATCAGATTAGATATAAATATCGTCAATCTTCTAGAAATTTATTGAATCTTGTGACTTAGAAAAAAAAATAGAAAGTAAAAGAATCAGCTTAAGAATGTCAAGCAATGAAACCTAAAGCTAAATTTCAAATTAAAAACACCAAATAAAAAAGGGGAGGAAAAATAATATACAACGAACACAAAAATAAAAAAAAGAAAAGAGGGGCGAAAAATACTTATGAAATTTATTTAAGTAGAGTTGAAAGCCTACTAAAATTTCTAACCGCTCTCTTTCAAATGCTCCAGCTCCAACCGTTCAAACAAATGGAATGAAATGTAAGATTCCCTCTTGGCCTTATTTATAGAAATTAGAAGGGGCAGTGAAGGGCCCACTTTCAAAAAAAAGAGGGGGAAAAATAAATGTAGGAAAGTTTGAATAAGTCTCCTACATGCGTTGTAGCATAACTAACCTCAAAGCACTTAAAATTTTGATATTCGAAGTTTTAGTTTTAATACCTAATTAAAAGCAAGCATTTGCATGGAGAGATCCTATGGATTTGAAGGTTGAATTGAAAAGAAAAAATATATCTATATTTATAATATGGGTCAACCTACTGGTAAGCTTGAAATATCTAGGGATGTTTCATAAAAATATACAAGAGCCCATAATCTTAGCTATGAAAATAAAAAACAAGTCAAATGAGGGACCTTCAAAAAGAGTAGGAATCAACTTAAATATTATACTTTATTGATTCACAAAAGTAACTCTGAGGGATAAATCTTCTTTTAAAAAAATAAATTAAACTGTCTTTTGAATCTATAGCTTCAAAATATGTCAGCCGGATTGCAACATTCAGTAGGCGAAGGTGATATTAAATCAAAATCTACAAATAATAGCTTCCTTGATCAAAAATTAAGAAATTTTATTCTAATTATGATTTTCAAAATCGATGATTTCATTAATTAGATGAAATTATCTAAGTATAAATCGCGTGGGTCCGTCTCGCATTGAATACTTAAATTCAAGTGTTTGAGGAGATCTTTGCGTGGGTTTATCCGGTTTAGTCTGCGAGTTAATAAAACCAAAATCTATTATAAAATTTCAACTTAGTGAAATATCCAGAGGTTATCATTATGTGACAAGATCCGATCCTGTTAGGAAATAAACAAAGTCGATGGGATCTAAAATTCTCAAGTATATTCGAATTGATTAATCAACTAATCGTGTTGAATGGTGATTTCAACTGAGATCTTCTAATGTGATTAATTTTAAATCAAATTAACTCAAGTATCAATAAAAGCTGTTTAAATGAAATACAATCATTAAAAGCGAAACTCAATCTATCCACCTTTCAATTGTTTGTTGGGATGAAAAATTAAGAAAACTCTAGCTCAGCGATGTCAAATCAAGTGTTTTCTTGCTCATTCTCAATCAATCTCTTGCCGATACCGTGTTCTTCGATTGCGTGAGCTTGTAGATGAAGCGATTACGGAGTCCTCCGGTGGTAGTTTGGTCGGCTCCATTATATTATCATGGCCGTGGCGTATGCTCCCAATAGCTCGCCGAGTTGTGAATCATGAAATATACTTGATGGACCGGATACAAAGGTAGACTTAAGATTGTCAAACACCATCCCAAGTCTACAAAGATTTCTTGGGCGGCGTAACGTATGTTCTTGGTAAGGATCCTTGATCAAGTTGGGTCATTCTCCTCGACTAAGAAACTCAGATCGCGGCTAGGGATGGCTCATGAGATGATCAGCGTCATCATTCCCCAACCATTCGGTTTAAGGAAATGATAAATTCCATAATCTAAATTAAAACTCAACATGTCTTTCTACTATGTATTTAGCGATCTACTAGCCTTAATCGAAAGTTCTCTCACTTATTGAGAGGAGTAACTTATGGCTGCCTTTATATAGAACACCTAGATTTAAAGTTCTCACAAAATGAGGGCAAAATCTCTAGGCAGTGCATTATCTACTATTCCATCTATCTTCTGAAAATTACACCGATATTTTATCATACTCTCTTCAATTCAATTTGTCAAGAGGTCGGTGGCGAATTTTCGGAGCCCACACCTTAGTCCATGAATGATAGGATAGGTGCATATGACACTAAATTAATACCATAGATGATCATTATGCTGCATGGTGTAAAACCACTTGCTAAATTAAAGAGAAACATTCATTTGCTTATGTTAAGAAGCAAATAGTACATTTGAGAGAAAAAAACATGAATGAAAAAGGGAAACCAAATCCTAAGAAAAGTCATGTCAAACAATTGAAGGCTTTTATGACTGAGCTAGAGAGCTTGCATACCAAGGGACCGTCATATTGATCCAAGTAAGACTTCCTCACTTTTAGATAAGAAGAGCACAAATGAATATATGTAAATCAAAATAATAGAAGAAAGTGCTAAAAATCGTTATGTTCATTTAAAAATCTAAATTTTGTGACGAGAAAATTACAAGTTGTATTAAGAGATCAAAAGATTACTTGCACACAATTTGATGCTAGAACTCATGAAAAAGTATTGGATGATGTTAAAAAGCAATATGCAGAATATTTGAAAAATTGTATCACCCCAAAAGTAGTTTGAAAAAATCTAGAGAAAATGTTTAGGATTAGTTCTTTCATTCTCAACAAGATGATTCTAGGGAGTTCTTTCTTTCTTCTGATATAGAAACTCAAGATGAATGAATTGTAAATTTGGATGAAGATAAGAACAATAAATCTCAAATAGGTGTCTCCTTTAACTTCAACAAATAAACATAGAAATAAAAGATGTTCAGATATTGCAAGATTCTTTTATAAAAATAGAACTATATTTAACATTACAAGGAGTCCATCATGAATTTATATGCTCACTCTATTGCCTATTATAGTGAAAGATTAATCTTCCTAAAATGTATGAGTAGATACATAAATAAGGCTAACAATAAAGATTATTGATGAAGTGAATACAAGGGTTAAAATAGAGGTTACAATAATATCAAACAATTAGACATCAAACAAAAGTGTTCAATTTCCTTGACATATCTTGGGTAATTGTACTTTAAAAATTTGTTGATATATCAACCTTTATTAAAAATGCATCTCTACTATTCAAAATGCTGGATAAAGTTATTGAATAAGTGGAAGATAACATACTTGCTTAAGTGATAATAGATAATAAAAAAAACATATAAGATTACAAGAAAGGATGTTAATGAAAATAAAAAGGAAGTATTTTCATTGGATTTCATATGTAACCCATTAACTCGATTTGATACTTTACAAGCGATGAAAATCATCACAACATAAATTTTCTTTGCTTAATCTGGTCTGCATTTCATGTTCATGCCATGGAGATCTTTGAGGGTTTTTGTCTTTTGGGTGGGGCTTTACTAAATGCCTTTGCTACACATCCCATTCATGAAGGATTGGTACCATCATGGTCCTCAACTCTTAAAGATAAGGTTGTTTAATAAATGGTTTAAGGGGATTTTTTTTCTTAGTGGCACTTGAAGAGTCAATTTCTTCATATTATGGAAATGGTAAGATTGGTGATGCAACAACTCTCATTAAGAAGGGAAACATGCTTTCTCTCCTTCATTAAAGCCGATTTAGGAGTTGCCTCATTTGTCTATAGTGTCAAGATATATCCTTATTACACCGATGCTTGAGACCGGATTTAATTTTTCCACCCTCTTTTTGTTCCATCTCTTTGTCAAAATTCTTTTGCCTCTAGATTCATCCCTTCTACTTTTTTCAAGATTATAATTTTCTCCTAATAGCCATCCACTCTTAGTCATCCTCCCTAATAAATTCATGTGCTTCTCCAATAGTTGAGTCTATATCCCTTCTTTATCTTTGGCATTACTCTTCTTGTCTTGACCATCTTATACATTTGAAGCTTCTACAGGAGATCGACTTTCTATGTTATTGAAGGGAGATATAAGGGAATAGATGGTATTGCTTATGATAAAATCATCTTTTGCTTCAAGCTAACTTTTCCTTCTATGCATCCAACCCCTCTAGCCCTCATCTAATTCTTCCTCGTGAAAAGAGTTAAGAACTTAAACAAAGATTCAAGAAGCCGCCTTCATCGCAGATTCAAGATTTTTCTTAACTAAATATCATTGTTCATTGATAGTTGGCCACCAAACCCACCATGGTGGGAGAGTCATCATCAGGTTGCATCAACATTGTTGGGTAAAAACTTAATTAATGGTTGTCTCTATTGACTTCCTCAATGTTCCAAGTAGAGCCTCGTAGAAGAACAATTACAAAGCACTTGTATCAATATTTTAGCTAGAAATAAAATTCTCTAGTGTTTATTGAAGAGCACATTTTTATATTCATATTTTTTGGGCGAGCCAAGTATGTCCTTCCAACCATCCTATAAGGATTTTTTTGTATAAAAAAAGAATTAAAATAATAACAATGAAATCTTTGTTTATTGTCACACTAACCTTTTATTTTCTTTTCAAATTTAAGGCATTTGTGATTGAGTGAATATCCTGAGAGGTCCAAGCTAGAACCCTTCACCAACTCAAATAGGTTCTCTTGAACACACCATGGCACCATAGCATTTCTGACTAAAATCCCAGAGACTAGTTAAATATATTTGAAAATTTAAGATGAGTTTTGAATAATTTACTCAAAGAATATTTAAGGAGAGAGGTCCCTAGCTTTCATAACTTTTGGCAATCTTGGCGTAGTCCAGTCAATAAAGTTAATACTTCAACTAAATTATGTTGGTGGTTACATTGAGATGAAGCCATATGGAACATCTAGTATGGTAACTCATTTAAATGTTGGGGTATCTTAAAGACAATATTGGCTATTGGGGTTGACCCACATCTTATTAGTACAACATGAAACTTTGAAGAATTGATGTATCCTCAGCTTGCCTTGTTTGAACCATAATAAGGAGAGGGGGATGTTATTAAAAGGCCACATTTGGCATCACCATAACTCACCTATGTGCTTATCATTACATACACATCACATCACAAAGTGTAGTGAAGAAAATTAAAAATATTTGAAAAGCAAACACATCCATCATTTTTGTCCATGAAAAAGAGAACATGGATCAAAAGCCTCAACACAAGTAGTTAAGAAAGGTAAGAGGTGGATTATAGGAAAGAGCAAGAAAATGAAAAGAAGTGATAGGACGAGCCAAATTATGTCGAATGTCACAATCATATTATCATAAAAATATCGATGTGATAAGCCTCAATCAACTACAATTGAGTAGAGGTCTATGTCATTAAGAAAAAAAATAGTGCAAGTCTATCTTTGTGAAATGTACGATGAACTTTCCACTTCTCTCTGTTCAACTATCTACTTCAACCTCCTTGATTGCTTGGTCACCTAACTAGAAATTCCTTAGATGAAAGCATGAACTGTGAAACCAATCGACTTGAGTCCTCTTAAGTAATTTGATATGTTCGAGTGTTTCTTCTCTTTGCTCTCCAAAAAGATTGGTATTTTGCATATCTACTCGTTTAAGTCGTTTCAAGTCAAAGTTATGTTCTAGGGGCAGGGTGGCTATCACCAAAATTTATGGACTTCTTATAGACTTCAGCTAAAGGTATAGTCTCAAAATCAAAAGTAAATGCGATGGGAATTTTCATAGTAATGGATGATGGCTTGGTTCGTGACATTTTTAACATTCAACTTCCTTTTGAAAAGGTTAATAATTATTGTATCAGAAGTATTCACCTAGCCACTAGTATGCTTATGACTAATGAAAGAGAACTTAAGATTAGCACATTAACCTTCAAATTAATTCCCTTTTTTTTTGGATGAACTGAGTGGCATTACCAATGGAAATCATAAAAGATGGATTGGGTGAAGTTGACTAACCAGAATACACCGTAGGTAGTTAGATACTTATCTTCACTTCAACCCAATAACTAGTTGACTAGAACTAATAAAAAGCATCATTGATTGCACCAAAAGAAAAGGTGCCAACAAAGTCCACCACCCCACACACACAAGAAAAAAGGTTAGGGCTATGAACTACTTGTAATTACTGAATAAGCTGAAGAAGTGTGACACCTCTTGTCAAACTCCAATGTGTCTCAGTTTAAAGTCAATACCAAAAGCCTTACCAGAAGACCCTCTGCCCAGTCCAGTGATTGATGTGCTAACTAACATGCACCTATTTTGAGAGGGAGGCACCAAAGAAACTCCTTGAAAAATAGGATGTCATAGACAAGTAGTAATGAGAAAAATAAAGAGAGTTATTAAGTAAAATTGCAACCAACGAGTAGATTTTTTATAAGAGTGAACCAACAAAGAGCCTTATCAAATTGTATAGTCTATGCTCATCAAGCGTTAACAAAATAAGAAAACATATAGAGGTGGCATGTGGATTGTCATAATTAACTTAGAGATTTGCTAGTTGATTTTTCATTTAAGTGTCGAATGTAGTTATGTCCATCTTGACCATGACTGATTATCATCTTAGTATGGAGTTATGAATTTAGTAATACCTGAGATTTGGTTGATTACCAAATTGAACATTGATGTGAACGACAAGCTTATTGGCTCCAATGTTGGCAATTAGGTAAAAACCTAAAACCTATTAGGATAGCTTCATATTCAGGATTTTGTTGTTGGTTATATTGAAAATGAGGTAGATGACACAGCTAAGGATGTTTCCCTAAGGGCCTCTAAGGACCTTGTAGAACTTACTATCATGCTCCCTCAAAGAGACATTAGTAACATCTAGATAAATTCATTAAGATCGAAGTCCAACTAGAATGGCTCTCCTAATAATAATTATCAATGACGAATAACACACCATAATATTGGCGATAAGCCAAGTGCTATTTTGAACATGATGTTAAATATTAAAAAATTATAAATAAAATGTAGATAAATATGAAATACTATTAAATTTTAGTACCTAAAAATGATGTAAATAATACTAAAATGAGTACAATAAAATTTTTTTAATAACAAAATAAAAATTTGAAAGCAAATTTAGCATCAAAAGTAAAGCAAAGATGCCTTATTGAGTCTTCTTAAATTCACCTTCTTCATTTGGTGAGGCTTATGGATTGAAGGCTTGTGAGTTGAACAATGAAGGCTTACAAGTTTTACAGACAAGCCTTGCGGAGTTGGCAAGTAGCTTGCAGAGATTTAGAATGAGAGTTGCATGCAGCATTGAAGCAGAGATGGACGAGACCTAGACGAGGCATGTGGCTTGTGGCCAAGCCGATCCTTGATGTAATCCAACTAAAATAGGAAAATACTTGGTCAAACTTTCTTCTGTTGAACACAAGTAACCACTCCATTATACATATCCATATAACTTGAATAAACAATATTAACTCATTTCTTTTCTAGAACTCTCTAGAGCACTTCTCTTATAATGCTATCGTATGCTTTCTCTAAATCAACAAATATCATGTGCAGATCTTCATTACTCTCTCTATAATTCTTCATCAAATCTCTCAGCAAATATATAACATCCATAGTAGACCTACCTAGCATGAAACTAAATTGATTTTGAAAAACTATTGCATCACATCGTAACCTATGCTCATTCAATCACTCTCCCATAACCTTAATGTATGAGACATTAACTTAATTTCTCTATAATTTGCACATTCTAGTGCATCACCTTTATTTTTAAAAATAGGAACCAACAAACTCTTTTTTCACTTGTCTGACATCTTTTTAATCTTAAAATAATATTAAAAATATTAGTAAGCCAAGAAATTCCTTGATCTCCTAAGCATTTTTACACTTCTATTGGAATATCATCAAGTCCCGCAACTTTTCCACACTTCATTTTCTTTAAAGCTTCTCCAACTTTGATTTTATTAATACGATGATAAAAACAAACATCTCTATTTTCATTTAGATACTAAGGTCACTAAAATCAATTATATTCTCACAATCTTCATGAGATAGTTTATCAAAATATCCCATTCATCTATATTAAATATCTTCTTTTAAAAATATATATATATATATTTTTATCTTCATTCTTAATGTACTTCACTTGAACTAAATATTTACTTCTTATATTTCTTTGCTTGGCTAACTTATACATACATCATTTGCCTTTTTTAGAATTCAATCTATTAATAAATTACTAAATGCTGAATTTTTTGCATCACATTGTGGGATCCGAAAATTCACCACCGACCTCTCGATGAAGAGATTAAATTAAATGTAGATTAAATTTTTAGAAGACAGATGAAATAGTAGATAAGACACTACCCAGAAATTTCGCTCTCATTTTATGAGGACTTTAGATCTAGTTCTAGGTTTTCTATAGGCGCAATCACCTATAGTTAATTATCCCTCCCAATACTAAGAGAGAACTTTTGATTAAAGCTAGTCGTTAGATCGCTAAAAGCAAAATGTATAGTAGCATCATGTGAAGTTTCAAAATTTAAATTTATGAAATTCATCATCCTTTACTTGAAGTAGATGGTTGGGGGAATGATGATACGTCCGATCAAGATCTCATGGTTCCATCATCCGTGCATTTGGTCTACTAGTCAAAGGAGGTAGTCGGCCGGACGATCGAAAGATCCATAAAGATCATGGGTTACGTCGTTCAAATAATCTTTGTAGACCTGAGGTGGTGTTTGTCCAAGGAGACAATATTAAGTCTACTTTAGTTGACAAAAGGGTTTTATGCCTATCAAATATACATTAATTCATACCTCAAATTTGGCCGTTTGGGAACATCGTCTTCTGATCGTCATTAATATAATGGTCGTTTGACAATATACGTCAATCGTGCTTAAGCATCATATGTGAGATCTATTGGCAGACGAGAACACATGTATTCTTGGCATAAGATTATTTGAGTTTGAACATAGTGATTTATTTGACTTGACATTAACTCCGTTGCGAGCTAGAGTTTTCTTAATTTGTTATCCCCAACAAATGATGGTGGATGAGTGCATGAATTGTTTGCTTTAAGTATTTAAATAATAAATGTTATTTAGTTCAGATATTTACTTAGTTGAAATTTAATTTTATGATGAATTAGTTTAGAGCTCAAGTATTTTTTGATGATAATATCCCCTTCGGTTGAGATTTTCAATCAACGCGATCATTATCGGGGTATACCTTATCAATTCTACTTATCTGCTAGTCGAGGATCGGGCCTGTGATTTATGTATAATTTAAATTCTTTAGGAAATTGATATCATAACAGACCTCGCCAACTCAATTGCATATATAGAGGATTGGGTCTTATAATCTAATATAATTTAAGTTCATTTAGAAGTTGATCATTTAATAGGCCTTATCAACTCTATTTCAAGCATAGAAGATTGAACTGCGTGATCACGTTATGGGCTGAATATTTATATCTTTCATTGACTTGAATTAACATTGACAACATTCATTAGCTTGCATGCATATAGTCATAAATGATTGAATTGATTTCATCATTTTTTAAAACCAGTGCAACATCTTCAGACACTAAGTTTAGATATTTAGTATAAATGTCAGGGCCCATGCGGGTAACTCAATTCAAGTGCTTACATAGATTTTCAAAGAACTTATTGTTTCTAAAGCACTCACATATAGGGGTGTGCGTTTGGTTGATTTAGATGGATTAGATGATAAATTTTTAAAATCGATTGGTTTTGGATTCCTAAAAATATTGAACTAACTAAACCAAATAAAATCTGCAAAACGAATAATAATTTGGTTTGGTTTTGGATAAAGCGAAGTTAGCTACATTTAAAAATTATTTGCGTAATTTTTTTATTGTATACAACGATAAAACAATATAAATATAATCAAAATGCAATTAAGTACTTCACGCATTAAAAAAATATTTAAAACTAATTTTTACTTACCTGAATGATGTTTTGAATTTTGAAGTTGATGGAACCACATTATCATATTATAAGACCAAAATATTTTGAAAATTTGGATAATGATTCTCTAAAAGCGTCTAAGTATTCAAATAAATAAAAATAAGTATATAATAGATAAGCATTATCATAAATTAATAATATCATATTACATATAATTACTTTGATTTATTTGGTTCCATTCAAAATTTTATTTAACAAACCGATCCAAAAACAAAACACCAAAGTTTTCATTAATTAAAATTAAAATCCAAACTACTAAGTTCAAAACCGAACCAAATTACTCAAAAACTTTGGTTCGGTTTGATTTTTTTGGTTAAAACCAAATAATGCACACCCCTACTCACATTTACTTTGATACCAACGAATTGATATGAATTTTGAAGCACTTAAATTCTATTAAAACTTTATCTTATGATGCATGCATATCAAATTAAATTCATCTGGATATTTATATGAATTTTAAGAATATCCAAGTTGAATTTAGTAGACGTCTTATGAAGTATGTGAGGTTTATTTAGAGCGAAATTAACTTACATTTCTAAATTTGTGTTGCATATTCGGTGGCTTGAAGGTGTTTTAAATTATTAATAGCATTAGATCCGAATAACATTTAATTACTTTCTTTTATTCAAAGTTGATTACTCTTTGAATGTTTGATATATTATTTATATCTATTGTGATTCTCAAACTCATCACATTGATTCTCTGATCTAATTCAAGTATTTAATAAGACGAATAATATGCTTCAAATATTATTTAAGAATTCATTGATTATGTTTATTAGCAATCATTCAATCTCATTAAAACTCTTTTATAAATTCTTTGATTTTCTTCAATTCATTTGGAGTGAATATTATGATTTGAAAAGTTTATTCTAATTTTAAGATCTTTTGTACTCTAACTGGATATTCAGTCATATCATCTTCTAAATCAATTGAAATAAGATATTGAAGTGCTAAATTTATATTTATAGCCAAAATATTCAATTCATTTCAAGTTCATAAATCTGTTTGAGTTCAATCTATCTTTATTTATTTGAAATATATTCTTTAAATTCATTTCAAATCCATTCTCATTTTTAATTCAAAATTCAATTCGATATCAATTTTATGTTAACAAGTTTAGGCAGCATTATTTGTTTAGCTTTAATTTTATTTGCAAGTATGAATTTTAGGTAAAATTTTGATTTGACAAGATATTCGGCGTCATCACATGTAAATGCATCTATTTTGATCTACATCGGAGCGTGGCGGTTGATGTTTTGAAGCCACCGGCGATTTTTAATCCGTTCATACGATGAGCATAGCGGGCCTGATCATTCATGCGATGAAGCAGCGAGGTCTTCAAACCTGCATAGCATCCATCAAAATTTTCAAGTTTATCAGACATATACATTATACATCATCGTCCTTCAACATTGCAAACTTCCTAAAATGAAGATTCACTTCTATAATTTCTTGTAGGACCAATTGATAAAACTATCTTCCGAGCATAAAAACTTGATCCTGATAACTCTTCAACTCAGAATTAGCTCTATTCTTGACATAATTGTCTTCATCAATAATTTTCTTTATAGATGCAATTAATGAATGACAAAATTAGATTATAAGATAGAGAGAAACAAAAGGATTAATCTATTTAGGATTTTTGATTATCGGGATGATGTAGGAAGAGTGATAAGCTTGAGAAAAAGATAGAGGTGTTGGCCATTATTCTCGATTCTGCATGAGACTTTCTGATGTGGGAGGAAGATCGATGAGGTCGGTTGAAGGAGGAATTACTGGATTTAGAAGAGTTTCGTCTCTTAGAATTGGTCGTCGACGATCAGAATAATCGGAACGGATAGGTCGGCGAGTATTGTAGCATAACGGACGAGAGAGGATCCTGGGAAGAAGAATTCTTTGCTTCAGATTTGTCTTCTGAAATCGAGGTGCGTGGGGCTTCTACTTGGATGACGAAAAAGAAAGATGAGAGAGAAAGAGAGTCAGAATCACTATGCAGTTCATTCACGACAAGGTAATCGGAGAGAGACGAGAGGATGAGAGAGAGAATGATTGAAGCAGTTGGGAAGAATTGAAACAAGGGCAAGGATGGAGAGGAGTTCGGCCTCTTCAATCGCGAATAGGGAGGATTGAAGTTTAGAATCACCTACTTGGAAAAGCTTGATTTTAATTTTGTGGAAGAAGGCGGAGACAAGATTTTAGATTGGTTGTGCTGTTGTGCAATCTTTAGAGCAGACGAAAGAAATCGATCATGCACTACTGTCTGACGAGAAAGAAAGAGAGATAGAGAAGAGTGAGGCAGAGAGAGTCAGAGAGCACAAATGAGGGCAATGGAATTTCGGCTTCTTCAAATTACCCCAATCTCAGGGAAATCTCCTGTTATTTGGCCGATTAAAGGCTCCTAAATGCACGTTAATATTTTCCATATAGGACAATAAGCAGGATTTGAAAATTTTGAATGAAATTTTGAATGCGATTAATAAATATTTATGAAAAATATTTTATCTAATTAATAATCTCTATTCATATGAAAATTCTGATTTAATCTTATTATGATTTAATTATTAAAATTAAATCAAACTGTATTTAATTAAATTGGATGTCTGATTTTCGCAATATCACGTCTAAATTTTTATGAATCTTGCCGAAATCAAACCCACATAATATAGGTATCATTTCTAGATAACTTCGACGTTCTGGATTCAACGACGTAATTCGTTTTATGATCGGAGGTCATTTGGGCAATGTCGAGGTCGATCGAGGCAAATTTGAGATTAATTTAGGCATCGTTGCACTCGGAGGCTTACCATTTGCTCCACACTTGATCGAATCGACCGCGAAAGGCCTTAGTCAATAGTTTTCGACGTTTTGGCGACAACGGCGCAGTCCGTTTCATGAAAGGAGCTCATTTGGATAGCATCGAGGCATCTCAACTTTAATATGTGTGAAATTGCCTATTCTATTTATTTTCCTTCATTAGATGGTAATTGATCGATGTGGAATATCAATTTTAATTGATTTTGATATTATGAAGTGTAGTTGATTTCATGATCGGAGGACATCTCGATCAATTTTGGTCACGATCCATATGCTTTCCACTCTCACTTTCATGATGATGCACCTAATTCTTGTTGATTTCAGCATATTTGTTTAATTAAGCATCTGAAAATTATTTATAAGTTAACACACATGTTACTTCCATAGAATTTCTATGAGACATTATATCTTTTTCAAATATCTAAACTTTTACATTCTAAATTAATTTTTATAATAATTTTTCTTATTTTTTACTTTTCTTGCACATTTTGACTCTATCATCAACTGTTTTTACTAATAGTAGTTTTTCTTTTGATTCACCGAGCACATTTTTTGTAACTTTTTTTATCTCGCTTGCTACTTCTTTTTCATATAACATTGGCTTTCTCATGAACAACCCAAATTCTAAGATCTTGTATCTTACTCTTAAAATATTTTTATTAGTGTTCTTAAAGAACTCACATCTAATCTTAGAATAATATTTTAGCTTATTTTCCAACTTTCAACCCTTTATCTTAAAATCCAAAACTAGTAATCGATGTTGAGTACTTAAACTTTCACTCAGAATAATTTTACAATCTTTACAATCAAAATAATCTATTTTTCTTAATCAAAAAATAATCAATCTGCATTTTACCAAGTTCAATTTAAAAGTAATAATATACTTATCTCTTTTTTAAAATAAAATATCAACAATTATAAATTCATAAAATAAAGTAAAATTCAATATGACCTATCTTCTTTATTAGTCACTCCAAACTCATAATCACCAAAAATATTTTTTAAATCTTCTATCACTCTATCAACATATTCATTTAAATCTCCTACAGTAAATACTCAAAATGGAATAGCTGGAGAGAAAAAAGAAAAGAAAATATTTGAGGGCGATTAATTTTATTTAATACACATCTATGTACTAGTAAAGCTCTCTCTCTCTCTCTCTTTCTCTCTTTGTGGGTGTGATCATGGATATAAGAACCATATGAATCTTTGTCCCTTTTTCAACATTCTTGTTAATGTTGTTATTTTGTTTTCACTCACACATTACTTTGGAATGCACACTTTCCCCCAATAGTGATAACCCTTAAAATGCACCGTTCAAAGACGAGACAAGATACGGAGGCAAACAAAGTTATACCTTAATGTTGCAAATAATGATCCAGTAGAGATGAAAGTAAACTATGGTAGCATAATTCTAATACATCCAATTAGAGTACTCACTAACCATTGATGACTAGGTAGCCAAGGGGTATTGTAATTTTGTCAAATGCATGCTACCAAGGTAAGTAAGTGTTAGGAATCCAATAATTATATATTTTAAGTATATTATTCATTGTAATGATATTTTAGATGTAGCAAAGGAAATGTGTGAATATAGTATGGTGGTTGTACAATCTAAAACATGAACAAAGAATGTAGTTATGTAGAGCACTATATATGCAAAGTTGAAAAAAGCGAGGACAAGGTACACCAACCTTAGATGGCTATGTTACAATGAGAGCAACAAACTCAAAGTGAAAATGTCACTAGGAGCAAATTATAAATGATCATAAATAAACCCAAAAAAAAATGAACAAATAACATAGAGGAAGAAAAACACCAATATTTACATGAATCAAGTTCAGCAAAGCTATGTCCAAAGGAGAGGAAAGAGAATTCATTCTACCAAAAATGCAAAAGCAACAAACATAGCATAAACAATAAGGTAAGTCTCATCAAACCTTCCCAAATACCATATATATCCATGTTAAATAAAAAAATGAGTACAAAAAAACTCTTAAATATAAATGGTAATCACTCACCAAGCTATCAGCCACCAAGACAAAGTTGGTCAAAAGCCAAGTTGATGTTGCTTATCAAGGTTGAAATCCTATAACTACCGTTTTCAAAAAGAACCCAAATAGAGCGGTCTTCATGAACTCCAAGAAGTCTTACCCAAAAGGGTATGCCTTGCTCAGAAAACCCTGACTAATGAGTATGTTATAGGAGCCTCCAAAGCTTGCAAACCCTAGA
Organism: Cymbidium sinense; assembly: GCA_021442155.1. Classification (NCBI taxonomy): domain Eukaryota; kingdom Viridiplantae; phylum Streptophyta; class Magnoliopsida; order Asparagales; family Orchidaceae; genus Cymbidium; species Cymbidium sinense. The sequence continues at coordinate 94,743,758 of CM038223.1, forward strand.
TGACAGATCAACTCCTATAGTCGCACAAATCTAGTCCCAAGGTATCATCAATCCTAAAAAAAGGAAGAAGTCACATGCATACTAACCCTAGGTTTCACATCAATTCTGTACCGCTAACTTTCATAATTCTCAAGAAATCCCACACATACCTCAAATTGCTTTTCTTGATGCATAGGATTGTTCATTCAATGTGGCTCATAATTCACCATTTGACTAAATATTGTACTAAAATCTATATCTCCTCAATGACTACTCTACAAGATGAGCATTCTAAATCTACCAATGTTTCAAATGGCTTAACACTCTAAATCTTTTGAAGTTTCAAAGGGCTTTCCACTTGCAACAAACCACCAAAGCACAATGATCGATCCAAAAATACTAAAAATGCACTTGCTACAAAATTTTCATACATACCCTCAAAATAATTATCTCATCACCTTGAATGCTACAATGTTATAACCTAGCACTATAAAAAATTATGCAATGCAAGAAAAAAATACTAAAAATTTTCTATCACATCTTATTTCTGCCTTTGTTCCGAGACTTTCCTGCAAATAGGAAGCGGACCCTTTTTCCACTTCTAAAAAATGTGAGGTTCCAAACAAAACCACAGCCACTCCATGATTGTATCCTCAAATATTTCTACAAAACCAACTTATTGCCAAAAGAATCTTAGTTCACTAAGACCAAGCCATTGCCTAGATCTCAAAATTCAAGAACATTATACACTGCAAAACTCTCGCTATGATAGTAGTTTGTTGTAATAAGAGTGTCAAACTCAATGCGAAAGTCACTAGAAGATCAATACAAATGAATACAAAGTAATCAAAAAGAGAAAGAGACATAACGATATAAAGAGAAACACCAATATTCATGTGGTTTGGCTTCAACCAAATCCATGCTCGTGAGAGAGGAGAGAGTATTTGATATAGTGCACAGAATGAAGGAACAGTTACAATGTCAATACTCCTTCCTAAATTCCAAGTATACATATACTCAATCAAAGAAGAAGCCCAAAGAAAATCTTAAAAACATGATAATTACCTCTCACCAAGATATCAGCCACCAAAACAAAACAATTCAAAACCTTAGTTGATGATGCCAATCGATGCTAAAATTCTATTGTTGTTGTCTCTAGGGAGAAATATTCTTCATGAAGTCTAATAAACCTTAATTGAGGGGTATGTTTTGCTCACAAAATCTTTGCCAAAAGGATGTCATAGAATCCTCCAAAGCTTGCCAACCTAGATGATAAACCACCTCTTATATGCATATAAGCCAAGCATGAGTCCTTAATAAAGGTGTAAGCTTACAAGCTAGCATACTAAGGAGCTTGCAAATCAAGCTTATGGAATTAAGAGCTCGAGCTCAAATTTGAGCACATGAATTATACAAGCCCGATTAGGCTCGACTTGTTAGCTCATAAGGGAGCTTAGATTTGTATTAAACTATAAGCTTTTTCTCCTCTAGCATGAGATCTAAATTTGGCGCTAATCTTGCAAGCAAACTCGAACTCTATCTCACAAGCTTTTAAATTCCATCTTACAAACCCCTCTTCTCCATCGCACATCATTGATCCTAATGATGCCTTCTTTAATGAACTTTTTTTCATCATACGTTGTTCTCAACAATGTCCTCTCTAGTGAACTCCCATCAATGAGCTCCTTTTCTTCATCATGCGCAGCTAGTCTTGATGATATCTTCTCCAGCAAACTCCAATCGGTGAACTCCTCATCTTCATAACGTGCAGCTGGTCCCACGAAGCCTTCTCCTACTAACTCCTCTTCTTCATCATGCATCGCTCATCCTGATAATGCGTACTATAGAAAACTCCTCTTCTTTATCAAACATTATTTGTCCCATCGATGTCTTCTCCAAGCTTCGTCATGACTCCCCCCATCCCGATGCCTTCTCTAGCTAGTCACAATTTTGATTTGAGCTCACAATTTAAGCTTAAGTCCATTGTCATCCAATGAGTCAAACTTTGAACACTTTATGAGCTCGAGCTTGAGCTTGACTCTAGCAGATGGGTCGGGACCAAGTTATTTATGATTTTACATCCCTAGTATTGACCAATTTATGAATTTTGAAAAATGAAGACATGCATATATATATATATATATATATATATATATAACAAATCTATGAGTATCCCTAGCCATATACATTGCCCAAGTAGACACATCGTTTTGTATACCAAGGTACAACTTTCATCATGTGTTCTCCACTAGTTGCTCCTATCATCGGTTGATCTCATTTTGTCTACCTCTTCCCAATGCTAGAAAATCGAATAAGGAGAAGTCAACTTACTTCAAATAATATATAACTTGTTGATGCCACACTCCAACAGGTATGGCCCTTTCAAACTTCAATTTTATCAATGAGTTTTACTGATTATTTTAATGTTTTCTTCAAACATTGAATTATATAATATTGTAATTACTTTTTGGGTTCTATGCATATTCATCAGATATAGATAGAATATCAGTAGGTTTTCTGGCATAATTCTCAGAAGGAGAAAGGTAAGCTGAACAAATTCTTTTTAAATGCTGAAGAGAAGGGATATGCATTAAAAAAGACATTTACAGAGCCACTCAAAACATTCCGACCTTTGATTCACCTAAAAAACATGCTAATGTAAGTATTCCAACTGGTAATAATCAAACGGAGCGGCAATAAGAGAAACACCTCAAGAATAGAGTTCAAGTAAACATGAAAAAGTAAGCACATAGCCGAGAAGTGAGACCTGACTATGTTCCCATGCTGCATTTCCTTTAAAAGGGAGATCTCTCTAATAGCCGTGCTGGGGACTCCCTCATCTTCCTGCTCTAGCCTTATCTTCTTCAAAGCGATCGTCTCATTAGTGAGCTTGTCCCGAGCCTTATATACCACTCCATATGTTCCTTCTCCAATCTTCTCCACCTTCTCATACTGTAATAGGAAAAAAACACCCCCACCACATCACACTAAATTATAGATCATACAAAATTTTGCCAAAAAATGGTAAACACAAATAGACAAAATCCCTGTCCCAAAAGCTCACCTGGTCCATCCAATCACCGCCGCAGCTCTTCACCGCAAACAACAATGACTTCCCCCCTATAAAAGACAGAACACGACAAAGATGAGAACTCCACCACTAGAATAAAACAGTGCAGCAGCCAAAAAAAGCATGTAGCCCGCAGATCGAAGACAAATTATCTATTCCGAAAGGGAGACCAAATGCTCGAACCCTAGAATCTAAGTAATTTGCCAGCAATCAAAAGGCAAGTGCCGCCTCTTCTCCGATCTATTTATGTCCTTTTTTCGACCTCAATATCTACATAGGAAGATACAGAGAATCGAAAGAGAATAAAAGTAAAAACAATATCTCTTCCAATTGAAAACCAAATCCAAATGCTACAGCACCCTTGTAAACGGAAGAGTTCGTGCCTAAATATATAGTAGATTACAGCCACAGATGCAAAAAAATAGTCATCGGAATATGAGGGTTAGATTGACCCAACTCGTTCCAAGGAGCTCGTGGTGAACTCACTCTTCTATAAGGACGAGAAGCGCGACAGCAACGGCAGAAGCTTTATCGCCTTCGCGATCTTGGTCCCCCCGCCACTCTCTCTCTCTCTCTCTCCCAAGACCGAAGTCGAGCTCAGTCTCCTGCGACCAGTGTCGTCCCTGTCTATAAAGCCGTCCTCTCCTTTCGCTCTCCACTCTCTCCCTCTCTCTCCACCTCCCTTAATATGGCGAGTAATTTGCGCATATACTAAACAGAAGAGTTAGATTCGCACGTTGGACAAAATACGAGTTGCCAATTCGGTGCGGAATGGATGCAATTTGTCTAATGCATCAGTAGTATGCAAATACATAACAAAGTGGCTTATAGCCCTTGGATCGAAGTTGAGAGTTTAACAGCCAATTAAAATCATTGTTTGCACAACTTTCAAAGACATCAAAAGGCTGTTAGCAGCATGTTTTGCATTCCGTGCGGCAGAATGTTCGTAGGATGAAGGAACCAATTTACGTAAATCTGGCTTTAATATTCGTACGCTCACTTATATATGATTACGGATCAACGCAACGGACTTTTCTCCCAGGTAAAAACTAGGAAGATAGAGTTTTCCACGTGTCAAGTTATGATTGCAGTTGTAATAGTGATTTGCTGTTTGTACTGTACGGCTGATATCGTTGCCCGGCTAGAAAAGCGGCTCACGAGCCTGGCGATGGGTTCGGGAGCTAACGGATTAGGTGGAATTGTCACGTGACCAATCACGAGCTGATCGGCCAGGGAGTTATGACGGATGAATGGCGATTGGCTGTTGTAGCCATAACACGAAAGGCAGTTGTTTGTGGCTGCTCCACTGCCACGGCTGTTGCCAGCTTTTCACGATTTTGCAGTGGAAAGGCGCATGATTGGCGCCGGCAGCCAGCGGGGGCCACCTAAAGTCGAGGACGTCGTGGACATGCGGGACCCACGTTAAAGGCGTGGGTCCAATTGGATCAACCAGTGTTTTTGGCAGGGCTAAAAGGCTGTTTAAAATAATTTATGTTTTATTTTTTTATTTTATTTTATTTATATTAAAGTATGAAATAAGATCATGAAATATATTAAATTTATGATTTTTTTTATTGAGTATAATGATTATAGTGGAGGCTTTGGCAATAATAGCTAATAATACTGATGATGATAGCTGTTATATGCCAGAAAACTCACGTCATAATATGAAAATATTTGAGTTTTAATTTTTCAACACACATAATTAGAGAGTATGAAGAACATCAAATTTTTATGTGAAAAAATCACAAAAATAGAAAAAAATTATGAGGTCTTACTTAGTCAAGATAGTCAATGTATTTTGATTTATGAAATTTCACACTTCTCCAATAATGAAGAGAATGTAAATACAAGATTGAATATAAAAAAATCAGAAAATGATAGCCTTACAATAAGATTACAGCATCAATATATTGGCAGTTGGGCTATAACAATCATTGGTGATGGTGACTGGCGATAGTTGTCGGAGGTGGATGATGATTGTTGATGATAGATAGATTCAAACTTTCACGCTTAGCTCTTTACCTCTCTTCTAAGCATCCTCCTAAGTTATCTTTAAGCTCCATTCTCCCTTCATGACAAGAATGATGTCATATTTATAAAATTTTGAAAAGAGCATTTTAGTAATTGTAGTCAAAATTCATAAATAATTTATTCGAAGGTTCATATTAATTTTCTTAATCTTAAATATTTTTTTGATGATTTGACTATGTTAATGATCTCCGATTTGAGTGATCTTGAGCTCGTTAAATTCATCTCATCAAGTCATTCGATTCAACTATAAGCATGCCAATCTTTTAGTTCATGACTATCCAATTAATATTTTGAATTTTCATATATAATCCTTGAGTTTAATTTGAACTCGAACGAGCTTATATTTGATACTAATGAATTCGCCTTGTTAAGGCATTCAATTTGATTATAAATTTATTATATTTAAGATTTGCACTTAATTTAATTTTATTATGATATAATAATAGTTAAGAATGATAATGATGGTAGCATATGGTACTATTGATAACTTATGCAAAGTAATTGAGAGTTTATAATAAAAAATAATAAAGATGTTTAAAATTTCTTTTAGCTATTTTTAAAATATTTTGATTTATTAGCCAAATTAAAAAATAAAAAGTAATAAACATTAATAAAAAATATTTTAAAAAGAGTTGCTAAATGAGTTCTAACTTATTTTTTTATATTATAAGTTAAAGTATCATAATCATGCATATTTATTCCGTCAATATCATTCATAAAAGCTAAGACCTCAAAGATAAGATTTTAAGCACCAACTAGTAAGGAGATAAAATATGACATATGCTTGTAAGTAGTAATAATATACGAAAGTGATGTTGCAACCAAGACCTTAGAGAAATAAATAAATCTAAAACCAATTAAAGCAAGTAAAGTTGTTACAATATAGTTTGGTTGTTCAAGTGACACCTTCTAATCTTTCTTATCTTATAAAGACTAATCCACTATCATTAAGAAAGATGTTATTAAAGACACTTAATATGTGGATGTTATGGATGCCCTAGTTGAAAAGGATGATATGACTTTCAATGAACAAGAGAATGTGATTATAAAATATTTGTTATGAATAGTGACTATATGGTATATCAATTCATACACCTTTATTGATAACGAGTGCTTATTTGTGCATTGCCAACTCATCCTAATTCTTTAAATTGAAAAAATTCCATAGTGATTCAAAGGTAAGAGATTCTTATGAAAAATCTCAGGCTCTCAAATAATCTATTAATCGCTTAAGTTCTAAGAGTCCCAATTCAGGTGTAGTTTAATAAAGGGTTTAATTTAAATGGCTTTAATTATTGTGGATGACTGTGGTGAATTTTATTCTTATTGTCTTCATCTATCTTTGAGAAAAATAAATGAAGAGAAAAATAACACTCTTGTTTGGACACCACGTAGATCCGTAGATGTTCTCATTAGGGTGATCAGGTACGACATTGAAGAATGATGTACCATCTCGAGAGACAGAAGTCACCATCCTGCAATGAACCTAAACATCTAATGAGGACTCCTAAAGACTATGTGTCTTTAGATGTACCAGAGATTCTTCTTTTATTTTACATAGAAAAGTAAAATATGGTTTATTTTAAACCGGGATCGTTAAGTTTCCTATGGAGGCAAGCCCCCATAATTAATTACATCTCAAGGAATGAGATTCCTTAAGAATACTCTCGATTAAGGTAAATGATCATTGTCTCCAAAGATTTCAAAGGTAGGACTATCAATCAATTGGTTTATTTTTAGAAGATCAAGTGTGATTGATCAAGATGAGGGAGTTATTATCAAAACCAAAAGGAGATGAGCCGGAGATGTTTATGATACTAGGAAGCCTAGTAAGCATCCCAAACTATCCTATAGTTGGGCTTTATAATTTTGAAATTTGAGAGGAATTAATTACTTGAGTTGAATTCTTATTACAAATCTAGGACTTACAATTCCATAACACAAGATCATGGATATACCTAAGAAGTGAGGATTTATGTTTGTAGCCCGCAAAGGAAAGTAGCAACCACTTAACTAAAATCTAGGAAGCTTTGGCGAGGGCCAAGGCACGACCTAAATCTAAGGAAAAAATGGGCATATGATTTACCTCCACAAGAGAGGATAAACCACCCAATTATTGGACTTACAACTGTTTAGGGGTGGTTGCCAACTAACTCCTCCTACAATTTTAAATATATGTAGGCAAGTCATATGCTTTTGCAAGATAGCTAGGCTGTTATTTATTTAGAAAGAGACTAAGTCCTTAAACACACTCCCTAAGAGACTAGATCATGTAGGACATGATTAACGGCTTAAATTTAATGCAAATTTTTGGTAATTTTTATTTTTTATTTTTGGACAATTCATTTGACACGGGCTATGATATTAATATGTATAATGCATGAGAAATCGGTTATGTGCCAAAATCAGCAAGAAGGAGGTGTGTTTCCACCATGGCTGTCAAAGGTCAAGCCAATTTCCCTGGCAAAGGTGGAAGCCCTCCATAAGCAAGAGTGAAGCAAGATGATTTTTATGCCTAAGAAAAACATGTCATCTTAATGCACAAGATAAACAAATATCAAATAATTTTATAAAGCTAGCACAAAAGAATAAGAGGTCTTTGTGGTTGGGTATCATCACATAAACCCGAAAAGAAATGTGGGTAGCCGAGCTCTACCCTTATACAACCCGAATTCAAATGAATTAATTACAATAAAAATGGAATTCATATTATGGGGGTCTTCATTCTTCATTTCATCATTTCTTCTTTTCTTCATTCTTCATTTCTTTCTTTCTTTCTTTTTTTCTTTCTTCTTTCTTCTTTTTGGTTGGTGTGGTGAAATTTTTATATCTCTGCCTTCATCTATCCCTTTGGAAAAGGAGAGGATATATGAAAATAGAGATATACGCCTTTGTGTGGAATACCATGTATATCCGTAGATATTTTTATTAGGGTAATCAGGTACGACATTAAAAAAATGTGTACTATCTCGAAAGATAAAAGTCACCGCCCCAATGGACTTAATCACCTCAATAAGGACTCCTAAAGACTATGAGTCTTTGGAATGTACCAGAGATTTTTTCCCTACTTTACATAGAAAAGTAAAGCAGAGTTTATTTTAAACCGGGTTTGTTAAGTTCCCTATTGAGGCAAGCCCTCATAGTTAATTACATCCTAAGGAACAAGATTCTTTAGGAATATTCTTGATTAAGGTAAATGATCATTGTCTTCAAAGATTTCAAAGATAGGGCTATCAATCAATTGGTTTATTTTTAGAATATCAAGTGGGATTGATCAAGAGGAGGGAGTTAATATCGAAACTAAAGAAAGATAAGTAGGGGATGCTTATAAAACTAAGAAGTCTAGAAAGCATTCAAAACTATCCTATGGTTGGGCTTTATATTTTTGAAATTGAAGTGATTTATTAGTTTGAGTTGAATTTTTATTAGAATCTCGAGCTTACAATTCCATAACACAAGATCATGAAAATGCCTAAGAAGTGAGGATTTATGCTTGTAGCCCACAAAGAGAAGTAACAACCTTTAAACCTTAATCTAGGGTGGTCACGACCTAAATCTAAGGTAAAAATGAGTATTTGGTTTACCTCCACAAAAGAGGATAAGCCACCCAACTATTTGGACTTACAACCACTTGGGGGTGCCTACCAACTAACTTCTCGTACGATTTTAAATACATGTAGGTAAGTTATATGCTTTTGCAAGATAGCTCAATTATTGTTTATTTAGAAAGAGACTATATCCTTAAACACACTCCCTAAGAGACTAGATCATGTAGGGCATGATTTAATGACTTAAATCTAATACAAATTTTATTACATTTAATTTTATTTTTGGACTATTGATTTGACACAAGCTTGTAGGATTCATATGCCTAATGCATGAGAAATTGGATTATGGGCTAAAATCAGCAAGAAAGGAGGTGTTTTCACCATGACTCTCAAAGGTCAAGCCAAGTTCTTTAGCACAAGTGGAAGCCCTCCAAGTCAAGAGTTAAGCAATATGCTTTCTATGCATGATGTGAGAAAGAAAATACAGCATCTAGCTAAGGGGCTGTTAAATCTTTTATTTTGCTTTATAACCTAAGCTTTAGATGAGGTTATGAGTTATTTAATTTTTAATTTTGAGTTGAATAATTGGATAGAAAATTTATTTTTTCTTAAGAGTCTAATCATCATCTAGGCCATACATCATAGCAAGGAAAAAACTAAGAAAATATACCATCTTAATGCAAAATCTAAACAAACACCAATCAATTTATAAAGCTAGCACAAAAGAATAAGAGGTCTTTTATGGTCGGGCTCCACCATACAAACCCAAAAATAAATTGGGTAGCCGAGCTCTACCCTTATACAACATGTATTATAAATGAATTACAATCAAGGAGGAATTCATGTTATGGGGGTCTTCATTCTTCATTCTTCGTTTCTTCTTCCTTCTTTCTTCTTTCTTCTTTCTTCTTTCTTCATTTGGTTGGTTGAAATGTGCTTCAAAGGCTTCACATGGTATAAAAGACATAGTCTTATGACCAATGTTCATCCTAATCCCCCATAACAATCATTCCAAATCATAATTATAAAATTATATAAAAATGAGAAAAAGTAAATCTAACTAACACCTGCAAAACTGAGATTAGCTAAATAAAACCAAATAATCCCAAACATGTATATTGAACTTAGCACTCTACACATGAGTAATTAAGTCCATTTGGTCTATTTTAGATTTTGCTAAGGGGTAGAGGCAACCTGTACAATAAAAGTAATTATATTTTTATTACAACGCCCCTTAAGCACAATCCTCTGTAAAAGACAATGATTAGACTAAGATCATCCTACCATTCAGTCTATGCACATACACCCTAACATCTAGACTAAAATATCACAATACAAAATAAAAGTAAACATCAAATCATGCACCGCCATAACATAGGACTAGAAATGATGACTTAGCATAATGTGTGTGCCTTATAAGGCTTGTGTGGTATGCTTAGTTAGGCTTTGAGGTTTAGATTTTCTAAGTATGAAAATGTTCAACTTAGAGGGTGGTTTCATTTAAGTGGTTTAGTTGATTTGGTTAAGTTTAATTTCATGATTTGATTTGGTTTGAATGAACCTACACTTAGTCACTAAGTGTTGTAAAGAGAGGAAAAGAGAAGAGAACTTCTCTTTCCTCCCTGCCTTAAGTAATTTCTAAGATAGATTCATTAATGACTTTTATTTAGTGAATGTTTTATTATGTGTTTTAATTAATCCTAAATTTATATTTTCCCTAAACAAACCTATTCAAAGAGAAAGATATTTTAAGATTAAGTAAAATGAATTACCATTACAAAACGCACAACACTTTATTTCTTTCCAACATGTGTAACATGCATATGAATGGATCCTAAGCATATCTATACATACAAATACAAATATTTAGCACACATTCATGATTAATTTAAGAGATATTACTTAAAAAATTTGGATGCTTCATGATGCATGATTGGGTTAAGTAGAAAAAGAGAGATTCTCTTATCCATTTTTATATGCACATTTACAAGTATGAAAGATATAAGTGAGTACGACACCATTACTTTCTACACTAGGGATGTAAAGTACAAGACCTACTTGGGGCTACTTAAAGCCTCGCAACCTCTGGGTGTCTAGACTAATATACTCCTTTTCTTAAATACATGTGCATGTACAAAAAGAAATACATGGAAGGAGGAATTATGCAAAAGTTTTGTATTTGTTTGATTTTGGTTTGATTGTTTAGTTTACATGTGTGATCTGGAGTTCCTTCTTAAGTCATGACATAGGAGTGTATAGGAATGGATTTAAGCAAGTGTTATGTCCTTTTCAAATGGATTATACACTTTGCAAATCCTATACAAACCTACATTAAGAAAAGAGAAAGAAAATCACATAACACATTTTATTCTATTCACATGCAAGTTTGTAAGTACTTATAAATAGCCTATTGATTTCTATGTTTTGAAAATAGTTTTGGATTTAGTAGTGATAATAATCATTCATACTCTTACTTTAGCCAAAAAAAATGCAATTTGATATAAAGGAAATATTTCATTTTAATTTATTTTTCAAAAGATATGAATGCATGACTTTCATACATTTAGCATGCTAGGAAAGAAACAAAGTGATGTAAGCATGTAACTTCACTCACTCTAATTTATTCCTAAAGATAATCTTATGGAATAAGATTATTTAAAATGAATCAAAGTTGGTTTAAGGAAATTTTAATTTTTGTTTTGAGTTTGATTTGAATTTAAAAATTGTGAAAAGAGTTTGCTAGTCCTAACCCATCTCCCATATGTGTATGTTATTTTAGTTTACCTTTAGAATCTTTAGATTGATTTTATATTTTTATTTAGGTTAAGGTGTACATTAAGTCCATTAATTACCCCTTACCTATACGACTTTAACATATTTAACCAAATAATTATGAGCCAATGCATGATATAAAATCACAAGAAATTTAAATGGGCAATGCACCTAAGAAAGAAAGGGGCCTAATGCCTTTGGCTCATAATTAATGACTAATTAAGCTAAAGGGTTTAATTTAAGTACTTTCATAATCCTTCCCACACATATGGATTAGATATGATTTCCTTAAGCTACTTAGGTTATTGAACACCTAATCAATCTATCCAAGAAGGAATTGATTAAGTTCAGATTGATTTGATTTTAAAATTTTGATTAATTAAGCCATTTAATAAAGTGATTTAAATTATTTAATTAATTTTCACCTTAATTAGATTTTTATCCAAATAAAATAAACTTAAGGGGAAAGATTTGAGCGAGGGCTCCTAATCTCATTCCCTAAGTCCATTCACTATTCTAAGGTAATTAGAAAACTTAATTAATGAAATTATCACTATTTAATAGGTTAATTAAATATTTAATTAATTAAGATTATAATTAGGAGTGAATCAAGCAATTCTCCTAATTAAACCATTAATAAATTCCAAGAAAATTAGGGGAGGCAGAAGTCATCCTACTAAACATTCCTAAGAGGTTTGAAATTAATCAATGGAATAATTAAGGAGTAATTAACATAATTACATTCCCAATAAAATCTAAATTATAGAAAATTTACTATTCAAAATCAATTAAACTTAATTTTATATTATTCACCTTTGAAATATCTTCAAAATGCATTTGAGTTTGTATTTTCTGATTTTTCTACATTTACTTTTGCATTTTTAAAGATTTTGTGATTAAAAATTAATTAATATCTAATTATACAGTTAATCTCATCGGTGCCACGTGGACCGCTGATGCGGCGCACGCTTTCCACGTGGTGCGACAAGATTCGCTGTTGAAGTAGTCAAATCAAGTGCCGCATCAGCCGGTGGCACTACGTGGTTTCTCTTTGGATCGTCCGATCAAATATCGGATGGTCCAGATTAAACCTGTGGATTAAAGGGGATTAAAATGCAGGATATGATCAGATTAATCAGGACCATCCATCCAAAGCACGCCATGGATTCGTCTCGGCTCGAGAAGCCGTCATCCGCAGGGCTTGATCCGAGCTTGATTGAGCTCGGATTGAGCTAAGATTGATCACACACCATCTAAGAGCAAACACAAGAAGATCTAATGGCCAATTTGCAATTGGATGAAACTTTCTTTCACAAAGGACCAAGGAATCCTACACTTAAACTCAATTTTGATACATACCTTACCAGAGGCTATCACCGGCGCTCCCAACCATCGAGGTAGCTTCATGTAATGGAGATGAAGCCCTGTTGAAAGTTTCAAGCTTTGGGATGAAGTGGATTGCTCAATTGACCAAATTCCACCTCTTAGGTTTGGGGCTTTGGTCTAGCTCCCCCCTCCCATGCCTTGGAAGCTTGGAAGAAGCTTTGGATCAATTCGATTGGGTCCTCTGAGGGTGTTTGCAAGAGAAATTGGATTGAAGTTGGGTATTGAATGAGTTGAAAAATTCCTTGAGCTCCCCTATTTTTGGCTTGAAGAAATCGAGAATGGAGAAATCCCAATGGGTTGAGGAAGCTTGAAGGAACTTGAAGAAACTTGCTCTGAGTTCCCTAAGCTCAATCAAGTGTGAATGGATGTAATTCAAGTGAAATTAGGGGGAATATATCTCCCCCTAGAAGGATTGGACAGCTGAGCATGGCTTTGCCATTTTGATCAAATTAATCCTATGGAGTGAGTTAATTTGGCCATTTTTAGTGGCATGTGATTCAATTTTGGGTTTGGAGTGGAGTGGTGAAGCTCCCATGTGCTAAATGAGGTGGATGAGTGATTCCCATGTGCTCATTTTGAGTGGGGTGGTTGGTTTTGGCCTTAGGTTGGGTTTGGCTGACCCAAACCCATTGGGTCATGTGCACCACACCCATTAGTATCCACTTAGTTCACTAAGTGGGTGTCAAGTGGCTATGAAAACTGATATGACCAAATTTCAAGTGGAATTGGTCATATGTTACCCCTTGACCTAGGAGTATAATGGTCATTTAGCTTTAATTTCACTTTGGGCAGATTTATAGTAGTTTGAAATCAGGTTGGGCCAAATTTCAAAGAATTTGGAGTTGATTTGATGTCATTTGGCTCATGTTGACCCATTTAGGTCAAAATGGTTCAACTTGGGTCAAATTGACCAATTGGTCAAATTGGGTCAAACCAAGGGTTGGGTCAAGTTCATATGACTATTTGAAATGTGTTGGAATCATTGGTTTGGTTCAATTTGGTTTATATTTGGTTTTAATTCATTTGATTTCATTTATGTCAAATGGGTCAAGTTGAGCAATTTGATCCATTTGATCCAATTGGGCTAGGTCATGGGTTTGTTTAGGTTTGGTTGGTTATTTAAAATATGTTGCAAGCTTTGGTTTCAATCAATTTTGATTTGAGTTGATTTTGGCTCAATTTGACCTTTTAGGTCAAGTTGGGTTCATGGTCAATTGGGCTAAGTTAGGTCTAGTTGACCAATTGAGGCTTTGGTCAAGTTCAATAAGTGATTTAGAATGAATTTGACCCATTGGTTGCAATCAATTTAGCTTAGATCAAGATTTGACATATTTGGACTTTTTAAGTAAAGCTAGGTCAAGTGACCAATTAGGATAGGTTAGGCTCAAATGATGACTTGGTCAAGTTCAAACATTGATCATGAATTAATTTTGATCAATGGTTTCAATCAATTTGGCCTATTATGGATTTTGGCTAATTTAGGTTTCATTTTGGCTAAGTGTTGACTTGGTTTGACCTAATTTGAGTGATTGATCATCTCATGATGATTGTTGTTCACAATGTGAGGCTTAGGTGGGCTTAGTTCAATCCAGTTTGGGTAGGATTAAAATTTGGCTCAAAAGGGTACTTTAGGTCACTTTGGGTCAAGTGAGCTTAAGTAGGTCAATTGACTTGATCAAGGCTTGAATGAAGTTTGGTTGAACTCACATATGGACATATGATTGAAATATAATTCATTTGCAAGTGATTTGGAGTCAAATGAGTTTTAATTCATTTGATAATTTCAAGTTCAAAGGATGAACATGGGTTTGACTTGGGTTGATTTTTGAATTTAGTTTTGGTTTTATGATTGAAGTTTATGTTTATATTTGGATTCATGAAGGATTGATTGAATCATGAAGAAAAATCAAGGGTTTGGCTTGATTTGAGTTTAATTTGGCTAAGTTCAAGAACTTGACTTGAAGAAGCATAAGTTGGATTTTGGTTGAATTTGGATTTGAGTTTTGAATTTAGTTTTGGTTTGATGATTGAAGTTTGTTTTTATATTTGGATTCATGTTTGAAGGATTGATTGAATCATGATGAAAAATCAAGGGTTTGGCTTGATTTGAGTTTGATTTGGCTAAGTTCAAGAATTTGACTTGAAGAAGCATAAGTTGGATTTTGGTTGAATTTAGATTTGAGTTTTGAATTTAGTTTTGGTTTGATGATTGAAGTTTGTGTTTATATTTGGATTAATGATAGAAGGATTGATTGAATCATGAAGAAAAATCAAGGGTTTTGGCTTGATTTTAATTTGATTTGGCTAAGTTCAAGAATTTAACTTTAAAAGGCTTAGGTTCAATTTTGGTTGAATTTGGATTTGAGTTTTGAATTTAGTTTTAGTTATTTGATTCCATATTCATTTATATTTGTGGATATAAATGAGAATTTAAATGGTTTATGAGAAAATCTCTTGAATTTGAATTGATTTGGATTTGATTTAGGCTAAGTCCATAAGATAGAATCAAAGTGACTTAGGAAAGATTTTGGATTTCGATTTCAATCATGAGTTCCAATCATTTGGAATTGATTTAAGGTTTAGTTTAGAATTGAAGTTGATTTGAGTTTAAGGTTAATTTGAATTTGGAGTTTGACTTGAAAGAAGGAAATGAGGATTTGGTTCAAGCTATAGGGTAGACAAATTTTCCTAACACCCATAGGGCATAACCTATTCCTATGGCTAACTCTTCTAAGTCTTCGGGGTTAGGTTGAGTGTTCACCTAATCACTAGAAGTGTCTTAAGACTAAGGAACTCTTAATGTCTAAGAGGAGTCCTATGTCTAAGATGGAGGGGTTGAGAGCTCATTGTAAAAATGAGGTCAACAATTGGTTGGGATGTGGTTGCTCCAAAGGCTTCACATGGTACATAAGACATAGTATTATGACCAATGTTCATCCTAATCCCGCATAACATTCATTCCAAATCTTAATTACAAAATTACATGAAAAAGGGGAAGAATAAATATAACTAAAACCTGCGAAATAGAGATTAACTAAACATACCACACAATCCTAAGCATGTATTAGAATAAATTGGACTTAGCACCCCACACATGGGTAACTAAGTCCACCTGTCATAATTTGGATTATGCTTAGGGGTATAAGCAACCTACACAGTAAAAGCATTTATTATTTTTATTACAACGCCCCTTAAGCACAATTCCCTACAGACGTCCAATAGTTCAGTCTACGCAGATGCACCTTAACATCCAGACTAAAATATTATACCACAAAATAAAATCAGGCATTAAACCATGCACCGCCCTAACATAGAGCTAGAAATGGTGACTTAGCCTAATGTTTATGTCATTTAAGGCTTGTGTGGCATGTCTTAGCTAGGCTTTAAGGTTGGAGTTTTCTAAGTGTGAAGGATTCAACTTAGAGAGTAGTTTCATTTAAGTGATTTAGTTGATTTGTTAATTTTATTTGATGATTTGATTTGAATGAACCTACACTTAATTATTAAGTGTTGTAAAGAGAGGAAAAGAGAAGATAACTTCTCTTTCCTCCCTACCTTAAGTAATTTCTAAGATAGATTCATTTGTGATTTTTCTTTAGTGAATATTTTATTATGTGTTTTAATTAATCCTAAGTTTATATTTGCTTTAAATAAACCTATTCAATAAGAAATGTATTTTAGGATTAATTAAAGTGAATTACTATCACAAAACACACAACCATTTTTTTTCTTTCCAACATATATACCATGCATATGAAATGATCCTAAGCATAGCTATACATATAAATGCAAACTTTAGCACACCTTAATGATGAAAGCTAAGAGATGTTGCTTAAGGAAAATTTGGATATTTCATGATGTATGATTTTGTTAAGTAGAAAAGAGAGGGATTCTTTTATCCATTAATCAAATGTACTTTTACATGTATGAAAGACATAAGTGAGTATGACACCATTATTTTCTACCCCAAGGGTATAAGGTACAATACCTTCTTAGCGCTACTTAAAGCCTACTGGATGTCCAAATTAATATACCACTTTTCTTAAATACATGTGCATGTACAAAAAGAAAACAAATGGATGAAGAATCATGCAAAAGTTTTATGTTTGTTCGTTTGATTTTGGTTGTTTAATTTATATGTGTAATGTTGGGATCCTTCTTAAGTCATAACATAGAAGTGTATAGGAATAGATTTAAGCAAGTGTTATGTTCTTTTCAAATGAACTATACACTTTGCAAATCCTATACAAACCCATGTCAAGAAAAGAGAAGAAAATCACATAACACATTTTATGTTATAATCACATACAAGCTTATAAGTATTTATAATTAGCATACCTTCATTTATAATTACTGATTTATAAGTTTTGAAAATAATTTTTGGTTTAATAGTGATAATAGCCACTCATATTCTTACTTTAGCCAAAATATGCAATTTGACATAAAGGAAATATTTCATTTATTTTGATTTTTCAAAAGATATGAAAGCGTGATTTTCATATGAAAAATAATATTCAACATGCTTGGAAAGAGATAAAATGATGTAAGCATATGATTTCATTCACCTTAATTAATTCTTGAAGACAATCCTATAAAATAAGATCATTTAAAGTGAATCATAATTTCTTTAAAGGGATTTTTATTTTTATTTTGAGTTTTTTTTGTTTTTTTATTTTTATTTTGACTTTGATTTGATTTAGAAAATGTGAAAAGAGTTTGCTGGTCCTAACCCATTTCTCCCATGTGTGAATTGATTTAGTTTAATTTTTAGAACAATTAAGTTGATTTTATGTTTTGTTTAGGTTAAGGTGCAAGTTAAGTCCATTAATTACCCGTTACCAACACCACTTTAACATAATTAACCTAATAATTATGAACCAACTTATGATATGCAACCACATAGAATTTAAGTCAGTGATGTACCTAAGAAAGAAAGGGGGCCTAATACAATTGGCTCACAATTATTGATTAATTAAGCTAAAGGGTTTAATTAAGTACTTTCATAACCTTCCACACATATGAGTTGAAAATGATTTCCTTTGAAGCCACTTAGGTTATTGAACAACTAAGTATCTGCCCAACAAGAAATTGATTTAGTTCACATTGATTTTGAAAGTTTGATTAAGCTAATTAAGTAGTTCATTAGTGGATTAGTCCTTAATTATGTTTGGATTAAAGAAGAAATGGGGCTTAAGCAATAACTTAGGAAAATACCCCAAACCCATTCCATTAACCTCCTACTTACTTAAATAATGCTTAATTATCTTAATTAAGTGATTAAACCACTATTCACATGCTTAGTTACTCTTAATTACATTAAGGGGTGATTAGGGATTCATTAATTGATTTCCCTAATTAACTCATTAACAAATTCCAAGAAAATTGGGGGAGGCAGAAGTCATCCCCCTAAACATGCGTTAAAACGTTGGAATTAATTAATAAAGTAATAAAGGAGTAATTAGGGTTATTAAGTTTTTAATTAAACCCTAATTAAGTAAAATTCACTATTCAAAATTAATTAGAAATAATTTTATATTATTCCTCACTGAATTATCTTTAAATGAGTCCTTATTTATGTTTTTTTATGATTTTTCTATATTTAATTATGAATTTATGAAGTTTCAGTGATTAAGGAATAATTAAATAACCCTAATTATATAACTAATCCCGTCGGCGCCACGTGGGCTGCTAACATGGCACGCGCTTTCATATGGCATGACAGGATTGGTTATTTAAGTTATCAAATCGGTTGTCGCGTTAGTGGTGGCTATCTTTCTCGTGTCAAATCGGATGGACGCCAGTAAAACCGGCTCTAAAAGAAATAATCATCAAATTTAAATGATTTAATCAAGATCATCCTTCCAAAATATGCGGGATGGAGGGTCCATGATTCATCCCTGCCTTTGCTTGCGGGAGACGGAGACCGTCCATCCTCTATGGCTTGATTCGAGCTCACTTGATCTCAGATAAGGCTAGGATTCAACCTACACCATCTAGGAGCATAGAGAAAAAGATTCAATAGTGGAATTTCAATGGGATTACAATTCCCTTCAAAAAATACCAAATAATTTTCAACCTAAGCTCGGTTTTGAAGCATACCTCGCTGGAGGCTATCACCGACGTTTCTAATAGTGGAGGTAGCTTCGTCTAGTGGAGATGAAGCCCTGTTGAAGGTTGCAAGCTTTGAGATGAAGTGGATCTTCCAATTGACCAAGGCTTGCTTCAATGGCTTGTGACTTCGATCGAACTCACCCTTCCTGTGGCTTGGAGACTTGGGAAAAGCTTTGAGTAAGCTCGACTTGGTGCCTTGATGGTGCTTGTAAGAGTAATTGGACTTTAGTTGAGTTTTGAGTAAGTTGGAATTCTCCCTCACCTCCATTATTTTTGGCTTAATCAAAACCGAGAAGAGAGAAATGGAATGAGCTTGGGAATGCATAGGGAAGCTTGTGGATGCTTGTCTTTGATCCTTAGAGCTCAATCGAATGCAAGAGAGATGAATTCAATAGAAATGAGGGAGAGTATATCTCACCTACTTGGATCGAATGATCGAAGCTTGCCTTGCCGTTTTGATCAAATTGCCCTGATTGAATCCTCAGAGCTCAATCGAATGCAAGAGAGATGAATTCAGTGGAAATGAGGGGGATAGTATCTCCCCCTACTTGGATCGGATGATAGAAGCTTTCCTTGTCATTTTGATCAAATTTTCCTGATTGAATTGGTTATTTAGGTTGTTAGGAGCTCCATGTGGCTCAATTTTGGCAAAGGAAAGGAAGTGTGGAGCTGCACATGGGTGAAAATTAGTGTGGGAGATGATCCATGTGGAGAATTTTGAGTGGAGTGATAAGTTTTAGCCTTAGGTTATGTTTGGCTGACCCAAACCCATTGGGTCATGTGCACTACCTTCCTTGGTGTCCAAATAGTCCACTAGGAGGATGCCAAGTGGTCTTGAGTTGGAATATGATTAAATTTCAAGTGAATTTGATCATAAGTTACCCTTTAACCTAAGGGTAAAATGGTCATTTGGCTTTGATTTTGATTTAGGTAGATTTGAAATGATTGAAAAATGGGTTGTGCCAATTTTCAATGAATTTGGAGTTTATTTGATATGATTTGGCTCAAGTTGACCCAAGTAGGTTAAACCTAGGGTTGGGTTAAGTTCATATGACCATTTGAAATATTTTGGCATCATTGGTTTGGTTCAATTTGATTTGTATTTGGTTTTGGTTTATTTGAATTCACTTAGGTCAAATGGGTCAAGTTGACCAATTTGACCCATTTGATTGGGTTAGGTTATGGGTTGGTTTAGGCTTGGTTGATCATTCGAAATATTTTGTAAGCTTTGGTTTCAATCAATTTTGATTTGGTTAAGTTTCAAGTTGATTTGACCTTTTAGGTCAAGTTGGGTTCATGGACAATTGAGCTATTTGGTCTAGTTGGCCAATTGAGGCTTTGGTCAAGTTCAACAGGTGATTTAGAATGAATTTGACCCATTGGTTGCAATCAATTTGGCTTAGATCAAGATTTGACATATTTTAACTTTTTAGGTCAACTTGGGTCAAGTGGTCAATTGGGCTAGGTTTGGCTCAATTGATCACTTGGTCAAGTCCAATCATTGATTATGAACTAATTTAGATCAATTATTTCAATCAATTTAGGTAGGACTATCAATCGATTGGTTTATTTTAGAAAGTCAAGTGGGATCAATCAAGAGGAGGGAGTTCTTATCGAAGTTAAATGAAAACAAGTAGGGGATGCTTAAGATACTAGGAAGCCTAGTAAGCATCCTAAACTATCCTATGGTTGGGCTTTACATTTTTGAAATTGAATTAATTTGTTTGAGTTGAATTTTCATTAGAAATGTAGGGCTTACAATTCTATAGTCCATGGTTATGGAAACGCCTAAGAGGTGAGGATTTATGCTTGTAGCCCGCAAAAGGAAGTAGCAACCTCTGAACCTAAATTTAGGGAGCTTTAGCGAGGGCCAAAAAGCATGACCTAAATTTAAGAAAAAATGGGTATTTGGTTTACCTCCATAAGAGAGGATAAGCCACCCAACTGTTAGACTTACAATCGCTTGGGGGTGGCCGCCAACTAACTCCTCTTACTATTTAAAAATATGTAGTCAAGTCAAATGCTTTTGCAAGATAGCTAAGCTGTTGTTTATTTAGAAAGAGACTAAGTCCTTAAACACACTCCCTAAGAGACTAGATCATGTAGGGCATGATTTAATGACTTAAATCTAATGCACATTTTGTTACATTTTATTTTTATTTTGGACAATCAATTTGACATAGGCTTTAGAATTCATATGCTTAATGCAAGAGAAATGAGATTATGGGCCAAAATCAGAAAGATAAGGAGGTATGTTTCCACCACGACTCTCAAAGGTCAAGCCAAGTTCTTTGGCAAAAGTGGAAGCCCTCCAATCAAGAGTGAAATAATATATTTTTTATGCATGATATGAGAAAGAAAGTACAACATCCAGCTAAGAAGTTGCTTATTTTTTATCTTAATTTATAGCTTAAGCTTTAAATGAGGTTATGAGTTGTTTAAATTTTAGTTTGAATTATTTATGTTGAAAAGAAAATTTATTTTTCTAAGAGCCTAATCGCCATCCAGGCCATACATAACTAGGAAAAGATGACATCTTAATGCACAAGCTAAACAAACATCAATTAATTTATAAAGTTAGCGTAAAAGAATAAAATGCATTTGTGGTCTGGCTCCACTGCACCAACCCGAAAACAAATTGGGTAGCCGAGCTTTACCATTATACAACCTGGATTATAAATGAATAAATTACAATCAAGAAGGAATTCATTGTTATGAGGGTCTTCATTATTCATTTCTTCTTTCTTCTTTCTTCTTTCTTCTTTCTTCTTTTGGTTGGCTGGAATGTGGTTGCACCAAAGGCTTCACATGGTACATAATACATAGTCTTATGATCAATGCTCATCCTAATCCCCCATAACAATCATTCCAAAATCCTAATTGCAAAAGTACATGAAAATGAGAAAAAGGAAATCTAACTAACACCTGCAAAATAGAGATTAGCCAAACAAACCATACAATCCCAAGCATGTATATGTATAAATTGGACTTAACACCCCACACATGGGTAACCAAGTCCACCTGGCCTATTTTGGATTATGCTTAGGGGTATAAGCACCTGCACAGCTGTGGGTGAAAAATTATATTTCATTCATAAGTGAAGGCAATCATCATCATCAATCAATCTCCTCCCTCTCCTCATTTTTATTCTCCCTTCTTATCTTCATCCCTCTCAGAAAGAAAGATGAAGACAAAAAGAGAAGAGAGGAAAAATTCAATATGATGATGATTGCTTCTTTCTTTAGATGGACACCACATAGAATCACAAGTGTACTTATTATGATGGTGACATCGAGGGAAGGTACTATCTCAAAATATAGAATTAACCACCCTATGATGGACCTAATCACCTAAATAAGGACTCCTAAGGACTTATGGGTTTGCGAGATGATGTACCAGAGATTATTCCCCTACTTTACATGGAAAAGTAAAGCAGCAATAATTTTAAACTGGGTTCGTTAAGTTCCCTATAGGGGCAAGTCCCTATAGTTAATTACATCCTAAGAAATGAGATTCGTTAGGAATACTCTCGATTAAAGTAAATAATCATTATCTCCAAAGATTTTAATAGGTAGGACTATCAATCGATTAGTTTGTTTTGGAAGATCAAATGGGATTAATCAAAGAGAGGGAGTTATTATCAAGCCAAAGGAAGATAAGTAGGAGATGCTCACGATACTAGGAAGACCTAGCGAGTATCTCAAACTATCCTATAGTTGAGCCTTATATTTTTGAAATTGAATTATTCATTTAAGTTGACTTTTTATTAGAAGTCTAGGGCTTATAATTCCATAATACAAGGTTATGGAAATACCTAAGAGGCGAGGATTTATGCTTATGGCCTATAGAAGAAAAAATAATCTCAGAACCTAAATCTAGAGAGCTTTGGTGAGGGCTGAAAGCATGACCTAAATATAAGGTGAAAAATGAGTATTTATTTTGACTCCACAAGAGAGGACAAACCACCTGACTGCTTGGACTTACAATCGCCTGGGGTGGTCGCCAACTAACTCCTCCTACGATTTTAAATAAATGTAGGCAAGTCTTATGCTTTGTGCAAGATAGCTAGACTATTATTTATTTAGAAAAAGACTAAGTTCTTAAACTCACTCCCTAAAGAGACTAGATCATGTAGGGGTATGATGACCTAAATCTAATGCAAATCATACATGTTGTTTTATTTTGGATAATTATTTTGACTATATGATTCATATGCATGAGAAGTAAGATTATTGGCCAAAATCGGTGAGAAGGAGGAGGTGTGTTTCCAAAAAAAGCCAAGTTTCTCTGGCAAAGGTGGAAGCCCTCCAATCAAGAGTGAAAATAATATGCATTTGTGCATGATATTACAAAAGAAATACTCATCTAGCTAAGGGGTTACTAATTCTTTTATCTTAATTTTTTAATTTAGGCTTTAAATGAGGTTATGAGTTCTTTATTTTAATTTTGAATTATTAAATTTGGTAGAAGATTTATTTTTCTCTAAGAGCCTAATCCACATCCTGGCCATACATCAAGCACGAAAGAAATTAGGAAAATGATGTCATCTTAATGCACAAGCTAAACAAATCATCAATCAATTCATAAAGTTAACGCAAAAGAATAAGAGGCCAATTGGTGGTCCAACTCAAATCCAAAACAAATTGAGTAGAGAGCTCTACACTTATACTCAGTTACAAATGAATTAAGTATAATTAAGCAAGGAATTCATTGTTATGGGGATCTTCATGCTTCATTTCTTCATTCTTCTTTGGTTCCTTCTTTTGGATGGTTGGAAGGTGCTTGCTCTAAAGGCTTCACATGGTACATAAGATGTGATCTTATGACCAATGCTCATCCTAATCCTCCATAAGAATCATTCTAAAAATCTTAATTTACTAAATTTACATGAAAGGAAAAGTAAAGTCTAACTAACACCTACAAAATAGAGATTAGCTGAACAAACCATACAAATCCCAAGCATGTATATTGGACTTAACACCCCACACATGGGTGACTATGTTCGCCAGGCCTATTGGATTATGCTTAGGGGTATAAGCACCTGCATAACAAAAATAGTTATATTTTTATTACAACGCTCCTTAAGCACAATCCCTTATAGAAAATAATGATTCGACTAAATCGCCCTACCATTCATTCTATGCACATTCACCCTAACATATAGACTAAAACATATATCACAAAAAATGCAAATATCAAACCATGCACTGCCCTAACTTAAAGCTAGAAGTGGTGGCTTAGTCTAATGTGTATGCTTTAAAAGGTTTGTGTGGTATGCTTAACTATGAGTTTTAGGGTTTGTATTTTCTAAGTGTGAAAGTGGTCAACTTAGAGGATGGTTTCATTTAAGTTATTTTACTAATTTGAGTTGATTTTATCTTGTAATTTTGATTTGGTTTAAGTGAATCCTACTTAATTACTAAGTTGTAAAGAGAAGATGACTTCTCTTTCCTTCCCTACCTTAAGCAACTTCTAAAGTAGATTCAAGTTTAGTTTCATTTTGCGAATGTCTTATTATGTGTTTTAATTAATCCTAAGTTTAGATGAACTCTAAACAAACCTATTCAAAAAGAAAGGCATCTTAAGATTAAGTAAAGTGAATTAAGATCACAAAATACACATCACTTCATTTCTTTCCCAACATGTATAACATGCATATGAATAAATCCTAAGCATATCTATACATGTAAATGAGAATGTTTAGCACACTTTATGATGAATGCTAAATGAGTTACTTAAGAGAATTTGAACGCTTTATGATGCATGATTTTCATTAAGTAGAAGAGAAGTTTTCTTATCCATTTTCACATGCACACATGTATGTATGAAAGGCATAAGTGAGTACGATGACATTGTTAACCAGGTGTGTAAGGTATAAAACTTACTTAGGGCTACTTAAAGTCTCACAACCCTGGGGTTGTCTAGACCAATTTACCACTTTTCTTAAATCCAAACATATATACAAAAGAAATGAATGGAAAAGAAGGGTGCAAAAAGTTTGTATCCGTTTATTTATTTTGTTTATGCAATTTATATGTACAGGCATAGAAATCTTTCTTAAGTAATATAATAGGAGTGAATAAGAATGAGAATAGGCAAGTGTTATGCTCTTTTCAAATGAACCATACACCTTGCCAAATCCTATTCAAAACTATATTAAAAGTGGGGAGAAGAAAAACTACACTAAGCACATCCTTATATTTTACTCACATGCAAGCTTATAAATAAAATCTAAGTAGCTCACTTTCAATTTTAGTAATTGATTCACTTATTTTGAAAATAATTTGAATTTAATAGTGATAATAACCACTCATATTTCTATTTTTAATCAAAACTGCAATTTGACATAAAAGAAATATTTCATTTTTAATTTGATTTTTGAAAAGTATGAATGCATGAAATTCATATGGCATACACATTTAGCTTGTTGGGAAGAAACTAAAATGATGAAAGCATGTAAAGACATTCAGTCTAATTAATTCCTAGAGACAATCTTATGAAATAAGAAAGCTTAAAATAAATTAAATTATTTTTAAAGAAGGCTCAATTTTGTTTTGAGTTTTATTTAGTTTGAGAAATGTAAGGTAAGTTTGCTGTTCCTAACCCATTCTCACATGTGTATGATATTGAAGTTTAATTTTTAGATGATTAGGTCAATTTTATGGTTTGGTTAGGTTAAGGTATGAAGTAAGCATGCTAATTATCCCTTACCTATACCACATTAGCATAGTTAATCAAATAATTATGAGCCAATGAGATGACATAAAATCTCATAAGGAATTTAAATTTGTAATGCATCTAGGAAGAAAAGTGGCCTAATGCAATTTGGCTCATAATTAATCCTTAACTAAACTAAGGGGTTTAACATAAGTAATTTCATAACCCCTTTCACACATGTGAGTTGGATTTTGATTTTCTTAGTTGTACTTAGGCTCTTGAACCCCTAAGCATCTACCCAAGATAGATTAATTGAATTCTGAAAAGTTTTAGAATTTTATGAAATTGATTAAGGGAGTAATTAGTGAATTAACTCTTAATTAAGGATGGATTAAGAAAGAAAAGGGGGGTTTAGGGAACATCTTATGAAAAGTATCCCAAAATTATTTTTTAAACCTCACATTTACTTAATCAAAACTTAATTGACTCAATCAGAGGGCTAAACCACTAATTATACCCTTAATTAAGTTTAATTACATAAAAGGGGTAATTAGGAATTAATCAAGAAATCTCTCTAATTAAGCCACCAATAAATCCTAAGAAAATTAGGGGAGGTAGAAGTCATCCCCCTAATTCTACCCAAGAAGTTTGGGATTAATCAATGGAGTAATTAGGGGGTAATTAGTGAAATGACATTCCTAATAAAACCCAAATTCAAAGAAAAGAATTATTCAAAATGAATTAAAATTAATTTTAGAATATTTTATGTTCAATTATCTTTCATATGCAATGTATTTCATATTTTTCTAATTTTTCTAAGCTTAGATATGAATTTAGAAAGGTTTGGTGATTAATTAAAGATTTAATAAGCTTAATTAAGTATTTAATCCCATCGATGCCACGTGTACCGCTGATGAGACATCTGCTTTCCACATGGCACAGATTGGATCTTTAATTTGTCACATCGTAGTGCCACATCAGCAGCGGTGCTACGCGCTTTCTCCTCAGTCATTTGATTAAGGATCGGGCGACTGAGATTAAAGCCGTGGTTCTAAAGGGTAAATCTGTGGATCCTACGCATCTTAATCTCGGCCATCCATCCAAAACACATGGATGGACGTCCAAAGATTCATCCCTGTTATCCCCTATGAGCAATGGAGGTCGTCCACATTCTAGGGTAAGATCCGAGCTCGATTGAGCTCAGATTGGGCTAAAATTTAGCCCACACCATCTAAACCTAATGACAAGCACATCTAATGGCTAAATTTCCATGGGATTAAAATTCCTTTCACAAAGGGCCAACACACATTGAAATTAAGCTCAAAAAAATGGCTAACCTCACCGGAGGTGAACACCAATGCTCGATTCCATTGGAGAAGCTTTGTCTAGTTGAGACGAAGCTCTATTGAAGTTTAGAGGTCTTGAGATTGGGTGGATGCTTCTAGAGACCAACTCCCCTTTGCACTTGAGCTCAATTTTGGTCTAGGGCACTCTTCCTTTTCCTTTGGAGCTTGGGAAAGAGCTTAGGTGAGCTTGACTTTGTTCTCTGATGGAGCTTAAAGAAGGAATTACCGGTTTTTTTGATTGTGGAGCTCATTTTCATATTGGCGAAGATGAAGTTTGATTTCACTCTAGGAAGCTTGGGAGGAGGATTGGCTTCTCGACTTTCTTAGGTTCAATCAGATCAGGTTTTGATTGTGGAGTCAATGGGATTTTGAGTGGAGCCCCCCTATTTTCACACTATGAAAACTGAGAAGATGAAGTTTGATTTCACTTTAGGAAGCTTAGGGAGGCCGAGGAATGGCTTCTCTGATTTCCTTTGGTTCAATCGATTTGAGGACTTCTCAAATGAAACCAAATTAGGGGTAGTATATCTCCCCCTTTGGCAATCGGATGATCGTGAGTGAGCTTGCCATTTTTGATCAATTGCCTTGATTTAGTGGGCTGGTTAGGTTGTTAGATGAGCCATTGAATTCGATTTGGCCAGAGGAGTGGGATGGTGAACTCCCCATATGCTCAAAATAAGTGGAGGCATGATTCCCATGTGGCCATTTTAATGGGAGTGGTCAGTTTTGGGTATGAGTTAGGTTTGGCTGACCCAAACCCATTGGGTCATGTGCACTAGGTCCATTAGTGGCCATTTGGTCCACTAAGAGGATGTCAAGTGTCCACGAAAAGGAATTGACCAAATTTTAAGTGGATTTGATTTGGGGTTACCCTATGGCCTAAGGGTAAAGTGGTCATTTAATATTGATTTCAGTTTGGGCATATTTGGTATGATGAGAAAATAGGTTTGGCCAAGTTTCATTGAATTTGGAGTTGGTTTGATATGATTTGGCTCAAGTTGACCTATTTAGGTCAAAATGGGTCAACTTGGGTCAAGTTGACCAAATTGTCAAATTGGGTCAAACCAAAGGTTGGGTCAAGTTCATATGACCATTTGAAATGTTTTGGTGGTTTTGGTTTGATTCAATTTTATTTTGGTTTGAATTTGATTCATTTGATTCGTTTAGGTCAAATGGGTCAAGTTGACCAATTTGACCCATTTGACCTATTTGAGCTAGGTCATGGGTAGGTTTAGGTTTGGTTGGTCATATGAAAGGGATTGGTATCTTTGTTTCCAATCAATTTTGGTTAAGTTTAAATTTGGCTCAATTTGACCCTTTAGGTCAAGTTGGGTTCTAGGTCAATTTGGGCTAGGTTTGGTCTAGTTGGCCAATTGAGGCTTTGGTCAAGTTGAACAATTATTTTGGAATGAACCTGACCCATTGATTTCAATTTTTTTGGCTTAGATCAAGTTTTACACATTTTGACTTTTTAGGTCAAGTTGGGTCAACTTGAGTCAAGTGGGGTCAACTTGAGTCAAGTGGCCAATTGGGCTAGGTTAGGCTCAAATATTAACTTGGTCAAGTTCAAACATTGGTCATGAATAAACTTAGATTAATGGTTTCAATCAATTTGGCCTATGGTGGATTTTGGCTATGTTGTGTTTCGTTTTGATTAAATGTTAACTTGGTCAACCCTTAGGTTTGACTTAGTTTGATCCAATTTGAGTGATTGGTCATCTCATGATGATTGTTGATCTTGATGAGGGGTTTAGGTGGGCTTGCTTCAATCCAATTTGGTTAGGATTAGAATTTGGCTCATAAGGGTACTTTTAGGTCACTTTGGGTCAAGTGAGCCTAAGTGGGTCAAATTTCTTGGTCAAAGCTTGATTTGAGTTTGATTGGAACTCACATATGGACTTATGATTGAAATATAAATCCATTTGCAAGAGATTTGAAGTCAAATGGGTTTTGATTCATTTGACAATTTTAAGTTCAAAGGGTGAACATGAGTTTGAGTTGGGTTTGATTTTTGAATTGAATTTTGATTTGGTGATTGAAGTTTGTATTTATATTTGGATTCATGATTGTAGGATTGATTGAATCATGAAGAGAAATCAAGGATTTGGCTTGATTTGGCTAAGTTGAAGATTTTGACTTGAAAGGCTTAGGTTGAATTTTGATTGATTTTGAGTTTGATTTTTAGAGTTGGTTTTGGTTGTTTGAATTTTTATTTCATTTATATTCGTGAATATAAATGAGAATATAAAGGGGTTATAAGAAAATTTCATGAGTTTGGAGTAATTTGATCATGATCTAGGCTAAGTCCTTAAGAAAAAAAAAATCAAAGTGACTTAGGAAAGATTTTTGAACTTTGGATTTGATTGTTGTATTTTGTTTGGTTGATTTGAATTTATATTTCATTTATATTTGTGGATATAAATGAAAATATAAATGAGTTGGGGGAAAATTTCATGTGTTTTGAGTAATATGATTATGATCTAGGCTAAGTCCATGAAGGGAAATCAAAAGGCTTAGGCAAGGTTTGAAATTTGGAATTTCAATCATAGATTTCAATCATGGGTTTCAATCCTGCGGCATTGATTTGAGTTTGGAGAAAATCAATTAAGTTGGAATTGATTTAGATTTGATGTTGATTTGATTTGGAATTTGACTTGAAGGAAGGAAGTGAGGAATGTGGTTCAAGCTATAGGGTATGAAAATTCTAAAGGCATGACCTATTCCATAGCTACCTCTTAAGTCTTTGGGGTTGGGTTAAGTGTCCATCTAATCACTAGATGTGTCTTAAGACTAGGATCTCTTAAAATCTAAGTGAGTCCTATGCAAGATGGAGGGTTAAGAGCTCATCCTAAAAAGATGATCAAAGGCTCCCAATAGGTGTGTGGATCAACACCACCATATTGGCTGAAACGTTCAACAACATTGTCAAACTCAAAAATCTACTCTAATGTAGAAGGAATCGAGAGCTTAGTGCAATGTGATTTCACTTATGTCAAAGACATAAGAGAGGGAAGGAGGAATCCACTAGGGATGGAGTAAGTGAACCTTCCATTAGGGAAGTAGTTTCAAGTCATCCACAAAGGAATGAGGGGTTTGATTCGAGTTGAGTCTCACTGGGGAGAAATTTGATTTATTTAATTAAGTTCCACTAGGGAAGAGGGTTAAATTTATTTCAATTTATTGTTTGTTTAATTGTGTTAGTTTTATTAGGTTTATTTCAGATTTTTAGGTTTTGAGATGGGTCCTATTGGTTCGCGATGGCTGAGGGATGGCGGCTTGATCTACTATAGATTTATAGGGTAGTCCAAAGTAGAGCTATCCAAAGAAGGGAATGCTTTTGATTGTGATTGTACTTGGAAAAGCATAATAGACTTACATCCTCCAAAGTAGGGACGATTCTTGAGGTGATTTATTGGCAAGGAGCAATAGGCTGACTAAAGGTGAATGTCACTGGGGGACTCAAATTAGCTCAAAGGTAGTCAAGATTAATATCATTTTTATTTTGTTTTAATTATGAATCCAATTGGTTTGTGATGGACTACACTGAGTAGGGGCTGTGGTGGTCTTGATCTAGCTCTGATTTACCAATCCAATGGGGTAGTCCAAAGTAGAGCTATCCAACCAAAGGACCGCCTTTCAGTGTACAATGATCAATTTAGGGAAGATAGCTCGGGGACTCACATTTTTCACTACAAAAGAACGCTGTGGCGACACATTAGCAAGGTAATATGTCCACATGACCTAAGGCTGACTATTGAGCGAATGCCTCTGGGGGACTTAAACCAACTCAAAGATAGTTAAAGATAGATTTCATTTTTAATTTCTTTTGACTATGATGAATCCCATCGATTTGCAATGGACTGCATTGAGTAGAGGCCATGGTGGTCTTGATCTAGCTCAAATTTACCAATCCAAGGGAGTAGTCTACCAACCACAAGGTAGGACTATTCGACTAAGAGGGGATGCCTTTCAATTCACAGTGATCAAGTGAGGAAGAAAGTGTGGGGACTCACATCTTCTAGAACAAAGAACCACTGGGGTGATTGGTTAGCAAGGCAAAAGATCGAACCTGACCTAGGGCTGACTTTTAAGTAAATGCCACTGGGAGACTTAGATCAACTCAAAGACAGTCAAAGATTAATTCCATTTTTTTAGTTTTTTTTGATAGATTCCATTGGTTTGTGATGGACCATACCGAGAAGGAGCTTATATCATCCTAGACCTATATCAGATTTACTGAACCAAAGGGAGTAGCTTCCAGGCCGAGGGGAGAACTATCCAACTAAAGGAGTGCCTTTCGGTGTGCAATGATCAATTTAAGGGAAGAAATATCAAGGACTCACATCTTCCACTACCAAAGACCACTGGGGTGATCGGTTGCTTTGGGTAATAAATTAATCGACATGGGCGTTGGTTTGATCATCTTTGGAAAGAATGCATCATAGTCTCACATCTTAAAGAATGGCTAGGGTAACTGTTTGTGGAAAAATAGATTGAACTTCGACCTAGAGTGACTCGAATTGAGTAGACAATTTATCTTAACTCGTGGTCAATATGGGGAGTTCTCACACTACCAAAGATAGGATGCCTGCTTGGGAAAAGGGGCCCTTTGAGGGCTTAAATTCCTAATCCACAAGCAAATTAATTTGTTTCAATGTGGACCCTATTGGTTTGAAAGGGATCAAATTGAGAAGGGGCTTATAACAGCCTAGACCTATCTCAGATTTATTGAACCAAGGGTGAACCTGCGCATCCGTTGAATAAATTCCCCAATCACAAGGGTGGATACTAGAAAAGGGGGACTGTCCAATCCAAAAGTAACTCTGGTAGTGTCTAAATGGGGTCGCAAAGAATGTGATCCAAATAGAGTGCCTTCAGGGGATGAATCCACTAAAGGCTTGATCCAACACCTTGGAGAAGATGACATAACTAGTCATATATCAAATAGGTATTCGATGTCCAACCCAAGGAGAAAGCTCGGGGACTCATATCTGCCAAGAGTGGTGTACTCACTGGGTGAGTCTGTCACCATAGCCATCAACCAACCTAAGGTGCGTCATTTGCAATAATCGACAGGAAGAAAGCTGGGACTCACATCCTCCTATAGCGATTGATTGCTTTGGGATGGTCGTCTTTGGCGATAGGTTCCATCCACCTGGTGACTATTGAGTGCCTTGGGAATTTATCGACTCCAATGTAAATAAGAGGAAAGGATCCACTAGGGGACTTACCCTAAACCTTGAATATACTCGACCAAGTTAGTACATGATGACTAGTTCAAGAAGAAAGTACGGGGACTTACATCTTCTTAAACAAAGTTAATATGAAGTAGCTTACTGACTGGGCAGTGAAGACTACCAAACTAACAAGACCCTCATTGGTTTGCAATGATCAAGTTAGAAATAAAGCTCAGGTACTGACATCCTCCAATAAATGACCACTAGGGTGACATACTAGCAAGGTAGCATGAGACCCTAGCGACTAATGGGTGAGTGTGGCTTGCTCCATCAAAATAACTCGAGAAGAACATATGTGTTTATTTTTGTGCTTGTGTTAAAAGGAATAGGATGTTGCTGGGGGACTCTTACACATACCTTAAAACATGCTAGGTAATTTTTGATGGAATGATGCCACGGATGGCAACGAGAACTCCCACTAAGAAAGGATGCCGTTGGGGTACTCTTACACTTAACTCAGTTGTGCTAGTCGAAATAAGATGCCTCTTGGGTTCTTTCACACCTATTCTAATAGCACTGGGAGATTATGTTTGCATTATGAAAAAGAATAGGATGCCGCTGGGGGACTCTTACACTTAACCTAGACACGTCATGACAGATTCGCAAGACAAGCAAACAACGCTTCGAAAGAAGAGAAGATTTGGATGAAAAGGAATCAAATTTTTTATTGATTGGTGGAATTATTTTCAAAGCATGATTTTTATGGGTAATATTTCTTCAAATAGAGCCCATTAATTAGAAGCATCAGGTGTTTCCTTATACAATCAATAAGCTGATATGATCCTCATTGGTAGGCTTTCTCTGTGACATAGGGGCCTTCCCAAGTGGGTTCAAACTTGCCTGCCATCTTTCGATAGGTAATAATTGGTCTCCTTAGGACTAACACAAGTTCTCCTACTTGGAAAGACCAAGGGAGGACCAACTTGTTGTGAGCTTGAATCATTTTGGCCTTGTATAACTCGAGGTTTGGGCACCCCCGTAGGTGACTCTCCTCCAAACCTTCGAGCTCTTGTAACCGTAACTTTGCATTCTTTTAGTGATCTTCTTTACCCAATGCTATCCTTGAAGTGAAAGTTGGACTCTAAAGGTAGAATGGCTTGACATACACTAAGGAAAATAGAGTAGATTGAGTTGGGGTTATGTGGGTAGGTAGGCCCCTAAACTTATTTTCTTTTCTGCTTGTTATCATCAAGATTCTTCTTCAATATATGGATAAGAGTTTTGTTGAATGCTTCTGCTAAGCCATTTACTCTAGGGTAGTAAATGGTGGAGTATCTCCAATCTATACCATGTCTTCTGGTGAAGTTTTTGATCTTAGTACTTTTGAATGCAATACCATTATCAGATATAATTCGTCGAGGCACCCTGAACCAATATACGATATGGTTCACGAAAAGCTGAAGCACATCTTTTGTGACCTCTTTAGTGAGATTGCTTCCACTTGAAAAGTGGTTGTCGACTAAGATGACCGATGACCCTTGGAAGAAGGAGGATCAATGGACCCACAATGTCATACACTTAAATGGCCATGAGCCAATGTAGGGTGTAGAATGTTGGGTGGTTGATGTAGGACCACACCGTGTACTTCACACTAATGGCATCTCCTAGCTACATCCATGATCGTAATCATCATAAGGCGGTGTATCAGTCTCTTGATCTTTGTCTTCATCTTTGGACGAATGGCTCTGCATAGACAGATGTACTTGATTACTATCCGCGGGTTTAAGCTTGTTAATTGTTGAATGAATCTCCTCTTCAAATTCTGGCAGTGCATCTTTGATTTGGAGATCATTTGGATCATCATGGTTTCTAAACACACATCATCATAAGAGTTAGTGTTGTGTGAAAAGATCCTATCAGACTCCAAATGATTGGTAACAACTAAGCAATAATCGTCATCATCGACTAGACCCACTGTACTGAATCCTAGTCTTGATCTTGATTGTGCTTCTCTGTTTGTGTTGTTCCATAGCTTTTCAAAATACTCTGACTTGTGCTTGGACCGTGTATGAGGAACCAAACATTTTTGTATAAGATTATGAACACTAGGCGAGTAAAAGTCAAACGATAATTCCATTAATTCCTTAAATGAATCATTCTCAAGTTCTACATCAACTTCAGGACTTGAGGATGATGAACCCAAAAAGAATCTCTTTGGCTTTGCATTCATGGAAGACTTAGGGGCTTCCTTAACTACTAAACCTTCAACTTTTTGAGATGAAAGTGAGGTTAGAGCTAAGGTTCCATGCCGCTGTCTGATAATTTTACATTCATTTGATTCGAATACTTTACTTTCTCTAGAGGTATGGTCTTCATCGCTATCTGGATTGAAAGTCTCCTCCAATGGAACCTGCTGAGAGGGGTTGGCTGGTATACTAATCACATGAGACTCGTCCTGTGAGCTCGATTCCAAATCTATGTGAATAGTAGGGGTACTACTATGAACTGGAACATAACACCTGTTGGTTGAGGACCAACCAAGAGGTCTTCCACCTCTATAACTGCCTCTGTTTCTGCCTCTACCATTGCCTGGTGGAGGTTGAGTCATCCTACCCACATGTCCACATGATGGAATGAATAATGGATGGAGTGTGATATGTGACTCCACTTCTTCTTCAATTCCCCTTTCTTGTTCACTTGAATTTTCATTTTTCTTTTCTTTTTTTTGCTCTTTCTTTTGCTTCATTTTATTTTTCTTTTAAATTTGCATTTGAGTTTTATCCAAGTTCACAAGAGAGGGTGTTTTGAGGAAGATAGTAGGTCGCATCCTCATATATCTCAACTTCTCTAACTAAAAATAGCTTTTCATCACCTTTGATGCAATACTCAATCCCATCCCTTCTGAACTTGATGCACTGATAGAGGGAGGATGGAATCATCTTGTTATGATGTATCCAAGGCCTACCGAGCAAAGAAATGAATGAAGTATTCAAATCAATGATGTAAAACTTGGCATCAGTCGTCCATTCACCTATCTCCAAGGGTAACACTATGAAACCTAAATCCTGCTCACCTGTTCATTGAATACTCTCAACATCATCTGATCCCCTTAGAGTGTGGAGATGTCAATCGTCAAATAGACAAGGGCCTTTAGATGCATAATGTTCACCGATGCACCTGGATCGATGAGAACTCTAGCTAGTCTGAATCTGCCTATGTCAATTGTAATGTAGAGGGGATAGTTGTGCTACATATCCCCAAAAGTAGGTCTTCATCTCTAGAAGTGATCTCTTGAGCTTCTCTGGAGATATGTGCCTCCTCACCAATAGCGATCAGCTGAGCTAAGCATATCTCAGGATCAAAGAGGACCTTGATTAATGATTCCCTCATTTCTTTCAATAAGATAAGGGCATCGTATGTGCTTAGCTCAGATGATAACTTTCTTAGATGAGAGAGGACATTGCAGTCCACATTAGGTTGATCCTCCATAAGCATATCCAAGGGTGGAGCATCCTGTGGAGGGGCTTCTCGATCCTCTGCTCCAATGACTTATTTTCCTCTATTTTGAGGTGCTGCCCTAGGAGGTAGAATGTTGCCACTACGGAGGTTGACTTTTGTGATCTCTTGTGGTAGGGTAATAGAAGGTTCTACCTGCACATCAGGCTCACCTACAGCTTCTCCTATGGGATACTCAAATGAATGATTTTAAGTCTATCTCAAGAGGTGAACCCATAGTATTTAGAGTGAGATAAATCCAACTATGAATTAGAAGGAGGAAGATCAAAATCGTTATAGTTATTTTGAATTGAAGAGTTATCATTAGGAATAGAGTAGACATGAAGTGACAAAGATAATTGCTTTATTCTTCAATTTCTTGGATTTGATAGGAGGTATAAAGTAAAAATCAAGTAAAGTGAGTGGGGTAAGGGATTTAATGCCCTTATCCACGATACAAGAGTTCTACTAGTAGAAGAAGAAGTGCTAGCTAAAGTTGAAGAGGTGCTCGCTAATGTGGTAGTTACCTTTGGTAGCTGGAGGCGGACTTGGTGGTGGTTTGCTATCTTGGGCTATCAGCACTACTACTACAATTGAGCTCCCCCTTTCCCTGAGTTGGTACTGGCAACTTGCAAACCTTCCTTGATGTTGGAGGTTTGAGCTAACTCAAGCACCTGTAAGGAAAGTTTCTTGATCTTATGAACAATATTTTTAGAGGTTTTAGATATGGAGATATCCCAACCTTCTTTAGTTTTAGAAGGATCACAAGTATCCCCGAAGATTATCCTAATGAAACTAGAAGGTTGTTCCACAAGGTATTCCTTAGGGGTGACTATGGCACCAGTCTTGAAACTATGTTCAAGCCAATCCTTGAATATAAAGCAATCCTCTAAAACATTACCTAACATACGATGGTAGGGGCAAAAGTTAGGATCATAGCTTTTGCCCACTTCCTCTAGTCTCCTAGGCTCGGGTAGCTAAAAATCAGGCTTCTTTAAGAATTCTTAAAGATCTTCCTGATTACCTCCCTCTTAAATGAATAAAGCTTGTTAAGTTTATCTAAAAGAGTAGGTGGGTCATAGCAGGTGGGTATGTACATCTCTTGTGATGATGTGGTAGTGAGGCGGTGGAGCCTTGGAGGTGTGTGGTGGTAGGGTTGCCTGGTGGTAAGGAGGTGGAGGCTGGTTAGTGATCTCTGATCTCTAGATGGTTGCTTCCCTTATCTATCTATTGTCCGCTTCTTCTTCTATATACCCTTGTAGCTTTGCTTGGGCAAGCGATATTGAAATAACAAGCTGCCTCTTTTGTAGCACCTTGTTGATTAACTTCTCAAAAGTTTTGATAGTGAAGCCCTTAAGCATGAAGGTGACTGAGTCATGGATATTCTTTAAAAGAATCTCAATGGCATGTTGTTCAAACAGCTGTGGCTCATATTTCATATTCAAGTTCTACCATCTAAGAATGTAGTCAACAAGGGACTCACTTGCGTGTTATTGTGTTACAACGAGATCGCCAATAATGACCCTTTGCTAAGCTCTAGCAAACCTCTTGATAAAGAGTTGCTCTAACTCAATAAATATTTTCATTGAATTATTAGGAAATTTAGTGTACCTGTTGAATGTTATACCCGCTAAGCCACTGACGAAGAGATAGAAGAGTAAAGCGTCACTGTTACCAGCGTTGCAATAACTAGCTCTAAAATGGGCGCTGTGCTGCTTCAGGTTCCCACTGCAATCAAAACCCTTGAAGGTAGGTGGCACAAAACTTTTGGGATATTGGATTGCATAAAATTCCTCCGTGTAGGGTCTACCCTTTGGAACTGATGATCCTCCTCGAGCTTGAGCCAATGCTTCTTTCACCTGCTGCTCAACCATGAACTTGATGTCTTTTTCTTATATGGAGGTACTTTCCACTACCTTCCTATACATGCTAGTGCTACCTTGCTCGGGAGGTAAGGTCTTGACATGCACTAACTTTGGTGATTAGTCTCGGTATGGTAGGATGAAGCAGGCTGATTCTTCTAAAATAATTGCTACAGATCTTCTATCTTCTCCATCTTATGATCTTTTCATCCTTCTTGTGGAGGTGTTGGGTGAGTGGTATCTTCTGCTCACTCATCACCTTCCATAGCTTCTTGCTCACGAGGAGGATCCCCAGTATCTTTTCCCACGAGTCTCCTAACAAATCATCTTCATTGGGATCAAAGCTAACCTTCTCCTCAACAGAGCAATCGTATCCTAGGATTTCCTTCTTTTCCATGAAATAATGAACCACTATCTCATCTAAAGAACAATCAATCTGAACAAGCACAAATGTCTTTGGCTGACTGATGTGATCACTATCATGTACTGAGAGGCACCAGATCTCTCCTGTTGTTGGAGAATCAATCCTATGAGGATTGTACTCACTGGAAGAAGTACACTCTTAGCTATCACTACCTCTGAAAGGGGTGACACTCATAGGAGGTTCTATGATCATGGGTGCAAATGGGCTATCATCTGCTCCCTCTGCAACTGCTGTAACCATCTATATGTCCTGCTGATCTGGTGGTGTTGGTGAAGGGACGACCACTATGCTTCGGGGTCGCCATTCCTTTCGCACCACCATTGGGGCAGAAGGTCGAGCGAGAGAGCTCTACCTCGCCACAGTAGGCGGTGTAGATGATGAATATAAATTCTCGTGCGGATTGCCAAAGGGTCGCTTCTCTCGGATGTGGCCTTCATGGCCTTTTGTGGCGAGATCTTTGCGACATGAGCGGGATTGATGGGGGGGGGGGGGTTAGAGCAAGCGGTGTGGTGGAGATACCATTGACTCTCTCGAGGATCCTCCTATGATGGGTCATCCTAGCGAGGATCTACTATGTGATTGGCATGGGTAGTACGATCGGAAAATCAATGAGTCGGCTTCTGGTGACTAAACCTCCGCCTCTCTTGGCTAGTGATATGAACTATAATACGAGCCTCCTTGACCCTCTCCTACTGTAGATGTTTTCCCATGCTACGGGGGATAATATATCTCATGTCAAATTGATCTTCTTTGGACTCGAGCTCAGCCAACGTAGCGTAGAACGGGGGGCCGACCTACCTCACTATGACTAATTGCGTGTTGGCACTGAACCGCTGGTGGAGGCGAAGTATGAATCCTCCTAGCATCCTCTCTGTCAGACCTAGAGAGTGGATGAAATGGGTTTGTTGTAACCAACGGGGAAGTTAAACACTCCTCAACTCTTGGCATGTGGCTGCTCCATCTCCCCTGCGTGTCTTTATCATGCAATTTTTCTTCCTTCTCTGAGTCTTAGTAGGGTGAGTAGAGTAAGAGCTTGACCCAACCTCAAAAGCTGGGGAGACAATCTCACGGGATCGAGAGGCCTTACCTTGAGGTGCTGAGTGGGTGCTAGCCCTCAGGGTAGCACGAAACCAGGACACACTTGGGGTGTTGAGGCTACTATCACGACACTTGTAGAAATTGTCCACTTTCCTCTTGGTGAGGGAATATGTGGTCGATGGCAAATCGATCGAATGACCAACTTCCTTGGATTGCGATCTACACTACAGTTGTGAGGGGAGTTCCCTCACAGGTAATCCTCGCCCCCTCAAAATCTCATCCAAAATGAATGAGGTGGGCATAATCGCGGGATAGGCGGCACGATGTAGGAAGTCCATGTAAGGAAGTAAACACATACTTAGAAGCCATTACAATATACTTGCGAAAACTAAAGCTTTACAATTGAGACTAATCGAGAATCGCAATGTTGGAAATAAACTCGGATCATATTTCTATTTTGTTGACTTCTAAATTCGAATTTAAAATTTGAACCCACATTCAACATCTTGGAAGTGCTAAGTGGGGTTCAAATGGAATCCAGTTTCAATAAATTTGGCTATGTTAAAAATGGGTTCAAATATTTTTAGAAAGATGCTTCCATAGGTTCATGTTTGAAATTAGATTTTGATTTGAGGACCCTTTCCTTTAACAAATTTTATTATGTTAAAGTAATGGTCAATTTGTTTTATTTTTGATTTGATATTTTGGAATTCCCTCACTTAGCAAATTTGGGTATGCTAAGTGAGGTGTTTGAAAATAATTATTTCTTTTTCTTTGATTGCTTTATCTTGTGAACTATTGGTGATTTTGAAAATTTGAATTCCCACTCAGTAAATTTGGGTATGCTAGATGGAGAATCCAAGTGTCTTTTTTGAAATTTTTTTTTTAAATTAGGATCCTTAGCAAATTTGAGTATGCTAAAAAAATCTTAATGTGTTTCATTTGTTTTGGATGTCTTGATTTTAAAAAATAGGATCCTTAGGAAATTTGGGTATGCTAAGGAAATCCTAATATGTTTCTTTTGTTTCTAATTTTGGAAAATGGTGACTTCACTTTAGCAAATGTGGTATGCTAAAGAGAAATTCCAATGTATTTTAGATGGATATTTCACTTAGCAAATTTGAGTATGCTAAATGAAATTCCAAAATGTGTTTCAAATTTTGGTTTTGAAAAAGTGAAAACTTCATTTTTAGCAAATTTGGGTATGCTAAATGAAGTTCCAAATATATTTGAAAATTCTTGATTTTGAATTTGGAGACTTCACTTAGCAAATTTGAATATACTAAATGAAATTTCAAATGTGTTTTGAAAATTTTTGATTTTGGACTTCACTTAGCAAATTTGAGTATGCTAAATGAAATTCCAAATGTGTTTTTGAAAATTTTTGTGAAATTGAGATTTCACTTAGCAAATTTGAGTATGCTAAATGAAATTTCAAGATGTGTTTCAAATTTTTTGTGTTTGATTTTGGAAACTTCACTTTAGCAAATGGGGTATGCCAAAAAAAAAAAATGAAGTTCCAAAAGTGTTTTGAAAATTTTATTTTTGAAATGGAGATTTTATTTAGCAAATTTGAGTATGCTAAATGAAATTCCAAGGTATGTTTCAATTTTTTGTGTTTTGATTTTGGAGACTTCACCTTAGCAAATGGGATATGCCAAAAATGAAGTTCCAATAGTGTTTTGAAATTTTTTTTGTGTTTTGTTGATTTTGATAAGGGAGGTTTCCATTTAAAAAATTTGGGCATGTAAGATGGAAATCAATTATGCTTATTTTTTCATGTGTGGTTATTGCTTTTTTTTTTAAGAGGAAATCCACACTTAAGCATATATGGAATATGTTAAGTGGCATTTCAAAATAGTGTTATTTTATTTTGAAATGAAATTTCCATCAATAAATTTAGGTATATTGAATGGAGATGTTCATATGTGCTTCTTGGAAAAGTTTATTTTTAATTTTGATTGAAAATGAAACCTCCATCCAATAAATGTGGGTATATTGAATGGAGAGGTTTCATATGTGCTTTTGGAAAAATTTATTTTTGATTTTTGATTGAAAATGAAACCTCCATCTAATAAATGTGGGTATATTGAATGGAGATGTTTACATGTGCTTTTGGAAAATTTTTAAAAATTCTAACTTAACACATGTGGAATGGGTTGAGTGGAATTTCAAAGTTGTGATTTTGGTTTGAAGATGTAACATTCATTCAACATATTTGGATATATTCAATGGAAGGGCCATCTTCAAATTTTCGTGCTTTTTGAAAATTTAGGAATGTTGAAATTTTATTA
This sequence comes from Cymbidium sinense, assembly GCA_021442155.1. NCBI lineage: Eukaryota > Viridiplantae > Streptophyta > Magnoliopsida > Asparagales > Orchidaceae > Cymbidium > Cymbidium sinense. Next base: position 94,784,951 of record CM038223.1, read on the forward strand.
TTGAACATAAAGTCTTCATCAAAATGAATTGAGTGAAGAAGTTCATTTGTGCTTTTAGAAAATTATGATTGTTTGAAATTTTTTTTTTTTTTTGTAAAGATGATCCTACATGTAACAATCATGAAGATTGCTAGATGAAGGTGATTTAGGAAAGTTTTTGTGCAAAATATTTTATTATGTGCATTTTGAAAGAGTGCTTCTTTTTGAAAAGCAAGACTTTTATGAAGGATTTATTATCTTTTGATTTTTTGAAATGAACGTTTCCTTATCATAAAAATGGTAAGGAGAAAGTCTTTGATCATTTTCTTTTTCTTAAATTTTTTTTATTTTCACCCATTGGAGGAACCCAACGGGAGTTTTAAGACCAACACGAGATCGGGTCCTATAACCTAAAGGTATTGGCTAGCTTAACTTAAGGATGAAATAAGCTAAGTGCCAATAGAAAGAAAGATAGTCTCTGGTTCATACAAAAGTACAAACCCACTATCGATACTTAGAGACAACGATCATTTACCAAAGATGGAGAGAGGAACCATCCCAGGAGTGAAGAATCATGGGTGAAAATTATATTTCATTCATAAGTAATCAATCATATCTCCTCCCTCTTCCTCCTTTTATTCTCTCTTATCTTCATCCCTCTAAAGAAAGATGAAGACAAAGAAAGAAAAGGTAAAGAGAGAGAAAATTCAATGATGATGATTGCTTCTCTTCTTGATAGACACCACATAGAATCAGTGTACTTTAGGGTGATCGGGTATGACATGGAATGTGTACTATCTCAAAAGATAGAAGTAACCACCCTACGATGGACCTAATCACCTAAATAAGGACTCTTAAGGACTTATAGGTCTGAGGGATGATATACTAGAGATTCTTCCACTACTTTATTTGAAAAAGTAAAGCAGGGTTTATTTTAAATCGGGTTCATTAAGTTCCTTATAGGGGCAAGCCCCCATAGTTAGTTACATCCTAATGAATGAGATTCCTTAGGAATACTCTCGATTAAGGTAAATGATCATTATCTCTAAAGATTTCAATAGGTAGGACTATCAATCGATTAGTTTGTTTTGGAAGATCAAATGGGATTGATCAAAGAGAGGGAATTATTATCAAAGCCAAAGGAAGATAAGTAGGAGATTCTCACGATGCTAGGAAGACCTAGCGAGCATCTCAAACTATCTTATGGCTGGCCCTTATAATTTTGAAATTGAATTATTCATTTGAGTTGACTTTTTATTAGAAGTTTAGGGCTTATAATTCCATAATACAAGTTTATGAAAATGCCTAAGAGGCGAGAATTTATGCTTATGGCCCATAGAAGGAAAAGCAACCTCAAAACCTAAATCTAGAGAGCTTTGGCGAGGGCTAAAAGCATGACCAAAATCAAAGGCAAAAATATGTAATTGGTTTGCCTCCACAAGAGAGGACAAACCACCTGACTACTTGGACTTACAATCGCCTAGGGGTGGCCACCAACTAACTCCTCCTATGATTTTAAATACATGTAAGCAAGTCTTATGCTTTATGCAATATAGCTAGGATGTTATTTATTTAGAAATAGACTAAGTCCTTAAACTCATTTCGAAAAGAGACTAGATCATGTAAGGGTATGCTTCAAATGACCTTCATATGCTTAGTGCATGAGAAGTAAGATTATTGGCCAAAATCAGTGAAAAGGAAGGAGGTGTGTTTCCACTATAGCTCTCAAAAGTCAAGCCAAGTTTCTTTAGCAAAGGTGAAAGCCCTATAATCAAGAGTGAAAATAATATGCATTTTGTGCATGATATTACAAAAGAAATGCTCATCCAACTAAGGGGATGCTAATTCTCTTATCTTGGTTTTCTAACTTAGGCTTTAAATGAGATTATGAGTTCTTTATTTTAATTTTGAATTATTAAATTTGGTAGAAGATTTATTTTTCTATAAGAGCCTAATCCACATCCAGGCCATACGTCAAGCAAGGAAGAAACTAGGAAAAGGATGCCATCTTAATGCACAAGCTAAAAAAATCATCAATCAATTTATAAAGCTAACACAAAAGAATAAGAGTGCGGTGGCACCACCGCAAAATAAATAAATTGGTAGAATCTACCCTTATACAACCCGAATTATAAATGAATTAAGTACAATTAATCAAGGAATTCATTGTTTTGGGGGTCTTCAAACTTCATTTCTTCATTCTTCTTTTCTTCTTTCTTCTTTGGTTCCTTCATTTGGATGGTTGGAAGGTAGTTGCCCTAAAGACTTCACATGGTACATAAGATGTGATCTTATGACCAATGCTCATCCTAATCCCCCATAATAATCATTTCAAAAATCCTGATTTACCAAATTTACATGAAAAGGAAAAGAAAAGTCTAACTAACACCTACAAAATAGAAATTAACTAAACAAACAATACAAATTCCAAGCATGTATATTAGACTTAACACCCCACACATGGGTGACTAAGTCCTCCTGACCTATTGGATTATTTGGGGTTTAAGCAACAGGCAATTATATTTTTATTATAACTTAAGCACAATCCCTTACGTATAATGATTAGACTAAGTCTACCATTCATTCACTTTCACTAACTAAAACATATATCACAAAATAAAAGCAAACATCAAACCATGCACTGCCCTAACCTAAAGCTAGAAGTGGTGGCTTAGTCTAATGTGTATTCTTTAAAAGTTTTGTGTGATATGCTTAACTATGGATTTTCGGGTTTGTATTTTCTAAGTGTGAAAGTGTTTAACTTAGAGTATGGTTTCATTTAAGTTATTTTACTAATTTAGGTTGATTTTATCTTGTATTTTTGATTTGGTTTAAGTGAATCCTACTTAATTACTAAGTTTTAAAGAGGAGGAAAAAGAGAAGAAGACTTCTCTTTCCTTCCCTACCTTAAGTAACTTCTAAAGTAGATTTAAGTTTAGTTTTGTTTAGTGAATGTCTTATTATGTATTTTAATTAATCCTATGTTTAGATGAACTCTAAACAAACCTATTCAAAAAGAAAGGCATCTTAAGATTAAGTAAAGTGAATTAAGCACAAAACACACATCACTTAATTTTTTTCCCAACATGTATAACATGAAAATGAATAAATCCTAAGCATAAATTTACATATAAATGAGAATATTTAGCACACTTTATGATGAATGCTAAATGAGTTACTTAAGAAAATTTGAACGCTCTATGATGTATGATTTTCATTAAGTAGAAGAGAGGTTTTCTTATCCATTTTCACATGCACACTTGCATGTATGAAAGGCATAAGTGAGTACGGTGCCATTGTTAACCAGGGGTGTAAGGCATAAAACTTACTTAGGGCTACTTAAAGCCTCGCAACCCTCGGGGTTGTGTAGACTAAAATACCACTTTCCTTAAATACAAATATATGTCCAAAAGAAATGAATAGAAAAGAAGGGCGCAAAAAGTTTGTATTTGTTTATTTATTTTGTTCATGCAATTTATATGTACAAGTGTATATATCTTTCTTAAGTAATAGCATAGGAGTGAATAGGAATGAGATTAGGCAAGTGTTGTGCTCTTTTCAAATGAACCATACACCTTGCCAAATCCTATTCAAAACTATACTAAAAGAGGGGAGAAGGAAAACTATACTAAGCTCTTATATTTTACTCACATGCAAGCTTATAAATAAAATATAAGAAGCACACTTTCAGTTTTGGTAATTGATTCACATATTTTGAAAATAATTTGGATTTAATAGTGATAATAGCCACTCATATTTCTATTTTTAGCCAAAACATGCAATTTAACATAAAAGAAATATATCATTTTTAATTTAATTTTTGAAAAGTATGAGTGCATGAAATTTATATGGCATACACATTTAGCATGTTAGGAAGGAACTAAAATGATGAAAGCATGTAAACACATTCACCCTAATTAATTCCTAAAGACAATCTTATGAAATAAGAATGCTTAAAGAAAATCAAAATTATTTTAAAAGAAGGTCTGATTTTATTTTGAGTTTGATTTAGTTTGAGAAATGTGAGGTAAGTTTACTGTTCCTAACCCATTCCCACATGTGTATGATATTTAAGTTTAATTTTTAGATGATTAGGTCAATTTTATGATTTGGTTAGGTTAAGGTATGAATTAAGCATGTAAATTATCCCTTACCTATACCACCTTAGCATAGTTAATCAAATAATTATGAGCCAATGAGATGACATAAAATCTCAAAATGAATTTAAATTTGCAATGCACTTAGGAATTTGGCTCATGATTAATGATTAATTAAACTAAGGGGTTTAATTAACCCTAAAGACTTAGAAGAGTTAGCCATATGAATATGTTATGTCTTAGGGGTGTTAGGAAATTTTCCTACCCTATAGCTTGAACCAAATCCTCACTTCCTTCTTTCAAGCCAAACTCCAAACTCATATTAAATTCAACTCTCAATCAAACCTTGAATAAATTCAATGGATTTTCTCAAATCATGAATTAATTCCAAATGATTGAAACCAATGATTGAAATCCAAATCAAATTGGAAAATCTTTCCTAAGTCACTTTGATTTCCCTCTTATGGACTTAGCCAAAATCAATTCAAACCCATGAAATTTTCTCACAACTCATTTATATTCTCATTTATTTCACATATATAAATGAAATATAAATTCAAATCAATCAAACTAAACCCAAAATCCATGATCAAATTTCAAATATTTCTTAAGTCCTTTGATTCCCTCTTATGGACTTAGCTCAAATCAAGTTCAAATCAATTCAAATTCATGAAATTTTCTAATAACCCATTTATATTTTCATTTATATTCACATATATAAATGAAATATAAATTCAAACAACCAAAACTAAATCCAAAAATCAAACTAATATCTACTCAAAATTCAACCTAAACCTTTAAAGTCAAACTCTTGAACTTAGCCAAATCAAATTCAAATCAAGCCAAACCCTTGATTTTTCTTCATGATTCAACCAATCCTTCAATCATGAATCCAAATATAAACTCAAACTTCAATCACTTAACCAAAACTCAATTCAAAAATCAAACCCAAGTCAAACTCATGTTCACCCTTTGAACTTGAAATTATTAAATAGATCAAGAACCATTTGACTTCAAATCTCTTGCAAATGGATTTATATTTCAATCATAGGTCCATATGTGAGTTCAATCAAACTCAAATCAAGCTTTGACCAAGTCATTTGACCCACTTAGGCTCACTTGACCCAAAGTGACCTAAAGTACCCTTATGAGCCAAATTCTAATCCTACCCAAATTGGATTGAACTAAGCCCACCTAAGTCTCTTATCATGATCAACTATCATCATGAAATGATCAATTACTTAATTGGGTCAAACCAAGTCAAACCTAAGGACCAAGTCAACATTTGACCAAAATGAAACCTAAACTAGCCAAAATCCACCATAGGCCAAATTGATTGAAAATATTGATCAAAACTCATTCATGATCAATGTTTGAACCTGACCAAGTCAACATTTAAGCCTAACCTAGCCCAATTAGCCACTTGACCCAAGTTGACCCAACTTGACCTAAAAAGTCAAAATGTGTCACTTGATCTAAGCCAAATTGGTTGAAACCAATGGGTCAAGTTCATTCTAAAATGATTGTTGAACTTGACGAAAGCCTTAATTGGCCAACTAGACCCAACCTAGCTTAATTGACCATGAACCCAACTTGACCTAAAAGGTCATTTTTAGCCAAACCCAAATCTAAACCAAATTGATTGGAAATAAAGATACCAATCCATTTCAAATGACCAACCAAACATGAACCAACCCATGACCTAACCCAAATAGGTCAAATGGGTCAATTTGGTCAACTTGACCCATTTGATCTAAATGAAATCAAATGAACCAAAACCAAACCTAAACTAAATTGAATCAAACCAAAGCCACCGAAATATTTCAAATGGTCATATGAACTTGACCCAACCCTTAATTTGATCCAATTTGACCAATTGGTCAACTTGACCCAAGTTGACCCATTTTGACCTAAATGGATCAACATGAGCCAAATCATATCAAACCAACTCCAAATCCATTGAAACTTGGCCCAACCCATTTTTCAAATATATCAAACATATTCAAATTGAAACCCAAGTAAAATGACCATTTAACCCCTAGATCAGAGGGAAAATTTTGGCCAAATTCACTAGGAATTTGGCCAAATCCTCTCCATGACCACTTGGCACTCTCTTAGTGGACCAAGTGGACACTAGTGAGTGCAGTGCACCTAACCCAATGGGTTAGGGTCAGCCCAACCTACCCTAAAGTCAAAACCGACCACTTGCATGAAATTGAGCACATGGAATCCTCCCTCCACTCAATTAAACACATGGCAAGCTTCACCACTCCACTCCTCTGACTAAACTGACCCATGTGCGGGCTCTAACAGCCTAACAAACTCACTCAAGGAGCTCAATTGGATCAAAATGGTAAGAGAAGGCTTGGCCATCCGATTTCTCTAGGGGGAGATATACTCCCCCTAATTTCACTTGAAACTCATTCTCCCTAATTCGATTGAAGCATAAGAACTCAGGGTAACCCATTGGTAGTCTTCCCAAGCTTCCTAGAGAGAGTTTGAAATCCCATTTTCTTAGTTTTCAAAGACTAAAAATAAGGGAGCTCCACTGAAAATCCAACTAAGCCTACACTCAATACCAACCTAATTCACTTTGCAAGCACCCTCAGGGAACTCAATCGAGTTCACCCAAGCCTTTTCCCAAGCTCTAAAGGCAAAAGAAGGAGCACTCTTGACCAAGACAGAGATCAAGTGAAGGTGGAGTTGGCCTCAAGAAGGATCCACCCAATTTCAAAGCCTCCAAACTTCAACAAAGCTTCATCTCCACTAGACGAAGCTTCTCCAAGGGAATCGAATGCCGGTGAAAGCCTCCAGCAAAGTAAACCATTAAACTGATCAATCTAGCCATGGTATGGTCTTTTGTGAAGTGAAGTTTTATCTCATGAGATTCTAGCAGTTAGATGTGATCTCTCTTGCATTGTGGAGGTGTGGGTTGAGTTTGAGATCAATTCGAGCTCAATCGAGCTTGAATCATGCCATAGAAGATGCACGGTGGCCATCTCCCGTAGGCGATCTCAGGGAAGAATCATGGGTCATCCATTCGTGCATTTTGGATGGAAGGCCATGATTAAAACACATAGATCCCATGGATTAATCCTTTAAAACTGCAGATATAACCTCAACCGTCCGATCCTTAATCGGACTGATAGGAGAAAGTGCATAGCACCGTCGCTGATGCGGCGCTATGATATGATAACTTAAATAGCGAATCCTGTCATGCCACATGGAAAGTGCGTGTCGCGTCAACCTCCACATGGTGTCGATGTAATTAACTATATAATTAGGGTTTTAGATTACCAAATTAATCAAGGAAACTTCAAAAATGCATATCTAAGTGTAGAAAAATCAGAAAAATGTGAAATAAATTGCATATGAAAGATAATTGAATGTATAATATTATAAAATTAATTTGGATGGACTTCCAACAATGTTATTTTCTAAATTTGGGTTTTATTAGGAATTTTATTTTGTTAATTAATTTCTAATTGCTCTATTGATTAATTCTAAACTTCTTGTGTATGATTAGAGGGATGACTTCTGCCTCCCCTAAATTTCTTGGGATTTATTGATGGTTTAATTAGAGAAATTGCTAGATTAATTTCTAATTACCATCTTAATGTAATTAAGCCTAATTAAGTGTGTAATCAGTGATTTAATCTTTTGATTGAGTTAATTAAAGTTTGTTTAAATGAATAGGAGGTTTAGGGAATAATTTTGGGATATTTTCCTTAAGCTATTCCTTAAACCCACCTCTTTCTTCCTTAATCCAAATTTAATTAAGAATTAATTCACTAATTACTTACCTAATTAATTTGATAAAATTTTAAAACTTTCTAGAACTTAACTAATCCATCTTGGGTAGATGCTTAGGTGTTCAATAATCTAAGCACATTAAGGAAATCAAAATCCAACTCACATGTGTGAGAGGGGTTATGAAAGTACTTAAGCTTAAACCCCTTAGTTTATTTAATCATTAATCATGAGCCAATTGCATTAGGCCCTTTTATTCCTAGGTGCATTGTTGATTTAAATTCCTTGTGTGATTTTATGTCATATCATTAGCTCATAATTATTTGATTAAGTATGCTAAGGTGGTATAGGTAAGGAGTAATTAACACACTTAACTCATACCTTAACTAAATAAAATATTGAAAATCATGTAATGATCCTAAGAACAAACTAAATTAACTCACATATGGGGGAAATGGGTTAGGACCAGAAAACATTCTTTCACATTTCCTAAATCAAACATAAAGCAAATTCAAAGCACAAATCATATTAAATAAACTTTGATTCACTTTGAACTTTCTTATTTCATAGAATTATCTTTAGGAATTAAGGGTGAATGAATTTACATTACTTTCATCACTTTATTTCTTTCCTAGCATGTTAAATGTGTATGTCATATGAAATTCATGCATTCATATCTTTAAAAAAAATCAAAATTAAAATGAAATATTTCTTTATATCAAATTGCATGTTTTTGGCTAAAGTAAAATATGAATGGCTATCATCAGTAATAAACCCAAAAATATTTTCAAAATCTATAAATCAAACACCTAAAATTGAAAGTATGCTACTTATAATTATTTATAAGCTTGCTTGTGGATATAAATATGAAGATGTGCATAGTGTGGCTTTCCTTCTATTTTCTTTTAGCATAATTTTGAATAAAATTTGGCAAAGTGTATAGTTCATTTGAAAAAAACACAACACTTGCTTAACCCTATTCCTATCCATTCCTATGCTATTACCTAAGAATGACATCCACATTTGTACAAATAAATTGCATAAACAAAATAAACAAATAAATACAAATGTTTAGCATCTTTCTCTTTCCATTCATTTCTTTTGTACATGTGTTTGTATTTAAGGAAAGTGGTATATTAGTCTGGACAATCCTGAGGTTGCAAGAATTTAAGTAGCCCTAAGTAGGTCTTGTACCTTACACCCCTAGTGCCAACAATGGCATCGTACTCACTTGTGCCTTTCATACATACACATGTGCATGTGAATAATGGATAAAAGACACCCCTCTTTTCTACTTAATGAAAATCATGCATCATAAACCATTCCAATTTTTTTAAGTAATATTTCTTAGCATTCATCATAAAGTGTGCTAAACATTTTCACTTGTATGTATAGATATGCTTAAAATTCATTCATATGCATGCTGTACATGTTGGGATAGAAATGAAGTGATGTGTGCTTTGTGATATTAATCACTTTACTTAATCTTAAAATTCCTTTCTTTTTGAATAAGTTTGTTTAGGGAAAATATAAACTTAGGATTAATTAAAACACATAATAAGGCATTCACTAAACAAAACTAAATATGAATCTATTTTACAAATTACTTAAGGTAGGGAAGGAAAGAAAAGTTCTCTTCTCTTTTCCCTCTCTTTAAAACTTAGTAATTAATTATAGGATTCACTTAAACCAAATCAAAATACAAAAATAAAATCAATCCAAATCAACTAAACACTTAAATGAAATCACAAAGTGATTAGGGGATTAACAATTAATTAATTTTGGATTAAGGAAGGAAAGGGGTTTAGGGAATGGCATAGGAAAAATTCCCCAAATCTATTACATAAATCTCTTCTCTACTTAAGCAAGGATTAATTAACTTAATAAAGGGATTAAACCACTGTTCATATGCTTAATTAAGCTTAATTATATTAAGAGGGTGATTAAGAATTCATTATATGATTTTCCTAATTAACTCATCAATAAATCCCAAGAAAATTAAGGGACGTAGAGGTCATCCCACTAAATACTATTAAATGAAATCACCCAGGAAATTTGAAAGGAATTAATGAAAAAATTAGGGAGTAATTATGGTTATTAAGTTTTCATTAAAACCCTATTTGAGGAAAATACAATATTAAAAATCCATTGGAAATAATTTTAGAATATTCTCCTCTGAATTATCTTTATAGTTCATTTTACTTTGTATTTTTGTTATTTTTCTAGAATTAGTTATACAATTTTGAAGATTCAGCCATTAAGGATAATTAATTAAATCCCTAATTAAAAATACACCTTCCATGGCAAGATCCGAGCTCGATTGAGCTCGGATTGAGCTCAAACTCAACCCACACCATCATCATGCAAGGGAGAAGACATCCAACAGCTAGTTTCTCATGAGGTGAGAATTTCTTTCATAAAGGACCACACCATGGATAGTTTAAGCTTGGGTTGAGAGCATACCTCACTGGAGGCTATCACCGATGCTCGAATTTGTTGAAGTAGATTTGTCTAGTGGAGACGAAGCCCTGTTAAAGATTTGAGGTGATTTGGTTGAGTGGATCTTCCTATGGACCAAGCTCTCCTTCAATTGGGCTCGGCCTTGATCAAAGTCTCCTCCCCCTTGCCTTGAGAACTTCGATGAAGCTTGGAGTGAGTTTGATTGAGTCCTCTGAAGAAGCTTGCAAGAGGAATTGGCTTAATTTTATGTATTGGAAGAGATGGAATTTTACTTGAGCTCCCCTATTTTTGGTTTAAGAGAAATCAAAAATGAAGAATCCCAAATGCTTGGGGATTGCTTGAGGGAGCTTGGGAAGCTTGAGGGAGCTCTCTTTCATTCAATCAAAAGTGTGTCTGTTGAATTCAAGTGGAATTAGGGGGAGTATATCTCCCCCTAGGTGAATCAAATAGTAGCAAGCTCTCTTGACCATTTTGATCCAATACACCCTATTCAATGGGTTTGTTGAGTTGTTTAGACTGGCATGGCATTCGGTTTTGGCCAGAGAAGGTAGTGGGGAAGTTTGCCAAGTGCAAAACAAGGTGGAGGAAGGGTTCTCATGTGCTCATGTCCATGGAGGTGGTCAGCATTAGCCTTAGGTTGGGTTGGGCTGACCCAAACCCATTGGGTCATGTGCATCATGTCCATTAGTGACCATTTGGTCCACTAAGAGGATGCCAAGTGTCCATGAAAAGGAATTGACCAAATTCAAAGTGGTTTTGATTTTGGGTTACCCTATGGCCTAGGGGTAAAATGGTCATTTGGCTTGGATTTCAGTTTGAGTATGTTTGGTATGATTGAAAAATGGTTTAGGCCAAGCTTGAATGAATTTGGAGTTGATTTGATATGATTTGGCTCATGTTGACCCATTTAGGTCAAAATGGGTCGAGTTGACCAATTGGTCAAATTAGGTCAAACCAAGGGTTGGGTCAAGTTCATATGATCATTTGAAATGTGTTGGCAACTTTGGTTCTGTTCAATTTGGTTTAGATTTTATTTTGGTTCAATTGATTTCATTTAGGTCAAATGGGTCAAGTTGAACAATTTGACCCATTTGACCTATTTGGGTTTGGTCATGTGTTGGTTTATGTTTGGTTGATCATTTAAAATGTATTGGTATCTTTGTTTCTAATCAATTTAGTTTATATTTGGATTTGGCTCAATTTGACCATTTAGGTCAAGTTGGGTTCAATGTCAATTGGGCTAGGTTGGGCCAATGGAGGCTTTGGTCAAGTTCAACAGTCATTTTGGAATGAACTTGACCCATTGGTTTCAATCAATTTGGCTTAGATCAAATTTTGACACATTTTTGACTTTTTAGGTCAAGTTGGGTCAACTTGGGTCAAGTGGCCAATTGGGTTAGGTTAGGCTCAAATGTTGACTTGGCCAAGTTCAAACATTGATCATAAATGAGTTTTGATCAATGGTTTCAATCAATTTGGCATATGGTGGATTTTGGCTAGTTTAGGATTCATTTTGGTCAAATGTTGACTCGGTCAACCTTTATGTTTGACTTGGTTTGACCCAATTTGAGTAATTGATCACCTTATGATGATTGTTGCTCACAATGTGAGGCTTAGTTGGGCTTAGTTCAATCCAATTTGGGTAGGATTAGAATTTGGCTCAAAAGGGATACTTTATGTCACTTTGGGTCAAGTGAGCCTCAGTAGGTCAAATGGCTTGGTCAAAGCTTGATTTGAGTTTGATTAAACTTACATATGGACTTATGATTGAAATATAAATCCATTTACAAAATATTTGAAGTCAAATGAGTTTTGATTCATTTGACAATTTCAAGTTCAAATGGGGAACATGAGTTTGACTTTGGTTTAATTTTTTCATTTTAGTTTTGCTTTCGTGATTGAAGTTTATGTTTATATTTGGATTTATTATTGTAGGATTGATTGAATCATGAATAAAAATCAAGGGTTTGTCTTGATTTAAATTAGATTTGGCTAAATTCAAGAATTTGACTTGAAAGGCTTAGGTTGAATTTTTGTTGAATTTGGATTTGATTTTTGGATTTGGTTTTGGATATTTGATTGAAGTTTGTGTTTATATTTGGATTTATAATTGAAGGATTAATTGAATCATGAACAAAAATCAAGGGTTTGGCTTGATTTGAATTTCATTTGGCTAAGTCCATGATTTTGACGTGAAAGGCTTAGGTTGGATTTTGGTTGATTTAGATTTGTTTTTGAATTTATTTTTGGATATTGAATTTATATTTCATTTATATTTGTGAATATAAATGAGAATATAAGTGGGTTATGAGAAAATCCCTTGAATTTGAATTTATTTAGATTTGATTTGAGCTAAGTCCATGAGGGGAATCAAAGGACTTAGGAAAGATTTTTTTGATTTGGATTTGAATTTTGAATTTGGTTTGATTGATTTGAGTTTGAGAAAATCAATTAAGTTGGAATTGATTTAAGTTTTGATGAAAATCAATTAAGTTGGAATTGATTTAAGTTTTGATGTTGATTTGATTTGGAATTTGGAGTTAGTTTAGACTTGATTTAGAATTTGACTTAGAGGAAGAAAGTTAAGATTGGTTCAAGCTATAAGGTAGGCAAATTTTCCTAACACCCCTAAGGTATAGTCTATTCCTATGGCTAACTCTTCTAATCCTCTAGGGTTAGGTTGAGTATCCACCTAATCACTGGATGTGTCTTAAGACTAAGGAACTCTTAAAGTCTAAGAGAAGTCCTATGTCTAAGATGGAGGGGTTGAGAATTCATCCTAAATATGAGATCAGCATGTACCTAATGCAATTTGCTCACAATTAATGATTAATTAAGTTAAAGGATTTAATTTAAGTACTTTCATAACCCTTCCCACACATGTGGGTTGGATTTTGATTGCCTTAAGCTACTTAGATTTTTTAACACCTAAGCACTTACCCAAAGTGTATTGGTTAAGTTCTAGAATGTTTTGAAAATTTTATCAAAGTAATTAAGCAAGTGCTTAGGGGATTAGCCATTAATTAAGTTTGGATTAAGGGAGGAAAGGGGTTTAGGGAATGGCTTAGAAAAAATTCCCAAAACACATTCCATAAACCTCTTCTCTACTTAAGCAATGCTTAGTTAACTTAATAAAGGGATTAAACCATTGTTCATATGCTTAATTACCCTTAATTACATAAAGAGAGTGATTAAGGATTCATCAATTGATCTCCCTGGTTAGCTCATCAATAAATCCCAAGAAAATTAGGGGAGGTAGAAATCATCCCCCTAAATGCACATGAGAAGTTTGGAATTAATCAGTGGGATAATTAAGGAGTAATTAAGATTATTAAGTTTTCATTAAAACCTTAATTGAGGAAAATACACAGCTCAAAATCCATTAGAAACAATTGTAGATTATTCTCCGAAGAAATATCTTTATAGTGCATTTTACTTTGTATTTGTATGATTTTTTTAGAATTATTTATCCTATTTTGAAGTTTCAATGATTATCCATTAATTAAATAGCCTAATTAAATGACTAATCCCGTTGGTGCCACATGGAGGCTGATGTAGCGCGCGCTTTCCACAAGGCATGATGGGATTGGTCACTTAAGTTGTCACATCCCACTGCCGCATCAACGGTGGCGCTACGCACTTTTTCCTCATCCATCCGATCAAAGATCGGACAATTGAGATCGAGCCCACGACTCTTAAGGGATTAGATCAGAGATCCTATGCGGCTTGATCATGGCCGTCCATCTAAAATGCACGGATGGGCGGCCCATGATCCATCCCTAACCTCGTCTATGGGAGATGGCCACCGTCCATTTTCCATGGCATGATTCGAGCTCGATTGAGCTCGGATTGAGCTCAAACTCAACCCACACCATCATCATGCAAGGGAGAAGCCATCCAATGACTAATTTTACTTAAGATGCAAATTTCTTTCACAAAAGACCACACACTCCCTATTCAAGGCTTGGTTTTGATCCATACCTCGCCGGAGGCTACCACCTATGCTTAAATTTGTTGAGGTAGCTTCATCTAGTGGAGACGAAGCTCTATTGAAAGTTTCAAGCCTTGGGATTGAGTAAATATTCCTATGGACCAAGTCACCCTTCAAATGCTCATAGCCTTGATCAAAGTCTCCTCTCCCTTGCCTTGAGAACTTGGATGAAGCTTGGAGTGAGTTTGATTAGGTCCCCTCAAGTTGCTTGAAGGAGGAATTGGCTTGATTTTGTGTATTGGATGAGATGGATATTTGAGGGGGGCTCTTTTTTTTGGTTTGAGAGAAATCAAAAATGGAGAATTGGAGATGGATCTAGAAAGCTTAGGGAGACTTGCAAATGCTTGCTCTGAGTTCTCTAAGCTCAATCGAGTGTGTGAGTGTTGAATTCAAGTGAAATTAGGGTGAGTATATCTCCCCTTGGTGAATCGGACAGCCACAAGCTCTTTTGTCAGTTTGATCCAATTCACCATATTCAAAGAGTTTGTTAGTTTAGAGTGTCATGGCATTCGGTCTTGGGTGTGGAGTGGAGTAGTGAAGCTCCCATGTGCTTGAAGTGAGTGGAGGAAGAATTCCCATGTGCTCATGTCAAGTGAGATGGTCAGTTTTGACCTTGGGTTGGATTTGGCTGACCCAAACCCAATGGTTCATGTGCACCATCCCTCATTGACCATTTGGAAGAGGATGTCAGTGTCCATGAAAAGAAATTCACCAAATTCCAAGTGGTTTTAATTTTAGGTTAGCCTATGGCATAGGGGTAAAATATTCATTTGGCTTAGATTTTAATTTGAATATATTTGGTATGATTGAAAAATGGGTTGGGCCAAGTTTCAATGAATTTGGAGTTGGTTTGACATGATTTGGCTCATGTTGACCCATTTACATCAAAATGGGTCAACTTGGGTCAGGTTAACCGATCAGTCAAATTGAGTCAAATCAAGGGTTGGGTCAAGTTCATATACAACAACAACAATAACAATAATAAGCCTTTGTTCCACTTGGGGTGCATGAATCCTTTGTCTCAGTGTCCTATTATGTCAAATTCTCATTTAATTCAAGTATACTAAGGTCATTTTTTATACATCTTAACCAAGTCTTTTTAGGTCTACCTTTACCTTTCTTAACATAAGGCAAATCTAATGCACCTACTCTCTTAACCAGGTCATCGGACGGCCGACGCTTTATTTGCCCAAACCATCTAAGGTGACTCTCTCTAATCTTATCTGCCACTGGAGCTACTCCAACTTTTTCCCGAACAAACTCATTTCGCATTTTATCTATAAGAGTAAAGCCACTCATCCACCTGAGCATTCTCATCTTTGTAACACTTAACTTAGTCTTATGCTTCTCTTTTGCCAACATTACATAAGTCATTGCGGTCTTACCACCATCTTATAAAATTTTTCCTTAAGTTTAAGTGGAACTTTTCTATCACACAACAGGCAAGATGCATTCCTCCACTTCAACCACCCAACTTCAATTATACTAATAACATCTCCAACTATTTCACCATCATTTTGAACAATAGTGCCTAAATATCTGAATCGCTCACTCTTATTAATGACTTGTTCACCCAATGTTATAACACTACCACTAGAACTTCTACAACTAAAATTACACTCCATATATTCAATTTTAGATCTACTTAAATAAAAACCTTTAGACTCTAATGTTGACCTCCATAATTCAAGTTTCTATTAGACTCCCTCTCTAGTCTTATCAACAAGAAGAATGTCATCAACAAAAAGCATACACCAAGGCACATATTCCTATAAATGCCTAATAAGAACATCCATAACTAAATCAAAAAAGATAAGGGCTTAAAGCTGATCCTAGATTTAATCCAATTGAAATAGGAAAATATTTTGTCAATCCTCCTTGTGTTTGGACACAAGTAATAGCTCTAGTATACATATCCTTAATTACATATATTAACTCCTTTCTATTCTAGAACTCTCCAAAGAACAACTCTTGAAACTTTAACATAAGCTTTCTCTAAATCAATAAATATCATATGGAGATCCTCCTTACTTTCTTTATGCTTCTCCATCAAACCTCTTAACGAATGTATAGCATCCATAGTAGATCTACCTGGCATGAAACCAAACTGATTGTGAGAAACTTTTGTATCATATCGTAAGCTATGCTCAATTACTCTCTCCCATAATTTTAATGTATGACACATTAACTTAATTCCTCTAAAATTTGCACACTCTTATGCATCATCTTTATTCTTAAATATAGGAACCAACAAACTCTTTCTCCACTCATCTAGTATCTTTTTAGTCTTTAAAATAACATTAAAAAGATTTGTAAGCCAAGAAATTCCTTGATCTCCTAAACATTTCCACACTTATTGGAATATCATCGTCTTATCTTGTTTTCCACATTTCATTTTCTTTAAAGTTTCTCTAACTTCAGATTTACTAATACGATGATAAAAATAAAATTCTCTATTTATGTTTAGGGTATTAAGGTTGCTAAAAGTAATTGTACTTTCAAATTCTTCATTGAAAAGTTTATCAAAATAGCTCATCCACCTATTTCCAACATCCTTTTCTAAGAAAAGCACTTTATTTTTCATCCTTAATATACCTCACTTGAACTAAGTCTTTACTTCTCCTATCTCTTTGGTTGGCTAACTTATACATACAGATTTCACCTTCTTTGATATCTAATCTATTGTATAAATCACTAAAAGCTAAATTTTTGTGTCATATATTAGAATATCTACAGGCCATTTTATATCTTTCCCAATTCTTCGAATTTTTACATCTAAACTAAGTTTTATAATAATGCTTCTTATTTCTTATCTTTTCTTGCACACTCTCACTCCACCACCAACTATTTTTATTAAAAGAAGTTTTTCCTTTTGATTCTCCAAGCACATTTTTAGCAACTGCTTAATTTCACTTGCTACTTTTTCCCACATAATATCAGCTTCCTTATGAGCATCCCATATTTTAAGCTCTTGTAGCTTGCACTTAAAAATATTTTTATTTGTGTTCTTTAAATATCCCCATCTAATCCTAGGATAATAATTTGATTTATTTTTTCTCTTACAATCTTTCATCTTAAAATCTAAAACTAAAAATCGATGTTGGGTACTTAAACTTTCACTTGGAATGACCTTACAATCTTTATAATCTAAGCGATCTATTTTTCTTATCAAAAAATATTCAGTCTGTGCTTTACTAGATCCATTTTTATAAGTAATAATATGTTCATCTCTTTTCTTAAATAAATTATTAGCAACTACAAATCATAAGCTAAGGTAAAATCTAATATAGTCATACTTTCTTCATTAGTCACTCCAAATCCATAACCACCATGAATACTTTTAAAATCTTCTATCACTCAGCCAACATGTCCATTTAAATCTCCTCCAATAAATACTTTTCTTCAAAGGTATCTTTTGTATTAATCCCTAATTCATTCCAAAAATTTTCTTTTGAGCTTACATCCAAACCTACTTGAGGAGCATAAACACTTATAACATTGATAATCTTAGTATCAACAATAATCTTTAAAGCTATAATTCTATCTCCACATCTATTAATATTTATAACATAATCCTTCAAACTTGTATCTATAATCACACCTACACCATTTCTAGTTTGACTTTTACGTGAAAGCTAAAGTTTAAAACCTAAACTATCAATCTCATTAGCCTTATCTCGAACCCATTTAGTTTTTTGAACACATAAAATGTTTATCTTTCTATGAACCATAATATCTACTAATTCCATTAATTTACCTGTAAGAGTATCGATATTCCAATATCCTAATCAAATTCTAGTTCATATGACCATTTGAAATATTTTGGTATCATTGGTTTGGTTCAATTTGATTTATATTTGGATTTGGTTCATTTACTTTCATTTAAGTCAAATGGGTTAAGTTGAGCAATTTGACCCATTTGACCTATTTGGGTTAGGTCATGGGTTGGTTTATGTTTGGTTGATCATTTAAAATGGATTGGTATTTTTGTTTCTAATCAATTTTGGTTTAATTTGATTTTTGCTCAATTTGACCTTTTAGGTCAAGTTGGGTTCAAGGTCAATTGGGCTAAGTTGGGTCTAGTTGGCCAATTGAGGCTTTGGTCAAGTTCAACAAGTGATTTGGAATGAACTTGACCCTTTGGTTTCAATCAATTTGGCTTAGATCATGTTTTGACACATTTTGACTTTTTAGGCCAAGTTGGGTTAACTTGGGTCAAGTTGTCAATTGGGCTAGGTTAGGCTCTAATGATGACTTGGTCAAGTTCAAACATTGATCATGAATGAGTTTTGATCAATGGTTTCAATCAATTTGGCCTATGGTGGATTTTGGCTAGTTTAAGTTCCATTTTGGCTAAATGTTGACTTGGTCAAATCTTAGGTTTGACTTGGTTTGACCCAATTTGAGTGATTGATCATCTCATAATGATTGTTGTTCATAATGTGAGGCTTAGGTGGGCTTAGTTCAATCCAATTTGGGTAGGATTAGAATTTGGCTCAAAGGGATCACTTTGGGTCAAGTGAGCCTAAGTAGGTCAATTGACTTGATCAAGGCTTGAATCAAGTTTGATTGAACTTAGATATGGACTTATGATTGAAATAGAAATCAATTTACAAGTGGTTTGAAGTCAAATGGGTTTTGATTCATTTGATAATTTCAAGTTCAAAAGGGTGAACATGAGTTTGACTTGGGTTTGATTTTTGAATTTAGTTTTCATTCAATGATTGGATTTTATGTTTATATTTAGATTTATGATTGAAGAATTGATTGAATCATGAAAAAAAATCAAGGGTTTGACTTGATTTGAAGTTGATTTGGCTAAGTTCAAGAATTTGACTTGAAAGGTTTAGGTTGAATTTTGATTGAATTTGGATTTGAGTTTTGAATTGATTTTTGGTTTGATGTTTAAAGTTTATGTTTATATTTGGATTCATGATTTTAGGATTGATTAAATCATGAAGAAAAATCAAGGGTTTGGCTTAATTTGAATTTGATTTGGCTAAGTTCAAGATTTTGACTTGAAAGGCTTAGGTTGGATTTTGGTTGAATTTGGATTTGATTTTTGAATTTATTTTTGGATATTTGAATTTATATTTCATTTATATTTGTGAATATAAATGAGAATATAAATGGGTTATGAGAAAATTCCTTGAATTTTAATTGATTTAGATTTGATTTAGGCTAAGTTTATAAGGTAGAATCAAAGTGACTTTGGAAAGATTTTTTATTTGGATTTGAATTTTGAATTTGGTTTGATTGATTTGAATTTATACTTCATTTATATATGTGAATATAAATGAGAATATAAATGGGTTATGAGAAAATTTCTTGAATTTGAATTGATCCACAATTGATTTGGATTTGATCTGAGCTAAGTCCATGAGAGGGAATCAAAGGACTTAGGAAATATTTTGGAGTTTGGAATCCAATCATGGGCTTCAATCATAGGTTTCAATTATTTGGGATTGATCCATGATTTGAGAAAATCCATTGAATTTGTTCAAGGTTTGAGTTAGAGTTAGAGTTGATATGAGGTTGGAGTTTTGACTTGGAAGAAGAAAGTAAGGATTTGGTTCAAGCTATAGGGTAGGCAAATTTTCTAACACTCTTAATGGCTAACTCTTCCGAGTCTCAATGCGTAGGTTAAGTATTCACCTAATCACTAGAAGTGTCTTAAGATTAAGAAAACTCATAGTGTCTAAGAGAAGTCCTATGCCTAAGATAGAGTTGTTGAGAGCTCATTCTAAAAATGAGATCAACAAAGGGCGTCCAATAGGTGTGGTGTGATTGACAAGGTACATCACACGTATTGTGGTTGACCGAAATGATCAACAACACCGGACAATCACAAACACTAAAAAAATGATCTACTCCTAACCCAAGGTGTAGAAAGAATCCAGAGCTTAGTGCAATGTGACTCTACTCATGTCAAAGACATAAGAGAGTGAAGGAAGAATCCAATAAGGATAGAGTATGTGAACCTTCCACTAGGGAAATAGGTTCAAATAATCCACAAGGTGATGAGAGGTTTGATTTGATTCAAATTTCATTGGGGAGAGAAATTAATTTGATTTGTTAATTGTTTAGTTTTTTGTTAACTGCTTTTGTTTGTTTGACTCTACTGAGGGAGATTGATTGAATTTATTTCAGATTCTTAGATTTTGAATTTGGGATGAACCCTGTTGGTTTGCGATAGATCGCACTAAGTAGGAGCCATGGAGGCTGTGGAGAAAAATTCCTATAGAGGAGTCGCCTTTCAAATCTGTGGTGAAAAGAAAGAGGAGACCTATAAAAATTCATCTTTTTAAGACACCACGCAGATCCACAAATGTGCTTATTCAGGTGATCAAGTACGTCATCAGGAAATAGTATAATATCTCGAAAGACAGAAGTCACTACCTTTTAATGGACCTAATCACCTCAATAAGGACTCCTAAGGATGGTGGGTCTGCATATGTACCAGAGATTCTTCCCCTACTTTATATGAAAAGTAAAGCATGATTTATTTTAAATCGGGTTCATTAAGTTCCCTACAGGGGCAAGCCCTCATAGTTAATTACATCCTAAGGAACAGGATCCCTTAGGAAAACTCTCGATTAAGGTAAATAATCATTCTCTTTGAAGATTTCAATAGGAAGGACTGCCAATCGATTGGTTTATTTTTGAAGATCAAATGAGATTGATCAAAAGAGGGAGTTATTATCGAAACCAAAATGGAAGATAAGTAGGAAATACCCATGATGCTAGCAAACCTAGCGAGCATCTCAAACTATCCTATAATTGGGCTTAACATTTTATAAATTGATTTAATTTATTTGAGTTAGATTTTTCATTCAAAATTTTGGACTTAAGATTCCTTAATACAAGATTATGAAAATGCCTAAGAGGTAAGGAATTATGCTTATGACCCGTAAAAGGGAAAAGCAACCTCAGAACCTCAGGAGCCTCGGCGAGGGCTAGAAGCACAACCTAAATCTAAGGTAAAAATGGGTAATTAGTTTGCCTCCACAATTGAGGACAAACCACCCGACATCTTGGACTAACAACTACCTAGTGGTGGCCGCCAACTAACTCCTCCTATGATTTTAAATACATGTATGCAAGTCTTTATGCTTATGCAAGATAGCAAGGTCGTTATTTATTAAAAAGAGACTAAGTCCTTAAACTCACTCCCTAAAGAGACTAAATAATGTAAAGGGACATGCTTCAAATGACCTAAATCTAATACATTTCAAATTTCTTTTTTATTTTTTATTTTGGATAATTATTTTTGACCCAGGCTAATAGGATTTTTTATGACTAGTGCATGAGAAAGAAGGTTATTGGCCAAAATCAGTGAGAAGGGAGGAGGTGAGTTTCCACCATGGCTCTCATAGGTCAAACCAAAGTTCTCTAGCAAAGATGGAAGCCCTCCAATCAAGAGTGAAATAAGATGCATTTGTGCATGATATTATAAAGAAATGCTCATCCAACTAAGGGGTTGCTAATTTTTTTATCTTGATTTTAATCCTAAGCATTAGGTGACTTTATGAGTTATTTAATTTTTATTTGAGTTATTAAGTTGGGTAAAAGATTTATTTTTCCCTAAAGAGCCTAATCCTTATCCATGTCATACATAAAGTAAGGATGAAACTAGGAAAAGCATGCCACTTAATGCAAAAGCTAAATAAATCATCAAATAATTTATAAATCTAATCGTAAAAAAGAATAAATGGTTGTTGTGGTCAGGCACCACCGCACAAACCCAAAAATATCAAATATGGGTAACCGAGCTTTACCCTTATACAACCCGGAATAAAAAATGAATATTATAATTAAGCAAAGAATTCATTGTTATGGGGGTCTTCAAACTTTATTCTTTTTTCTTCTTTTCTTCTTTCTACTTTCTTCTTTCTTTCTTTTTTGGTTCATTATTTTGGATGGTTGGAAGGTGGATGCTCCAAGGATTCACATAGTACATAAGATAGGATCTTATGAACAATGCTCATCCTAATCCCCATAACAAATCATTCCAAAATCCTAATTATACAAATTTTAACATGAAAAGGAAAAGTGAAAATCTAACTAACACCTGTAAAATAAAAGTTAGCTAAAACACACCACACAAATTCCAAGCATGTATATTGGACTTATCACCCCATACATGGGTGACTAAGTCCACCTGCCTATGGATTATGCTTAGGGGTATAAAGTACCTACAAGCAAAAGTATTTATATTCTTATTTATGATAGTGCCCCTTAAGCACAATCCCATGTAGAAAAGAATAGTCAGACTAAGAACATCCTCATTCATTCTATGAGCATAGACCCTAACATCCAGTCTAAAACATATATCACAAAACAAAACATAATATCAAACCATGCACCGACCTAACTTAAGGCTAGAAGTAGTGACTTAAGCTAATGTGTATGCTTTGAATGCTTGTGTAATATGCTTAGCTTATGGCTAGGTTCAAATTTTCTAAGTATGAAGAACATGTTCAACTTAGAGGAGGGTTTCATTTGAGTTGTTTAAGTATTTTGGGTTAGTTTTATTTCATGTTTTAATTTGTTTTAAATGGATCCTACAATTAATTACTAAGTTGTGAAGAGAGGGAAAGAGAAGAGGACTTCTCTTTCCTTCCCAAACCTTAAGTAATTTTCTAAAGTAGGTTCATATTTTAGTTTCAGTTAGGTAAATGTTTTGATTACATCTTTTAAATAAGTTCTAAGTTTAGATAAACTCTAAACAAACCTATTCAAAAAGAAAGGCATTTTAAGATTAAATAAAATGAATCAAAATTCACATAACACACATTACATAAATTCATTTAAGAAATTTATAGAAGTTGAATATGCATGATTTTGTTAAGTAGAAAATACTTTCCTTATCCAAATTTTCAAATACATAGATGAAAATGTAAGAAAATAAGTTTAAGTAATACATACATGAAAGTAAGTGTACAAGCACTTAGGTCTACTTAAATCCTTGCAACCTCGGGGTTGTCCAGACTAATATACCACTTTCCTTAAGTACAAACATGTATATAAAAGAAATGAAATAGAAAAGAAAAATGCAAAAGTTGTTTAATGGATTCATTTTTGTTTATGTAATTTATGCATGCATGTATAGGAAACCCTTCTTAGGTTATAGCATAGTGATGAATAGGGTATGAAATTAAGTAAGTGTTGGGTTCTTTTCAAATGAACCCTACATCTTACTAACTCTTATTCAAAACTATGCAAACATAAGAAAGAAAGGAAACCTATACTAAGCATACATTTATACTATTTCACATGCAAGCTTATAATTAAAGTATAAGTAGCATACTTTCAGATTTTGTATTTCATTTATAAGTTTTAAAAGTAATTTGGATTTAGTAGTGATAATATCTACTCATATTTCTACTTTAGCAAACACATGCAAGTTTGACATCAAGTAAATAGTTTCATTTTAAAATTTAAGAAATGAAATTATGAATGTATAAAATCACATGGCATACAACTTAGCATGTTGGGGAAAGACCCAAAGCAATAAAAGCATGTAAACAAACTCACTTCACTTAAATCCTAAAGAAATTCTTATAGAATAAGAAAATTTAGAATAAATCAAAGTGAATTTCAAAGTGATTTTTGTTTAGTTTGAAGTTTGATTTATTTTTGAAAAGGGGAGATGAGTTTGTTGTTCCTAACCCATTCCCACATGTTCTTAATATTTTGTTTCAATTTTTAGATAATTAGATCCATTTTTATGTGTTGATTAGGTTAAAGTATGAATTAAGTGGCTTAATTAACCCTTACCCACACCACCTTAGAAGAATTAACTAACTAATTATGAGCCAATGAGATGACATAAAACCCATAAGGAATTTAAATTTGCAATGCACCTAATAATGAAAAGTCTAATGCAATTTGGCTCACAATTAAAACTTAATTAAGCTAAGGGGTTTAGCTTAAGTAATTTCAAAATACCCTTTCACAAATGTGAATGGAATTTTGATTTCCTTAATTGAACTTAGGCTATTAAACAACTAAGCATCTACCAAAGTTAGATTAATTAAGTTCTAGAACTTTTTAGAATTGTTGAAAATTAATTAAGGGGATAATTAATGAATTAATCCTTAATTACGAGGAGATTAAGGAGAGAAGAGGGGGTTTAGGGAATAGCTTAGGGGAAACACCCCAAAATTATTCCATAAACCTCCTACTTATTGGATCTAACCTTAATCAACCCTAATCCTAGGGTAAATTCACTAATCATATCCTAATTATGCTTAATTACATGATAAGGGTAATTAGGGAATGAGATAGAAATTTTCCCAATTGAGCCTCAATAAATCTCAAGAAAATTAAGGGAGGCAGAGGTCATCCTCTAAAATGAACCCCAAAAATTTGAGATTAATTGATGAGCTAATTAAAAGATAAATAACAAATTAAGATTCTCAAAGAAACCCAAATTCAAAAAAAAGAGTAATTCAAAATCCATTGAAATCATTTTTAAAATATTCTAGATGAAATTATCTTTTCATAGCATTTTTCCTTTTATTTTTTTTATTTTTCTAGAGGGAATTATGAATTTTAGAAGTTCTCTGAATTAATTAAGAATTAATCAATGCATTTAACTAATCTCTCATTAATCCTTAGTCATGCGTGTGCGGTATGTGGTCAGCGCTATCGTGTTTACCATGAGGAGACAGCTTAAGTTGTCACCTCACAAAGGCGGTGGCGGTGCACGAGCTTAAATTCCCTGTTGTTCGATCAAATATCAGACGGCTAAAGATTCCCCAGCAATTTTAAAAGGAAAATCAGATTACTAAACATGCTAAATAATCTCAGTCGTCCATCTAAAATGCGTGGATGGATGGCTGAGAAGAGCCAAGTTTTTCCTCTTGATCAATAGAGACTGTCCATGATCAAGGGGAAGATCAAAGCTCGATCTAGCATGGAATCACACAAAATTTAACTCACACCATCTAGAGAGATAGAACGGCAAATCCAACGATCAAAATTCGATGAGGTGAAGATTTCTTTCACAAAGCTCCACACCACATTGAGTTTAGTGATAAAAAATTCCATACCTGGCCGGAGTTGATCACCAGTGCTCGAGATCGATGGGGTAGCTTCGTCTGGTGCAGATGAAGCCCTGTTGAAATTCTTAGGCCTTGGGATTGAGTGGATCAATGGGTAGACTAACACCACTTCACTTGGCTTCGGCTTTGATTGAATTAAGCTCTTCATTACCTCTAGAACTTCAGAGAAAGCTTAAGCTAATTCGACTTGACCCTCTGATGGAGTGCGTAAGAGTAATTGGAAGGATATCAAGTGTGGAGAAAATTAGTTATTGGATTGAGCTCACCTATGGTACACTGTCCAAAATCGAGAGATAGGAAATTCAAATCCTCTCTAAGAAGCTTGGGAATGCTCTGAGATGGTTGCTCTGGGTTCCTAGCCTTCAATCGACATAGGGTGAATTGAAATTTCATTGAATTAGGGGGAGTATATCTCCCTCTATGGAAATAAGATGGCCGAACCATGAGTTATCATTTTGATCCAATTGATGAGATTGCATAGGTTATTTAGGCTGTTAGCTCTTTGCACATGGACAGTTGGAGATCTTGAGTGGATTGCCAACCTCCCATGTGCATCAAATTGGGCTTAGGAGGGAGTTTGAAGACTCAATTTTAAGTTAGGTGGTCGGGTTTGGTCTAGGGATTGAATGGGCTGACCCAAACCCATTGGGTTGGGTGCTCCACTCATCACTAAGTCCTCTTAAGCTTTTAGGAAAGCCTCAAGTGATTGTGAAGAGGGTATGACCAAAATGCCCATGGATTAAGCCAAAATTTGTTCTATGGCCTAGGGATGGGATGGTCATTTTGCTATTTTTTTCACTTTGGATATGTTGGGTATGTGGAGAAATTAGGTTTGGCCAAGTTTCTTTGGATTTGGAATCCATTTGATGGGGTTTGGCTCATGTTGACCAATTTAGGTCAAAATGGGGCAACTTGGGTCAAGTTGACCAATTGGTCAAATTGGGTCACACTAAAGGTTGAGTCAAGTTCATATGACCATTTGAAATATTTTGGTGGCTTTGGTTTGGTTCAATTTTGTATATATTTAGTTTTGGCTCATATGACTTCCTTTAGGTCAAATGGGTCAAGTTGACCTATTTGACCCATTTGACCAATTTGGGTTAGGTCAAGGGTAGGTTTAGGTTTGGTTAGTCATATGGAGTGGATTGGTATCTTTGTTTCCAATCAATTTGGGTTAAGTACAATTTTGGCTCAACATGACCCATTTAGGTCATGTTGGGTCTAAAGTCAATTGAGCTAGGTTGGGTCTAGTTGGCCAATTGAGATTTTGGTCAAGTTCAACAAGTGACCATTGGTTTAGATCAATTTGGATTAGATCAAGTTTTGACATATTTTTGCCCTTTGGGTCAAAATGGGTCAACGTGAGTCAAGTGGGCCAAATGGGCTAGGTTAGGCTCAAAGGTTGACTTGGTCAAGTTCAAACATAGGTCATGAGTGAACTTAGATCAATGGTTTCAATCAATTTGGCCTATGGTGAAATTTGGCTATATTTTCATTGGGTTAAGTGTTGACTTTTAGTTTGACTTGGTTTGACCCCATTTGATTGATTGATCATCCCATGATGATTGTTGATCATGATGAGAGGGATATATTAGTTTGGTTCAATCCAATTTGGTTAGGATCAAAAGTTAGCTCATAAGGGTACTTTAGGTCACTTTGGGTCAAGTGAGCTTAAATGGATCAAATGGCTTGGTCAAAGTTTGATTTGAAGTTGGTTGATCTTGTTTATGGACTTATGATTGAAATATAAATCCATTTACAAGTAGTTTTAAGTCAAATGGGTTTTGATCCATTTGAAAATTTCATATTCAAAGCAAGAATATGAAAGGAGTTTTGGGTTTGGTTTTTGATTTAAGTTTTGATTGAGTGATTGAAGTTTAGATTTATATATGAGCTCATGATTGTAGGGTTGATTGAACCATGAGAGAAAATCAAGAGTTTGGCTTGATTTTAAATTGATTTGACTAAGTTAAAGATTTTGACTTGAAAGGATTTGAGTTTGATTTTTGGAATTGGTTTTGATTGTTTGAATTTATATTTCATTTATATATGTGAATATAAATGAGAATATAAATTGATCATGATAAAATTTCACGGATTTGAAGTGGTTTAATCATGAATTAGGTTAAATCCATTAAAGGGGATTTAAAGGATTTAAAGAAATTTTTAAATTGAAATTTAATTTTTGAATTAGATTTGATTGATTTATATTTATATTTCATTTATATATGAGAATATAAATGAGGATATAAATAAGTTTTGAGAAAATCCCATGAGTTTGAATAGGTTTGATCAAGGTTTAGAATTGATCCATTAAAGGGAATTTAAAGGATTTAAGGAAAATTCAAGGATTTTAAATTTGGAATTTAATTTTTTTTCCTTCGATTTGATTGATTTTTATTTATATTTCATTTATATATGTGAACATAAATGAGAATATAAATAAGTTTTGAGAAAATCCCATGAGTTTGAATAGGTTTGATCAAGGTTTAGGATTGATTTTGGCTAAGTCCTTTAATGGAAAATTAAAGGGACTTAAGAAAATTTTCATGAATTGACTTTTAATTTTGAGTTTGATTGGATTGATTTTAATTTATATTTCATTTATATATGTGAATATAAATGAGAATATAAATGAGGTATGATAAAATCTCAAAGGTTTGAATAGGTTTGAATCATAATTTTGGTTAAGTCCTTAAGGGAAAATTAAGGACTTAGGTAAAATTTAGACTTAGGCATTTTTGATGGATTTTTTATCATGAATTTTAATCATAGATTTCAATCATGGATATCAATTATATGGAGTTTATTTTTGAGTCATGAGAAAATCAAATAGAATTGATTTGGAGTTTGACTTGAAGAAAAGAATGATTTAAGTGGAAGGAAGTAAGTAAAGGCATGACCTATATGGCTAACTCTTCTAAGTCTTCTAGGGCTAGGTAGAGTGTCCACATAATCACTAGATGTGTCTTAAGACTAAGAAACTCTTAAATTCTAAGAGAAGGTCTTATGTCTAAGATGGAGGGGTTGAGAGCTCATTTTAAAATGAGGTCAACAGAGGCCCAGACCTAAGTCAGATTTACCAATCCAAAGAGATAGTCTACCAAACACATAGTAGGACTAACCAACTAAAGGGAAGCCTTTAGGTGTGTAATGGTCAAGTTAGGAAGAAAGAGTAGGACTCACATCTTCCAAAATAAGGGATCACTTGCTGGGATGATCTATTGGCAAGGCAATAAATTGAACCCAACCTAGGGCTGACTATTGAGTGAATGCCTCTAGGGGACTTAAATCAGCTCAAAGATAGTCAAGATTAATTTCATTTTTTTCATTTATTTTGATGGATTTCGTTAGTTTGTGATGGATCATATAGAGAAGGAGCTTATATTAGTCTAGACTATTTATTATCAACCAAAGGGAATAGCTTCCTACCGATGGGAGAACTATCCAACCAAAGGAGTGCCTTTCGGTTTGCAATGATCAATTCAAGGGTGCTCACATCTTCCATTACAAAAAATTACGGGTGATCGGCAATAAATCGACCGTCGCCTTTAGTTTTTAGTCATGCTAGAAAGAATGCATCATAATCTTACATCTTCCAATGTGGAATGACTGTCGGGGTAACCTACTTGTGGAAAAATAGATTGAACCTGACCTAAGGGTGACTATGGAGTGAGTGCCGACCTGGAGACTTATCTCAACTCAGGTAGTCAGGCAATTCCTATAGGGAGTTCTGTTGGCACTTCCCAAAAGATAGGATGTCTGCTTGAGAAAAGGGGCCCTTTGAGGGCTTGAATTCCTAATCCACAAACGAATTAATTAATTTGTTTATTTAGTTTGTTTTATCGTGGGCCTTGTTGGTTTGCGTGAGATCAAACTGAGAAGGAGCTTATATCAGCCTAGACCTATCTCAGATTTACTGAACCAAGAAAGAATCTACATATCCATAGAATAAATTCTCCAACCATAGGGGTGGCTACTAGGAAAGGGGGACTGTCTAATCCAAGAGTAACCCGAGTAGTGTCTAAATAGTGTCCCAAAGGACATGATCCAAATAGAATGCTCATAGGGAGAGGGGTCGCTAAGGGCTAAATCCAAAACCTTGGAGAAGATGACATGGTTAATCATATATCAAATAGGTATTCGGTGGCCAACCTAAGGAGAAAGCGCGGGGACTCACATCTACCAAGGGTGGTGTATCCACTAGGTGAGTCGCTATCAGCATAGCAAACATCAATCAACCTAAGGTGCTTTTCCAATTTATGAAGAAAGCTCGGGACTCACATCCTTCTATAGTGGAACGGTCACTGGGGAGTCTATCTCTACGTTATCCGACCTGAACTATCGAGTGAATGCCACTAGGGAACTTACATCGACTCAAATGTAGTCAAGAGGAAAGGAGCCTCTGGAGGACTTATCCTAAACCTCAAATATACCCAACCTAGTCAGATCATGATGATTAGTTCAAGAAGAAATCACGGGGACTCACATCTTCTTAAACAAAATCAACACGAGGTAGCCTACTGGCTGGGCAGTAAAGTCTACCAAACTAACAAGGCATTGATTGGTTTGCAACAGTCAAGTTAGAAAGAAAGCACGGGGACACACATCTTCCAAACAACTGACCACTAGGGTGACATACTGGCAAGGTAGCATATCGACCCGACCTAGAGTAGCTAATAAGTGAGTGCCACAAGGGGCTTGCTCCCACATCAAAGTAGCCCGATGCAAAAGATATGTGTTTATTTTTTTGCTTGTATTAAAGGGAATAGAACACCTCTTGGGTTCTCTCACACCTACCCTAAACACGCTTGGAGAATTTAATGAAATAGTGCCATGGATGGCAACCGTGAATTCCCAATAAGAAAGGATGTCGCTCAGGTTCTATTACACCTAACTCAGCTGTGCTAATCTCTTGGGTTCTCTCACACCTATTCTAATAGCGTCAGAGATTATATTTGATTGTGTTTATGAAAGAGGGATAGGATGCCTCTGGGGGACTCTTACATTTATACTAAACACATTATGGCGAATTCACAAGACAAGCAAATAATGCTTTGAAAAAAGAGAATATTTTGATGAAATAGAATTATATTTTTATTCTTTTATTGATAATTATTTTCAAACATATTTTATGGATAATATTTCTTCAAATAGAGCTCATTAATTGAAAACATCAGGTGTTCCCATTTACAATCAATGAGCTGATAAGATCCTCCTTGGTAGGCCTTCTCTATGACATAGGGACCTTCCCAAGTGAGTTCCAACTTGCCTCTTATGTTTCGACGGGCAACAATTGGTCTCCTTAGGACTAACACAAGTTCTCCTACTTGAAAAGACCTAGGGTGGACCAGCTTGTTGTGAGCTTGAATCATTTTAGCCTTATACAACTCGAGGTTCTGGCCCACCCGTAGGTGACTCTCCTCCAAACCTTCGAGCTCTTCTAACCGCTACTTTGCATTCTACTCTGTAGTGATCTTGTTACCCAATGCTATCCTTAATGACGGGAGTTGAACTTCTAAAGGTTGAACGGCTTCAGACCCATACATTAAGGAAGATGAGGTAGATTGAGTTGGAGTTCTCTATGTGGTGTGATATGCCCACAAGGCTTCAACCAACTGCTCATTCCACTATCGCTTGTTGTCGTCGAGAGTCTTCTTTAGTATTTGGATGAGAGTTTGTTGAATACTTCTACTAAGCCATTTGCTCTAGGGTAGTAGATGGTGGAGTATCTCCAATCTATAGCGTGTCTTCTGTCGAAGCTATTGATCTTGGTGCTTTTGAATGCATTACCATTATCGAATATAATTTGTCGAGGTACCTCGAACCTATATATGATATGGTTCCTGAAAAACTAAAGCACATGCTGAGTTGTGACCTCTCTAAGTGGGATTGCCTCTATCCACTTAGAAAAGTAGTCGGTGGCAGCTAGAATGAATCGGTGACTGCTGGAAGAAGGAGGATCGATCGACCCACAATGTCAGTACCCCAACACTCAAATGGCCATAAAGCCAATGTAGGGTGTAGAATGTTGGCTGGTTGATGTAGGACCACACCCGCTTACCTGACACTGATGGCATCTCCTAGCTACATCCATGCATTTTATAATCATCGAAGGCCAGTAGTATCCTTATCTCTTGATCTTCATCTTCATCTTTAGACCGGATTGATGTGCTCTGTATAGACCTAAATGTACCTCAATTATAATGACAAGGGCTTCATGTTTATCTAAACAACATAACCACATTTGATCAAAGGACTGTCGATACAAGGTATCATCAACGAGAGCATGGGAGAGAGATCTTTATTTCACCTGATGGGCTTCTGACTTTTCTTGAGGTAGTTCCCGTTCAAGTCTATGAAGAGTCTCCTTAGCTCCTTGTCCCATAAAGGCGACAACCTCCCCTTCAAGAGAAAGTCTCTCGATGAGTTCAACATCAATAAGGGATAGGACTTGTCTGCTTTGGACCCTTATTGGAATGGACTCATCTTTCGGACATACAAATTCTTTGGCAAGTTTGGCCAAAGCATCTACTACTCGGTTCTGGGAACTCTGGTGTTTTGGCCAACCAAGTTCAAGGTGTACTCGTGGTAATGACGAAGCTTGGCTTTGAGAACCTTGTAACACCTGGAAATCTGGTTGATGGCCAACTGAGAATCCCCAAAGATGTTGATGCTCTTATCACAGACTATAATGGCTAACTCCAGACCGATAATCAAAGCCTCATACTCAGCTTTGTTGTTGGTGCATGGATTAGAAAGATAGTATGAGAATCTCATCACATCGTGATCTAGTGTTAAGAGAACTATTCCTACCCATGTCTTTCTTGAAAGAGTAGATCGTGGTGCTTCTCCTTTATGAAAGGAATCTGCACCATCAAAATACATCTCCCATAGGCAGTTGTCAACCTCCCCTAAGTTCATGATTTGTTCATCAAGGAGATCATCACTAAGCAGAGAATCAGCAGAAAGTGGGTGTGCTGCTAAGAAATTCGCTAGTGCTTATCCTTTTATCACACGGAGGGGAACGAATGTGATATCAAACTGTGAGAGAATCATGGACCATCGTTGCAAATGTCCGGATAGCATTGGTCATGTCATGAGATACTGCAGTGGATTGGTTCTGGAAATCAAGTTCACCTTATGAGAAAGCATATAATGTCATAGCTTTTGGAGGCAAAGATCAAATCTAGGCAATATTTCTCAATAGGTGGGTAGTTCACTTCAGCAGGAATCAGACGACAGCTGAGGTAGTAGAGATCTCCTTCCCTTCTTCATTGGCTAGCCAACAAAGAGAGAGTCAATGCAGTGTAGGATGAGTGGCAGCCCGGATATGCTAGAACCGGCTTCACCAAATACTGCTTGATATCTTTGAAGGCATGCTGACATTTTTTATCCCACTTGAACGTGGCATCCTTTTTCATAAGTGCTGAGAATGGCTTCCCTCTCCCTGATAGGTTGGAGATAAATTGTCTCAAATACGCCAACCATCCTTGAAAAGATTTGAGTTGAGTTAAACATTTAAGAGGTGACATTTCTAAGATAACTTTGATCTTTTCTGGATCTATTTCTATTCCTCGGTGTTGGGCAACAAACCCAAAAAATTTCCCTGAAGTTACTCTGAATGCACACTTTATGGGATTCATTTTGAGGTTATATTTTCTTAACCATTTGAAAACTACTCTCAAGTCAAAGAGATGGTCTTCATTTTCTCTGCTCCTAACTACTAGATCATCAACATAGCACTCAACTTGATGATGGATGAGAAAAGATCAAAGTCATCTCATCATGGTATAGCACTAGTATTTTTAAGGCTGAAAGGCATGACCCTATAACAATAGATTTTGATCAGGGTTCAAAAAGTAGTGTTTCTTTCATCCTCGGAGGCTATCTTGATTTGGTTGTAGCCAGATGACCCATCCATGAAGGAGAACACCGTATGAGATGAGGTGATGTCCACCATTAATTCTAGTATAGGAAGAGAAAACTCATCCTTGGGACATGCCTTATTTAAGTCCCTGAAATTGACATAAATATGAATTTGGTCATTCTTCTTAACTAGATGACAGCAACTGTAGAGTATATTTTCTTCCGTCAAACCATTGATCAATTTCTTGATTTAAATGACCTATTATTAATTTTTATTCATTCTGAGCTTGCTTGATAGGTTAGCATTAAGATCTATTACTAGTTTATGGACGCTATGTCGAGATAATCTATTCTCTTCATCATGCAAAGCAGTCCTTAAACTCAATCAATAGCCTAACTAAGTCATTAGTTTCTTCTTCATTCATCAACAAACTGATGGATTTTCTTCCATTCTGAGGTTGATTTCTTTAAGCTTGTCAATTGTTGAATGGATCTCCTCTTTAAATTCTGGTGGTGCATCTTTGGTTTGGAGATCATCTGGATCATCTAAAGTTTCTAAACACACATCCTCATAAGAGTTAGTTTGGTGTGAAAAGAATCTATCATACTCCAAATAGTTGGTGACAACTAAGCAGTAATCGTCGTCATCAACTGGACCCACTATATCGAATCCTAATCCTGATCTTAATTATGCATCCCTACCTTTGTTGTTCCATAGCTTTTCGAAGTACTTCGACCTGTGCATAGACCATGAATAAGGAACCAAACCCTTCTTTGCAAGATTAATAGCACAAGGTGAGTACCTATCAAAAGGTAATTGCATTAATTTTTTATATGAATCATCCTCAAGTTCTACATCAACTTGAGGACTTAAGGATGATGATCCCAAAAAGAATCTCTTTGATTTGACATCTCTGGAAGACTGAGGGACTTCCTTAACTACTAAACCTTCAACTTTTTGAGATGAAAGTGAAGTTAGAGATAAGGTTCCTAACTGCTGCCTAATAGTTTTACATACATTTGATTCGAATACTTTGCTTTGTCTGGAGGCCCGATCTTCATCGTTGTCCGTTCAAGTGTCACCTCCAATGAAACCCAGGTTTTGGTATGCTAATCACAGACTCTTCCTCAGCCGGATTCTAAGTCTATGTAAATAGTAAGGGTACCTGAACTGTAACCCATGTTGTCGATGGCCAACGGGTCTTCCACCTCTGAATCGCTTTGTTTCGCCTCGCCTCTACCGGTGGAGGTGTCATCCTCCCCACCCATGTATGGAATGAACTGGGGTGGAATGTGATGACTTTATTTCTCCTTCAATTTCCCTTTCTTGTTCACTTGGATTTTCATTTTTCTTTTCTCTTTCTTTTTATTTTTCTTTTTCTTCATTTTCTTTTGCATTTGTATTTGAATTTTTACCAAGTTCATGAGAAAGGGTGTTTTGAGAAAGATAGTAGGTCGCATCCTCATATATCTCAACCTCTCTGACTAAAAAATGGCTTTTCATCTCCTTTAACACAATACTTAATCTCATCATTCCTGAACTTGATGCACTGATGGAGGGAGGATGGAATCATCTTGTTCTAATGTATCCAAGGCCTACCAAGCAAAGCAATTAACGAAGTATTCAAATCAATGATATAAAACTTGGCTCCAGTATTCCAGTCACCTATCTCCAAAGGTAACACTATGGAACCTAAAGCCCTCTCACCTTGTTCATTGAATCCTCTCAACATTATCCAATCTCCTCGGAGTGTGGAGATGTTGATCCTTAAATAAGAAAGGTTCTTTAAACTCATAATGTTCACCGATGCACCTGGATCAATGAGAAATCTGGTAAGTCTAAATCTGCCCATGTCAACTGTAATGTAGAGGGGACGATTTTGCTCCATGTCCCCCAGAAGAAGGTCTTCATCTGTGAAAGTGATCCATTTCCTCGGAATAATGTGCCTCCTCTCCAATAGTGATCAGCTAAGCATATCTGTGATCAAAGAGAGCCTTGATTAATGATTCCCTCATCTCTTTGGATAAGATAAGGGCATATATGCTTAGCTTAGATGGAAACTTTCTTAAGAGAGAGACATTGTAGTCCACCATGGTCGATTCCATGAGCATATCCAAGGGTGTAGCATCTTGGAGGGGCTCTCATCCTCCAACCACCAATGACTTGTTTCCCTCTATCATGAGGTATTTTTCTAGGAGGTAGAAACTTGCCACTACAAAGATTGACTTCGGGTGATGGAAGATTCTACTTTCACGTCAGGCTCACCTACAAAATTGGATGATTTCAAGTCTATCTCAAGAATCGAACCCATAGTATTCAGAGTAGAAAATTCTAACTTTGAATCAGAAAGAGGAAGATCAAAATTATTATAGTTGTTTTTTAGACTTGAAGAGTTATCATTAGGAATAGATTTAGACAACCCATTACAAGTGAGACACAGATATAATTCAAGCTAGCTTTATTCTTCAATTTTTTTGATTTGAAAGGAGGTACATAGTAGAAATCAAGTAAAGTAAGAGAGGTGAGGGATTTGATGCCCTCATCCACCGATACAAGATGTCTACTAAGAAGAGCTAGTAAGAGGTACCCGATGTAGTAGCAATGCAATGGAGACCGACTGACGGTGGTTGCACTACTTGGCTATCATGGGCTGGCAAAGGCTATTGTTGCTGCTGCTGCTAAACTCCCCCTTTTCCTGAGTTGGCTCTGGTAACTTGCAAACCTTCCTTGATGTTGGAGGTTTGAGCTAGCTCAGGCACCTGTAAGGAAAGTATCTTGATTTTTGAGATAATTTTCTTAAAGGTTTTGGATAAGGAGATACCCCAACCTTCTTTAGTTTTGGAAGGCTCGCAAGTATCCCCAAGGATTACCCTAATAGAACTGGATGGTTATTCCATAAGGTATTCCTTCAGAATGACTATAGCACTGGTCTTGAAGCTATGTTCAAGCTAGTCCTTAATGTGAAGCAATCTTCTAAAATATGACCAAGCATATGGTGGTGGGGATCATTGATCATTTAGCCCACTTCCTCCTGCCTCTAGTTTGTAAAATGCTTCTTTAAGAGATTCTTAAAGATCTTCCTGATTATCTTCCTCTTAAATGAATAAAGCTTGCTAAGTTTATCCAAAAGAGTAGGTGGACCATATGGTGGTGTACCGCCGCTAATGATGTGAGAGGAGAGGGTAGTGCCATGGAAACCGCTATATGGTTGGGCTACCTCGATAGTGGTAGAGGAGGTGGTGTTATGGGCCATGAAGGCTAGGGCTACAGTGCCTGAGGGTGGAAGTGATGGTGGAGCACGAGGTCTCTCAAACCGCTCTCTCCGCTTCTTTGTCTATCACTACCGCCTCGCTTCTTCTCAAAAGCTTCAGCTCGCTTTGTTGATTGGTCGAGAAAAGGTGACTGTTTGGCTTCTCCTTGTAAGCTAGCCACCTTGTTGATTAATTTATTAAAAGTTTTAATGGTGAAACCTTTGAGCATGAAGGTGATTGGGCCATGGATATTCTTAAGCAGAATCTCGATGACATGCTGTTCAGACAGTTGTGGTTAGCATTTCATACTCAAATTACATCATCTGAGATTGTAATCAATAAGGGACTCACTAGAGTTTTGTTGAGCCATAATAAGATCGCCTATAGTCACCCTTTGTTGAGCTCCAGCAAACCTCTTGATGAAGAGTTGCTCCAACTTAGCAAAAGTCTTCACTGAACTGTTGGGAAGTTCAACGTGCTAATCAAAGGCTATGCCTTCTAAGCTACAAACAAAGCGATGGAAGAGTAAAGTGTCACTACCACCAGCGTTACAACAACAGGCCCTGAAATGTGCAATATGCTACCTCAGGTTCCCACTACCATCGAAGCTTTTGAAAGAAGGAAGCACAAAACCCTTAGAATATTGGATGGCATCGAATTCCTCCAAGTAGGGTCTACCCTTTAGAACTGATGATCCTCCTTGGGCTTGAGCTAATGCTTCTCTCACCTACTACTCAACCATGCTCTTAATATCCTTTTCTTATATGGAGGTACTATCCATTACCTTCCTATACATGTTGGTGCTACCTTGCTCTACAGGAGGTAAAGTCTTGGCCGAATCCAAGACATGCACCAACTCTGGCTGACTAGTCTTAGCTATAGTATGATGGACTGTCGGTGCTTATTTTTGAAGTGCTAAGACTGCTGCTAACAAGTCCTCGAGATGCTTCCCCATCCTATCTATTTGATCATCTTTCTACTTTATCTACTGAAGGAGGTGTTGGGCCGATTAGGTTGTGTCTTCTTGCCTCAGCACCTTCCATAGTCTGCTGCTCATGGAGGAGAGAACCCCGGGTATCTACCATGTGCACACCCACTGAATCTTCCAATAGATCATCCTAATTAGGATCAAAGCTAACTTTCTCCTCATTGGACCAGTCATATCCTAAGATCTCCTTCTTCTCCATGAGATAATTAACTACAATATTATCTAGAGAATGGTCTATTTGAACAGGCACAAAGGATCTAGGTTGACTGGTGGTGGGATCACTATCATGTACTATAAGGCATCAGACCTCCCCTGTTGCTGGAGAGTTAACCCCGTGAGGGCTATACTGGAAAGAAATATGCCCCGTCACATAATCTATATGGAGTGGCACTCCGAGAATCTATCATCATGATGAACTACCACCCTCCTTTTAACCAATCTCCATCTATGGTGGTGGTGGTGAAGGGACTACATAATGAGGTCACCATTCTTCTTCACCACTACTAGGTCGAGCAAGAGAGTTCACCACAAGGTGGTGTAGATAGGATGGGATCTCTCGGCCGTAACCGGATCACCAATGGGGTCCTCTTCTCCCCCAGTGCGGCCTTCATGGCCTTGGATGGAAGAGGAGATGCTAGAACATGTACAGGTGACAGTGGACGCGGAGAAGAGCGGTGTGGTGGAGGCACCACCGACTCTCTTAGGATAGGAGTTGCTCTCCTATGATGTGTAGTCACTATGAGTAAGATGTTGTTTATATGGTCGTGCAGCGTCGACCAGAAAATCCATAAGCACGAGGTCGACCGCTTATACCTCTAGTGCTCCCAGCTAGTGACATGAACTGATGTGCAAGCTTCTCTAGCCCTCTCCTGCCTAAGCTGCCTACCCACACTGTGGGGAATGACTGATCTTAAATCAAATTGAGCCCTAGACTCAGATAGTCCGTAGGTTTCATCTACTTAGCATAAAACTGAATGGAGGTCGGCATACGACCTTCTCCTCTCACTGATTGGTGCCTGGAACTGAACCGCTGATGGAGGTGAAGCAAAAATCCTCCTAGCATCTTCTCTGTCAGACCCAGAGAGTGGGTGGAACTAGTTTGCTATAACCAGCAGGGAAATCATCGTGGGAAACTCCTTTACAAAAGACTGAGTATCTGCCGCCATCTACCTAGCAATGCGAGTGTGGTACCGCTTTATCATGCGGTTCTTATTTCTTCATTGGGTCTTGGTAGGGCAAACATAATAAGAGCTAGACCCAACCTCAAAAGCGGGGGAGACAATCCCTGGGATCAGGGGAGCCTTCCCTTTGGAGGGTGTTAGTGAGTGGGTGCTAGCCCTAACAAGATGGGGAAAAACCGGCACTAGCATTGTCACCGCATCGGCAATCGCTAAATGTGGAACCGCCACTGATTCCTTGAGGGATATCCGAAGTCATATGGCATGTCGACGATGACCGGCCTTGGCCACCGTCCTTCTACTAACTATCATGAGGGGAGTGCCCTCACATGTAATCTTGGCCCCCTCGAAGCCTCGACCAAAATAGATGAGGTGGGAATAATCAGATCGGGGAAGGCTGGCCTGATCCAGTGCCAAGTCCATCCCATGAGGAAACGAGGACACATACTTTTGCGTTGCCATTGCAATCAACTGAAATTGACGCTAAACAAAAGTCTGCAATGTTGAAAATAAACATGAATCAGAATCTTATTTTTGTTGATTTTGAATTCGAATTTAGAATTTGAACCCATACTCAACATCTTGAAAGTGTTAAGTCGGGCTCAAATGGATTTATATGATATTTTGAGATTTGATTGGAAAGACGAATTTTTGAAAGTAGAATCCACTTTCAACAAATTTGGTATGTTGAAAAATGGGTTCAAATATTTTTAGAGAGATTCTATAGGTTTATATTTGAATTTTGATTTTTGATTCTAAGGACCCTTTATTTAACAAATTTGGGTATGTTAAAGTAAAGGGTCAATTGATTTTATTTTTGATTGTGATTTTTGGATTTACTTAGCAAATTTGGGTATGCTAAGTGGGTGTTTGAAAACAATTTCTTCTTTTTTCTTTGTTTGCTTTGTTTTGTGAATCATTTGTGATTTTGAAAAATGAAATCCTCATTTAGCAAATTTACGTATGCTAAAATGAGGAATCAAAGTGTGTTTTGTTTTTAAAAAATTTTGAAAATAGGACTCTTAGCAAATTTGAGTATGCTAAGAAAATTCTAATGTGTTTTTTTTATTTTTAGAGAATTTGATTTTGAAAAATAGGATCCTTAGCAAATTTGGGTATGCTAAGGAAATCCTAATGTGTTTCTTTTGTTTGGGATTTTGTTTTGAAAATGGAGACTTCGCTTTAGCAAATGCGGTATGCTAGAATGAAGTTCCAATGTGTTTCTTTTGTTTTGGATTTTGTTTTGAAAATGGAGACTTCACTTTAGAAACAGTGGAATGGTAAAATGAAGTTCCAAAAGTGTATCTTTTGTTTTGTATTTTATTTTGAAAATGGAGACTTCACTTTAGCAAATGTGGTATGCTAGAATGAAGTTCCAAAAGTGTGTTTCAGATTTTATTCTAAAAAATAGAGACTTCACTTTAGTAAATGTGGTATGTCAAAATGAAGTTCCAATGTGTTTGAATTTTGTGAAATAGAGATTTCAATTAGCAAATTTTAATATGCTAAATGAAATTCTAAAAATGTGTGGAGACTTTATTTTAGCAAATATGGTATGCTAGAAATGAAGTTCCAAATTTGTTTTGAAAAAAATTTATTTTTGAAAATGGAGACTTCATTTTAACAAATATGGTATGCTAGAATGAAGTTCCAAATGTGTTTAGATTTTTTTTTTTTTTTTTTTTTGAAAAGAGAGATTTCCATTTAGCAAATTTGGGTATATAAGATGGAAATCAATTATGTTTCATTTTTCAAAGATGTATTTTCGTGTGTGATTATTACTTTTCTTTGAAAGAGAAATTCTAACCTAACCATATGTGGCATTGGTTAAGTGGAATTCAAAATAGTGTCATTTTATTTGGAAATGAAATCTTCATTCAATAAATATGGGTATATTGAAATGCAGAAGTTTCATATGTGCTTTTTAAAAATTTATTTTTGAGTTTGATTGGAAATGAAACCTCCATTTAATAAATATGGGTATATTGAATGGAGAGATTTCATATGTGCTTTTTTTTTTTTTAAAATTTATTTTTGATTTTGATTGGGAATGAAACCTCCATTCAATAAATATGGGTATATTGAATGGAGATGTTCATAGGTGCTTTTTGAAAGTTTATTTTTTTTATTTTTATTGAAAAATAAAACCTCCATTCAATAAATGTGGGTATATTGAATGGAGATGTTCATATGTGCTTTTTGAAAAGGTAAAAATTCCAACTTAACACATGTGGAATGTATTAAGTGGGATTTCAAAGTTATGATTTTGCTTGAAGATGTAACATCCATCCAACACATTTGGATGTATTGAATGGAAAGGTCCATCTTCAAATTTTGTGCTTTTTGAAAACATGATTGTTGGAATTTTATTTTTGAAAATGAAGTCTTCATCAAAATGAATTGAGTGAAGAAGTTCATTTGTGCTTTTGGAAATTATGATTGCTGGTTTTAATTTTGAAATGTTCCTACATGTAACAATTATGAAAATTGTTAGATGTAGTGCAACTATTTTGTTAAGTGTATTTTGAAAAAGTGCCTTTGAAAATTGATATTTTTCATAAATAATTTATTTTTCTTTATTTTTAGAATGAACCTTTCTTTACCATAAAAATGGTAAGGATGAAGTCTTTAATTATTCTCTTTTTATTAAGTTTTTATTTTTAACCATTGGGGAACCCAACGGGGGTTTTAAGAAGGGGTGAGGTCCTAAAACCT
The DNA here is from genome assembly GCA_021442155.1 of Cymbidium sinense. NCBI lineage: Eukaryota > Viridiplantae > Streptophyta > Magnoliopsida > Asparagales > Orchidaceae > Cymbidium > Cymbidium sinense. Next base: position 94,826,299 of record CM038223.1, read on the forward strand.
AAAGATGTTAGCTAGCTTAACTTAAGGTTGAAATAAGCTAAGTGCCAACGGAAAGAAAGATAGTCTTGGATTCATACAAAAGTACAAACCCACTATCAATACTTGGAGACAATGATCATTTACCAAAGATGGAGAGAGGAACCATCCTCAAGTGAAGGAAAATTTATATATACTTTCATCTATCCCCCTTTTGGAAAAAGAGGATAAATGAAAATAAAAATATATAAAATAAGCTTGTTAGGATGCCACACAAATCCGTAGATATTCTTATTAGAGTGATCGGGTATGACATTGAGGAGAGGTATAATATCTCAAAAGATAAAAGTCACCACCCTACAATGGACCTAATCACATCAATAAGGACTCCTAAGGACTATGAGTCTTCGAAATGTACCAGAGATTCTTCCCCTACTTTACATGAAAAAGAAAAGCATGGTTTATTTTAAATTGGGTTCGTTAAGTTCCCTACAGGGGCAAGCCCTCATAGTTAATTACATCCTAAGAAACAGGATTGCTTAGGAATACTCTCGATTAAGGTAAATGATCATTATCTCCAAAGATTTTGAAAAGGTAGGACTATCAATCGATTGGTTTATTTTTAGAAAGTCAAGTGGGATTGATCAAGAGGAGGGAGTTTTTATCAAAGCCAAATAAAATGGGGATGCTTAAGATAGGAAGCCTAGTAAGCATCCAAAACTATATGGGCTTTACATTTTAAAATTGAATTAATTTGTTTGAGTTGAATTTTTATTAGAAATATAGGCTTACAATTCCATAGTACAAGGTGGAAAAGCCTAAGAGGTGAGGATTTATGCTCAGCAAAGGGAAGTAGCAACCTCTGAACCTAAATCTAAGGAGCTTTGTCGAGGGCCAAAAAGCACGACCTAAATCTAAGACGAAAATGAGTATTTAGTTTACCTCTATAAGAGAGTATAAACCACCTGACTGTTAGAATTACAACCGCTTGGGGGGTGGCCGCCAACTAACTCCTCTTACGATTTTAAAATATGTAGGCAAGTCAAATGCTTTTGCAAGATAGCTAAGCTGTTGTTTATTTAGAAAGAGACTAAGTCTTTAAACACACCCCCTAAGAGACAAGACCATATAGGGCATTCTTTAATGACTTAAATCTAATGCAAATTTTGTTACATTTTATTTTTATTTTGGACAATCAATTTAACACGGGCTTTAGGATTCATATGCCTAATGCATGAGAAATTAGATTATGAGCCAAAATCGGAAAGATAAGGAGGTGCCACCATGGCTCTCAAAGGTCAAGCCAAGTTCTCTAGCAAAGGTGGAAGCCCTCCAATCAAGAGTAAAATAATATGCTTTTTACGCATGATATGAGAAAGAAAGTATAACATCCAGCTAAGGGGTTGCTAATTCTTTTATCTTGATTTATAGCCTAAGCTTTAGATGAGGTTATGAGTTTTTAAATTTTTAGTTTGAATTGTCTATGTTGGATAGAAAATTTATTTTTCTAAGAGCCTAATCGTCATCCAGGCCATACAACAAAGTAAGGAATAAACTTGAAAAAGATGTCATCTTAATGCACAAGCTAAACAAACATCAATCAATTTATAAAGCTAGCACAAAAAAATAAAAGGCCATTTGTAGTCGGCTCCACCGCACAAACCTGAAAATAAATTGGGTAGCCGAGCTCTACCCTTATACAACCTAAATTACAAATGAATAAATTACAATCGAGAAGAAATTCATTATTATGGGGGTCTTCATTCTTCGTTTCTTCTTTCTTCTTTCTTTTTTCTTCTTTTTGTTGGTTGGAATGTGGTTGCTCCAAAGGCTTCACATGGTACATAAGACATAGTCTTATGACCAATGCTCATCCTAATCCCCCATAGCAATCATTCCAAAATTCTAATTACAAAAGTACATGAAAATGGGAAAAAAAATCTAACTAACACCTGTAAAATAGAAGTTAGCCAAATAAACCATATAATCCCAAGCATGTATATATATAAATTGGACTTAGCACCCCACACATGAGTATTCAAGCCCACCTGGCCTATTTTGGATTATGCTTAGGGGTATATGCACCTACACAGCAAAAGTAGTTATATTCTTATTACAACTCCTCTTAAGCACAATCCCCTATAGAAGATAATGATTAGACTAGATCGTCCTACCATTCAATCTACGCACATACACCCTAACATCCAGACTAAAACAAAATATCATAAAATAAAAGTAAATATCAAACCATGCACCGCCCTAACCTAAAGCTAGAAATGGGGACTTAGCCTAATGTGTGTGCTATTTAAGGTTTATGTGGTATGCTTAGCTAGGCTTCAATGTTAAGATTTTTTAATATAAAAATGTTCAACTTAGAGGAGTGGTTTTATTTAAGTGATTTAGTTGTTTTGGGTTGATTTTATTTTGTGATTTGATTTGGTTTGAATGAACTTAAAATTAATTACTAAAAGTTGTAAAGAGGGAAAGAGGAAAACTTCTTTCCTCCCTACCTTAAGTAATTTCTAAAGGTTCATATTTGATTTTGTTTAGTGAATATTTTATTATGTGTTTTAATTAATTCTAAATTTAGATTTTCTCTAAACAAACCTATTCAAAAAGAAAGGCATTTTAAGATTAAGTAAAGTGAAATACTATTACAAAATACACATTACTCCATTTCTTTTCCAACATGTGTAACAAGCATATGGATAAATTCTAAGCATATATATACATGCAAATGGGAATATTTAGCACACCATAATGATGAATGCTAAGTGAATTTGTTTAAGAAATTTGAATGTTTTTTTATGATGCATGATTTTGTTAAGTAGAAAAAGAGGGATTTCTTTTATCCATTTTTCATATGCACACATACATGTTTGAAAGGCATAAGTGAGTACGGTGCCATTATTAACACTAGGGGTATAAGGTACAAGACCTACTTAGGGCTACTTAAAGCCTCGCAATCCCGGGGTTGTCCAGACTAATATATCACTTTCCTTAAATACACATGTATGTACAAAAGAAATGAATGGAAAAAGAAAGATGCAAAAGTTTATGTTTGTTTGAGTTTGGTTTGATTATTTAGTTTATATGTGTGATGTGGAATTCCTTCTTAAGTCATGGCATAGGATTGTATAGAAATGGATTTAAGCAAGTGTTATGTCCCTTTCAAATGGACTATGCACTTTGCAAATCCTATACACTTCTATGTTAAGAAAGAGATGGAGAATCACATAACGTATTCTATATTCATATGCAAGTTTATAAATAATTATAAGTAGCATACCTTTCAGTTATGATATTTGATTTATAAGTCTTGAAAATAATTTTGGATTTAATAGTCATAATAGTCATTCATATTCTTACTTTAGTCAAAACATGCAATTTAACATAAAAGAAACATTTCATTTTTAATTTGTTTTTTTAAAAAAGAATGAATGCATGATTTTTATATGACATATACATTTAGCATGCTAGAAAAGAAATAAAGTGATGAAAGCATGTAAATTCATTCACCCTAATTAATTCCTAAAGACAATCCTATGAAATAGAATTATTTAAAGCAAATCAAATTTATTTTAAAGAGATTTTTAGTTTTGTTTGAGTTTGATTTGAATTTAAGGAGTGTGAAGAGGTTTTCTGGTCCTAACCCATTTCCCACATGTGTATGTTATTTTAATTTAATTTTAGAACCATTAGATGATTTTTATATTTTAATTTAGGTTAAGGTATGAATTAAGTGCATTAATTACCCCTTAGCTACACCACTTTAACATATTAATCAAATAATTATGAGCCAATGTATGACATAAAACCACAAGGAATTTAAATCAGCAATGCATCCTAGGAAAGAAAGGTACTTAATGCAATTGGCTCACAATTAATGATTAATTAAGTTAAAGTGTTCAATTTAAGTACTTTCATAACACTTCCCACATTTGTGAGTTGGATTTTGATTTTCTTAAGCTACTTAGGTTATTGAACACCTAAGCACCTACCCAAGATGTATTGGTTAGGTTTTGGAATATTTTGAAAATTTTATCAAAGTAATTAAGCAAGTGATTAGGGGATTAGCCTTTAATTAAGTTTGGATTAAAGAAGGAAAGGGGTTTAGGGAATGGGTTAGGAAAAATTCTCCAAACTCATTCCATAAACCTCTTCTTTACTTAAGCAAGAATTAATTACCTTAATAAAGGGACTAAACCACTATTCATATGCTTAATTACCCTTAATTACATAAAGAGAGTGATTAAGGATTCATCAATTGATCTCTGTAATTAACCCATAATTAAATCCCAATAAAATTAGGGGAGCCAGAAGTCATCCCACTAAATGCACATGAGAAGTTTGGAATTAATCAATGGGATAATTAGGGACCCTAATTGAGAAAATCCTAATTGAGAAAATACACTATTCAAAATCCATTAAAAACAATTTTAGATTATTCTCCTAAGAAATATCTTTACAGTGCATTTTACTTTATATTTTTATGATTTTTTTAGAATTAGTTATGCTATTTTGAAGTTTCCATGATTATCCATTAATTAAATAGCATAATTAAATAACTAATCCTATCAGTGCCACATGGAGGCTAACGTGGTGCACGCTTTCCATGTGGTACGGTGGGATTGGTCATTTGAGTTGTCACATCCCTGTGCCGCGTTAGCAGCGGTGCTACGTGTTTTTCTCATCTGTATGATCAAATATCAGACGGTTAAGATCGAGCCTGTGGTTCTTAAGGGATTAGATCAGAGATCCTACGCAACATGATCATGGCCATCCATCCAAAATGCGCAGATGGATGGCCCATGAACCATCCCTAAGCTCGCTTATGGGAGATGGCCACCATCCATCTTCCATGGCATGATCTGAGCTCGGTTGAGCTTGGAATGAGCTCAAACTCAACCCACACCATCATCATGCAAGGGAGAAGACATCCAACGGCTACTTTTACTTGAGATAAAATTTTCTTTCACAAAAGACCAAACACTCCCTATTCTAGGCTCGATTTTGATCCACACCTAGTTGGAGGCTATCACCAGCGCTCAAATTTGTTGAGGTAGCTTCGTCTAGTGGAGACGAAGCTCTGTTGAAAGTTTCAAGCCTTAGTATTGAGCAGGTCTTCCTATGGACTAAGTCACCCTTCAAATGCTCACGACCTTGATCAAAGTCCCCTCTCCCGTGCCTTAAGAATTTGAATGAAGCTTGGAGTGAGTTCGATTAGGTCCCCTCAAGGTGCTTGAAGGAGGAATTGACTTGATTTTGTGTATTGGATGAGATGGATATTTGAGGGAGCTCCCCTATTTTTGATTTAAGAGAAACCAAAAATGGAGAATTGGAGATGGCTCTAAGAAGCTTGGGGAGACTTGCAAATGCTTGCTATGAATTCCCTAAGCTCAATCGAGTGTGTGAGTGTTGAATTCAAGTGAAATTAGGGGGAGTATATCTCCCCTTAGGTGAATGAGATGACCCCAAGCTCTTTTTCCATTTTGATCTAATTCACCCTATTCAATGGGTTTGTTAGGCCGTTTAGAGTGTCATGGCATTCGATTTTGGGTGTGGAGTGGAGTAGTGAAGCTCCCATGTGCTTGAAATGAGTGGAGGAAGGATTCCCATGTGCTCATGTCAAGTAAGGTGGTCAATTTTGACCTTGGGTTGGGTTTGGATGACCCAAACCCAATGGGTCATGTGCACCATCCTCATTAATGACCATTTGGTCCACTAAGAGGATGTCAAGTGTCCATGAAAAGGAAATGACCAAATTCCAAGTGGTTTTGATTTTAGGTTACCCTATGTCCAAGGGTTAAAATAGTCATTTGGCTTGGATTTCAATTTGAATATGTTTGGTATGGTTGAATAATGGGTTGGGCCAAGTTTCAATGAATTTGGAGTTGGTTTGATATAATTTGGCTCATGTTGACCCATTTAGGTCAAAATGGGTCAACTTGGGTCAAGTTGACCAATTGGTCAAATTGAGTCAAATCAAAGGTTGGGTCAAGTTCATATGACCATTTGAAATGTGTTGGAAACTTTGGTTCTATTCAATTTTGTTTATATTTGGTTTTGGTTCAATTGATTTCATTTAGGTCAATGGGTCAAGTTGAACAATTTGACCCATTTGACCTATTTGGGTTAGGTCATGTGTTGGTTTATGTTTGGTTGATCATTTAAAATGGATTGGTATCTTTGTTTCCAATCAATTTAGTTTATATTTGGATTTGGCTCAGTTTGACCATATAAGTCAAGTTGGGTTCAATGTCAATTGGGCTAGGTTGGGCCAATTGAGGCTTTGGTCAAGTTCAACAATCATTTTGGAATGAACTTGACCCATTGGTTTCAATCAATTCAGCTTAGATCAAATTTTGACACATTTTTTACTTTTTAGGTCAAGTTAGGTCAACTCGGGTCAAGTGGCCAATTGGGCTAGGTTAAGCTCAAATGTTGACTTGGTCAAGTTCAAACATTGATCATAAATGAGTTTTGATCTATGGTTTCAATCAATTTGGCATATGGTGGATTGTGGCTAGTTTAGGTTTCATTTTGGTCAAATGTTGACTCAGTCAACCTTTATGTTTGACTTGGTTTGACCCAATTTGAGTATTTGATCACCTTATGATGATTGTTGCTCACAATGTGAGGCTTTATTGGGCTTAGTTCAATCCAATTTGGGTAGGATTAGAATTTGGCTCAAAAGGGATACTTTATGCCACTTTGGGTCAAGTGAGCCTAAGAAGGTCAAATGACTTGGTCAAAGCTTGATTTGAGTTTGATTGAACTCACATATGGACTTATGATTGAAATATAAATTCATTTACAAGATATTTGAAGTCAAATGGGTTTTTTTTTCATTTGACAATTTCAAGTTCAAATGGGGAACATTAGTTTGACTTCGGTTTGATTTTTTGAATTTAGTTTTGGCTTAGTGATTGAAGTTTATGTTTATATTTGGATTTATGATTGTAGGATTGATTGAATCATGAAGAAAAATCAAGGATTTGGCTTGATTTGAATTAGATTTGGATAAATTCAAGAATTTGACTTGAATTTGATTTTTGGATTTGGTTTTGGATATTTGATTAAAGTTTGTGTTTATATTTGGATTTATGATTGAAGGATTGATTGAATCATGAAGAAAAATCAAGGGTTTGGCTTGATTTGAATTTGATTTGGCTAAGTTCATGATTTTGACTTGAAAGGCTTAGATTGGATTTTGGTTGATTTGGATTTGATTTTTGAATTTATTTTTGAATATTGAATTTATATTTCATTTATATTTGTGAATATAAATGAGAATATGAGTGGGTTATGAGAAAATCCCTTGAATTTGAATTGATTTAGATTTGATGTGAGCTAAGTCCATGAGAGGGAATCAAAGGACTTAGAAAAGATTTTTTTTATTTGGATTTGAATTTTGAATTTGGTTTGAATGATTTGAGTTTGAGAAAATCAATTAAGTTGGAATTGATTTAAGTTTTGATGTTGATTTGATTTGGAATTTGGAGTTAGTAGTTTAGACTTGATTTGGAATTTTACTTAGAGGAAGGAAGTTAGGATTGGTTCAGGCTATAGGGTTGGCAAATTTTCCTAATACCCCTAAGGCATAGCATATTCCTATGGCTAACTCTTCTAAGCCTCTAGGGTTAGGTTGAGTATCCGCTTAATCACTATATGTGTCTTAAGACTAAAGAACTCTTAAAGTCTAAGAGAAGTCCTATGTCTAAGATGGAGGGGTTGAGAACTCATCCTAAAAATGAGGTCAACATGTACCTAATGCAATTAGCTCACAATTAATGATTAATTAAGTTAAAGAATTTAATTTAAGTACTTTCATAACCCTTCCCACACATGTGGGTTGGATTTTGATTTCCTTAAGCTACTTAGGTTTTTGAACACCTAAGCACCTACCCAAGTGTATTGGTTAAGTTCTAGAATGTTTTGAAAATTTTATCAAAGTAATTAAGCAAGTGCTTAGGGGATTAGCCCTTAATTAAGTTTGGATTAAGAGAGGAAAGGGGTTTAGGGAATAGCTTAGAAATAATTTCCCAAACCCATTCCATAAACCTCTTCTCTACTTAAGCAATGCTTAATTAACTTAATAAAGGGATCAAACCATTGTTCATATGCTTAATTACCCTTAATTACATAAAGAGAGTGATTAAGGATTCATCAATTGATCTCCCTAATCAGCTCATCAATAAATCCCAAGAAAATTAGGGGAGGTAGAAATCATCTCCCTAAATGCACATGAGAAGTTTGGAATTAATCAGTGAGATAATTAGGGAGTAATTAGGGTTATTAAGTTTTCATTAAAACCTTAATGGAGGAAAATACACTGCTCAAAATCTATTAGAAAAAATTTTAGATTATTCTCCTAAGAAATATCTTTATAGTGCATTTTACTTTGTATTTTTATGACTTTTTTAGAATTAGTTATCCTATTTTAAAGTTTCAATGATTATCCATTAATTAAATAGCCTAATTAAATGACTAATCCCGTCAATGCCACATGGAGGCTGATGCGGCGCGCGCTTTCCGCATGGCGCAACGGGATTGGTCACTTAAGTTGTCACTTCCCAGCAACAGCACTACGCGCTTTTTTTCATCAGATCAAAGATCTAGCGATCGAGCATGGGTTCTTAAGGGATTAGATGAGATCCTGCATTGATCATGGTAGTCCATCTAAAATGCTATGCCCATGATCCATCCTACCTCCTCGAAAGATGGCCACCGCCCATCTTCCATGGCATGATCCGAGCTCGATTGAGCTAGGATTGAGCTCAAACTCAACCCACACCATCATCATGCAAGGGAGAAGCCATCCAACGACTAGTTTTACTTGAGATGAAAATTTCTTTCACAAAAGACCACACACTCCCTATTCAAGGCTTGGTTTTGATCCATACCTCACCGGAGGCTACCACCTATGCTCGAATTTGTTGAGGTAGCTTTGTCTAGTGGAGACGAAGCTCTATTGAAAGTTTCAAGCCTTAGGATTGAGTAAATCTTCCTATGGACCAAGTCACCCTTCAAATGCTCACGGCCTTGATCAAAGTCCCCTCTCCCTTGCCTTGAGAACTTGGATGAAGCTTGGAGTGAGTTCGATTAGGTCCCCTCAAGGTGCTTGAAGGAGGAATTGGCTTGATTTTGTGTATTGGATGAGATGGATATTTGAGGGAGCTCCTTTTTTTTGGTTTAAGAGAAACCGAAAATGGAGAATTGGAGATGGCTCTAGGAAGATTAGGGAGACTTACAAATGCTTGCTTTGAGTTCCCTAAGCTCAATCGAGTGTGTGAGTGTTGAATTCAAGTGAAATTAGGGGGAGTATATCTCCCCTAGGTGAATGGGACAGCCACAAGCTCTTTTGTCATTTTGATCCAATTCACCCTATTCAAAGGGTTTGTTAGTTTAGAGTGTCATGGCATTCGGTTTTGGGTGTGAAGTGGAGTAGTGAAGCTCCCATGTGCTTGAAGTGAGTGGAGGAAGAATTCCCAAGTGCTCATGTCAAGTGAGATGGTCAATTTTGACCTTGGGTTGGGTTTGGCTGACCCAAACCCAATGGTTCATGTGCACCATCCTCATTAGTAACCATTTGGTCCACTAAGAGGATGTCAAGTGTCCATGAAAAGGAATTCACCAAATTCCAAGTGGTTTTGATTTTAGGTTACCCTATGGCCTAGGGGTAAAATAGTCATTTGGCTTGGATTTTAATTTGAATATATTTGGTATGATTGAAAAATGGGTTGGGCCAAGTTTCAATGAATTTGGAGTTTATTTCACATGATTTGGCTCATGTTGACCCATTTACATCAAAATAGGTAAACTTGGGTCAAGTTGACCAATTGGTCAAATTGAGTCAAATCAAGTGTTGGAACAAGTTCATATACAACAACAATAATAACAATAACAAGCATTTATCCCACTAAGTGGGGTCGGCTACATGAATCCTTCGTCTCCATTGTGTCCTATTATGTGTCAAATTCTCATTTAATTCAAGTATACTAAGGTCATTTTTTATACATCTTAACCAAATCTTTTAGGTCTACCTCTACCTTTCTTAACATAAGGCAAATCTAATGCATCTACTCTCCTAACGTCATCAGACGGCCGATGCTTTATGTGGCCAAACCATCTAAGGTGACTCTCTCTAATCTTATCTGCCACTGGAGCTACTCCAACTTTTTCCCAAACAAACTCATTTCGCATTTTATCTCTAAGAGTAAAGCCACTCATCCACTTGAGCATCCTCATCTCTGTAACACTTAACTTAGTCTTATGCTTCTCTTTATTGGCCAACATTCTGCACCATAAGTCATTGCAGGTCTTACCACCAACTTATAAAAATTTTCCTTAAGTTTAAGTGGAACTTTTCTATCACACAACAGGTCAGATGCATTCCCCACTTCAACCACCCAACTTGAATTATACTAATAACATCTCCATCTATTTCACCATCATTTTGAATAATAGTGCCTAAATATCTGAATCGCTCACTCTTATTAATGACTTGTTCACCTAATGTTATAACACTACCACTAGAACTTCTACAACTAAAATTACACTCCATATATTCAGTTTTAGATCTACTTAAACAAAAACCTTTAGACTCTAATGTTGACCTCCATAATTCAAGTTTCTGTTAGACTCCCTCTCTAGTCTTATCAATAAGAAGAATTTCATCAGCAAAAGCATACACCAAGACACATCTTCCTATAAATACCTAGTAAGAACATCCATAACTAAAGCAAAAAAGATAAGGGCTTAAAGCTAATCCTAGATGTAAAATATTTTGTCAATCCTCCTTGTGTTTGGACACAAGTAACTAGTATACATATCCTTAATTACTTGAATATAACCAATATTAACTCCTTTCTATTCTAGAACTCTCCAAAGAACATCTCTTGAAACTTTATCATAAGCTTTCTCTAAATTAATAAATATCATATGTAGATCCTCCTTACTTTCTCTATACTTCTCCATCAAACCTATTAACGAATGTATAGCATCCATAGTAGATCTACCTAGCATGAAACCAAACTGATTGTGAGAAACTTTTGTATCACATCATAAGCTATGCTCAATTACTCTCTCCCATAATTTTAAAGTATGACACATTAACTTAATTCCTCTATAATTTGCACACTCTTATGCATCATCTTTATTCTTAAATATAAGAACTAACAAACTCTTTCTCCACTCATCTGACATCTTTTTAGTCTTTAAAATAACATTAAAAATATTTGTAAGCCAAGAAATTCCTTGATCTCCTAAACATTTCCACACTTCTATTGGAATATCATCAGGTCTTACTATTTTTCCACATTTCATTTTTTTTAAAGTTTCTCTGACTTCATATTTACTAATATAATGATAAAAATAAAATTATCTATTATGTTTTGGGTATTAAGGTTGCTAAAATTAATTGTACTTTCAGATCCTTCATTGAAAAGTTTATCAGAATACCTCATCCACCTATTTTCAATATCCTTTTCTAAGAAAAGCACTTTATTTTTCATCCTTAATGCACCTCACTTGAACTAAGTCTTTACTTCTCCTATCTCTTTGGTTGGCTAACTTATACATACATATTTCACCTTCTTTGGTATATAATCTATTGTATAAATCATTAAAAGCTAAATTTTTTACGTCATATATTGCTTTCTTAGAATTTCTACAGATCATTTTATATCTTTCCCAATTCTTCGAATTTTTACATCTAAACTAAGTTTTATAATAATGTTTCTTATTTCTTATATTTTCTATCACACTCTCACTCCACCATCAACTATTTTTATTAAAAGAAGTTTTTCCTTTTGACTCTCCAAGCATATTTTTAGCAACTTGCTTAATTTCACTTGCTGCTTTTTTCCACATAATATTAGCTTCCTTATGAACATCCCATATTTTTAGCACTTATAGCTTACTCTTAAAAATAATTTTATTTTTGTTCTTTAAGTATCACATCTAATCCTAGGATAATAATTTGATTTATTTTTCCTCTCACAATCTTTCATCTTAAAATCTAAAACTAACAATCGATGTTGGGTACTTAAACTTTCACTTGGAATGACCTTACAATCTTTATAATCTAAGCGATCTATTTTCCTTATTAAAAAGTAATCAGTCTGTGTTTTACTAGATCCATTTTTATAAGTAATAATATGTTCATCTCTTTTCTTAAATAAAGTATTAGCAACTACAAGTCATAAGCTAAGGTAAAATCTAATATAGTCATACCTTCTTCATTAGTCACTCCAAATCCATAACTACCATGAATACTTTTAAAATCTTCTATCACTCTACCAACATGCCCATTTAAATCTCCTCCAATAAATACTTTCTCTTCAAGAGGTATCTTTTGTATTAATCCCTCTAATTCATTCCAAAAAATTTTCTTTTGAGCTTACATCCAAACCTACATGAGGAACATAAACACTTATAACATTGATAATCTTAGTATCAATAATAATCTTTAAAGCTATAATTCTATCTCCACATCTATTAACATTTATAACATAATCCTTCAAACTTTTATCTATAATCACACCTACACCATTTCTAGTTCGACTTCTACCTGAAAGCCAAAGTTTAAAACTTAAACTATCAATCTCCTTGGCCTTCTCCCCAACCCATTTAGTTTCTTGAACATATAAAATATTTATCTTTCTATGAACCATAATATCTACTAATTCCATTAATTTACCTGTAAGAGTACCAATATTCCAATATCCTAACCTAATTATAGTTCATATGACCATTTGAAATATTTTGGTATCATTGGTTTGGTTCAATTTGATTTATATTTGGATTTGGTTCATTTACTTTCATTTAAGTCAAATGGATCAAGTTGACCAATTTGACCCATTTGAACTATTTGGGTTAGGTCATTGGTTGGTTTATGCTTGGTTGATCATTTGAAATGGATTGGTATTTTTGTTTCCAATCAATTTTGGTTTAATTTGATTTTGGCTCAATTTGATCTTTTAGGTCAAGTTGGGTTCAAGGTCAATTGGGCTAGGTTGGGTCTAGTTGGCCAATTGAGGCTTTGGTCAAGTTCATCAAGTGATTTGGAATGAACTTGACCTATTGGTTTCAATCAATTTGGCTTAGATCAAGTTTTGACACATTTTAACTTTTTAGGTCAAGTTGGGTCAACTTGGGTCAAGTGGCCAATTGGCTAGGTTCAAATGATGACTTGGTCAAGTTCAAACATTGATCATGAATGAGTTTTGATCAATGGTTTCAATCAATTTGGCCTATGGTGGATTTTGGCTAGTTTAAGTTCCATTTTAGCTAAATGTTGACTTGGTCAACCCTTAAGTTTGACTTGGTTTGACCTAATTTGAGTGATTGATCATCTCATAATGATTGCTATTCATAATGTGAGGCTTAGGTGGGCTTAGTTCAATCCAATTTAGGTAGGATTAAAATTTGGCTCAAAAGGGATATTTTAGGTCACTTTGGGTCAAGTGAGCCTAAGTAAGTCAATTGACTTGATCAAGGCTTGAATCAAGTTTGATTGAACTCTGATATGGACTTATGATTGAAATATAAATCCATTTGCAAGTGATTTGAAGTCAAATAGGTTTTGATTCATTTGACAATTTCAAGTTCAAAAGGGTGAACATGAGTTTGACTTGGGTTTGATTTTTAAATTTAGTTTTCATTTAATGATTGGAGTTTATGTTTATATTTCGATTCATGATTGAAGAATTGATTGAATCATGAAGAAAAATCAAGGGTTTGATTTGATTTGAATTTGATTTGGCTAAGTTCAAGAATTTGACTTGAAAGGTTTAGGTTGAATTTTGATTGAATTTGGATTTGAGTTTTGAATTCATTTTTGGTTTGATGTTTAAATTTTATGTTTATATTTGGATTCATGATTTTAGGATTGATTAAATCATGCAGAAAAATCAAGGGCTTGGCTTGATTTGAATTTGATTTGGCTAAGTTCAAGATTTTGACTTAAAGGCTTATGTTGGATTTTGGTTGAATTCGGATTTGATTTTTGAATTTATTTTTGGATATTTGAATTTATATTTCATTTATATTTGTGAATATAAATGAGAATATAAATGGGTTATGAGAAAATTCCTTGAATTTTAATTGATTTAGATTTTATTTAGGCTAAGTTCATAAGAAAGAATCAAAGTCACTTAGGAAAATTTTTTTATTTGGAATTGAATTTTGAATTTGGTTTGATTGATTTGAGTTTATACTTCATTTATATATGTGAATATAAATGAGAACATAAATGGGTTGTGAGAAAATTTCTTGAATTTGAATTGATTTGAATTTGATCTGAGCTAAGTCCATGAGAGGGAATCAAAGGACTTAGGAAATATTTTGGAGTTTGGAATCCAATCATGGGCTTCAATCATAGGTTTCGATTATTTGGGATTGATCCAAGATTTGAGAAAATCCATTGAATTTGTTCAAGGTTTGAGTTAGAGTTGGAGTTGATATGAGTTTGAAGTTTTGACTTGGAAGAAGGAAGTGGGGATTTGGTTCAAGCTATAGGATAGGAAAATTTTCTAACACCCCTAAGGCATAACCTATTCCTATGGCTAACTCTTCTAAGTCTTTATGGTTAGGTTAAGTGTTCACCTAATCACTAGAAGTGTCTTAAGACTAAGGAAACTCATAGTGTCTAAGAAAAGTCATATGCCTAAGATAGAGGGGTTGGGAGCTCATTCTAAAAATGAGGTCAACAGTTTGATTTGATTTGATGATTGAAGTTTATGTTTGAATTTGGTTTGTGATTGAAGGATTGATTGTTTGAAGAGAAAATCCAAAGGTTTGGATTGGTTTGAGTTTGATTTGGTTAAGCTCAAGAATTTGACTTGAAGGGTGTAGGTTGAATTTTGATTAGAATTGGATTTGAGTTTTGAATTGGTTTTGGGTATTTGAATTTATATTTTATTTATGCTTGTGAATATAAATGAGAATATAAATGGGTTATGAGAAAATCTTTTGAATTTGGAATAATTTGGATTTGATTTGAGATAAGTCCATGAGATGAAATCAAAGGGCTTAGGAAGGATTTTGGATTTGGAATTGATCATGGATTTCAATCATTTGGAATTGATTCATGATTTGAGAAAATCCATTGGAATTGATTTAAGGTTTGATTTGGAATGAATTTGATTTGAGTTTGAAGTTGATTTAGATTTGAAGTTGATTTGAGTTTGAAGTTGATTTGGATTTGAAGTTGATTTGAATTTGGGGTTGATTTAATTTGAAGTTTGTTTTGAAAGAAGGAAATAAGGATTTGGTTCAAGTTATAGGGTAGGCAAGTTTTCCTAACACCCTTAAGGCATAATCTCTTCCTATGGCTAACTCTTCTAAATCTCTAGGGTTAGGTTAAGTGTTCACTTAATCACTAGAAGTGTCTTAAGACTAAGGAACTCTTAATGTCTAAGATGAGTCCTATGTCTAAGATGGGGAAGTTAAAAGCTCACTCCAAAAGTAAGGTTAACAATGACAAAGATTAAAAAAGTTATTCATATGAAAGTCACCATTAGAGGTAAGTTTGTAGAGAGTTTTGATAAGGAGACAAACAAAGCTAGTTTGGATATTAAGCTATAGAAGTTATGTTCAGGAAGAGAAGGATGCTAATCTAATTCCAAAAGAAGCTATAAAACAAACAACTCACTTTAGTTATCCTAATGTATGAAGCATAGATGATGATCTCAAATAAAAGGTTTGAAAAGTACTTGTTGAGATTACCTCAATGAAGAATCATGAAACTTTCAATCAAGCTCATGTTGAGGTAAAAAAGATTAAGTTTTATAAGCAAATAGTTATGCTCAAAGTTTATGGAGATGTTGAGAGAAAATGACTTAAGGACTTAGAAGAATATTTTTGATGTAATGAATAGTCACTACGCTATCTTGTTTGATGAAGTTGCCAAAAGAAATAATGTCATGATAAAAAAATGCATATTAATATGAAATTTGTTAATCAAGTTGATTAAACAATTTCATGTTCGTTGTGAGTTTATTCTATGCCATCCCATTATATGCGATACAATTCCTCATGACATATCTTTAAATCTTTAAGTCATCCAATTTGTTTCCTTTCTAGAGTAGGGATAGAGGGTGCCAATTTCTTCAAGTTAAATTTCTAGAAATTGATTAGCTTATGTACCTTGCAAGAAATAAATTATGAGAACTTTATTTTCTATCTTTTTATGCTTTCTTTATTTTAATAATGTTTATCTTATTTATGTGTCTTATTAAAAGATATTTTTTGTATTATTATGTTTGAAATGATGAATTAACTTTTAAGATAATATATCACTTTATTGTCATCTTATTTATTATGGGTTTTACATACATACCACATAATTTTTATATATGTGAATATCTAAGACAAACACTTTAATATTTATTTATTTAACACATTAATGTCACTATCGCATTAAAATGTAGCATAAATAGGTGCATTTCATGTTAGAAAATTTAATATTAATGGTGTTTTGATGTGATGTTAAAGATTTAAATGTTAAATAAAAAATATTTAGGTCTTAATTATGTAAATACATAAGAATTGTATAGTGTGTATGTAAATTTTCTTATTAATTATTAGTATTGTTGTTGTTGTTGTTATATACTTGGCCATAATATATTAAGTTGACCCTATAAAATCATCTTTTATCATGAAGTTGTCTGTTGTTCTAAAGTTCAAAAAAAATTTTGATTGGCAAAAGATGATGAATACCTTGAGCTATCTAAATTGGTAAAAATAATTATAAATATATTATTACTTTTTTTTTATTATCCTTTATGGAGATAAAGTAACCAATGAATGTGACCATAATAATATTTATGAATTTAAAATTTTATTTTTATAAATAAGGTCTTTAGAGTAGAAGTATTTCTTTCACACATCTTAGAGCTTTAACCTTCTTATAATATCTCTTCTTGATCTTACCTCTCTTAAAAGATGATTGTTTTATCCATTAGGAACATTGAGATTTTCATAAATTTCTCTCTTATACAGGCAATAACTTAAAAGTAATTTGAGAATTTTAAAATGGATAGACTCACTCTTAGAGCCATCAAACTATTTAAGTACCCAACTCATGTTATGATGAGGAATTGTGCTTCTATCAAGATCAATTCCATTCCTTTCTGCAAATAAATAGTTTACATTATGAATTCCCATGCCATGATCCTTACTAAAGTCATCTCAAATTCTTCTTTTTAGCATTACTATATTCTTCATATTCCTCTTAGAACAAAAAAATTTATAATATTATTTTCTTATTATGTACAATATTGAAAGAAAAAAACATCATGAGCCAAAGAATTTGCTATCTTAAAAATATATAAGCAAATCTCCCATACTTCAAATGAGATAAATGACACATTTATCATATAAATAGTTTATGAAAGAATACATCATACTACCTTAAGAGATAGATGACAAAACCCTTTGTAAGTTTAAAGCACAAATTTATGAATTAAATACATAAGTTATTATAGATAATTAGATCCTAAAATGATAAGTCTTAAGAGAACTCTAAATTAAGATCATAAAATATGTAAAGATTTCAAAGGTGGTGAAAAAGGTTAAGCTTTAAGAACCTCAAAGGAGATAGGGTCAACTTAAGGAAAGATAATGTAAAGAGTTCAAAGAAAAATGAAGTTAAATTTATGTTTGAGTTAATCACATTAACAAAAAGGGACATGCTCTCTTATAATCAATAATGACATTATTATAAAGGAATGAGCCTATAGGAGGACTTATATCTTCTTAGACTAAAAGATAAGCTTGAACTAAAATAAATGGTAAGTACTTGCAAACCACTAGAATACAAACCTTTATCAAATGTAAACAATCAAACAATCATTATAAGAAATTAAGATATCCAACATTTGATTTTACAATCTCAACTAACAAGGGTAACTAACTAAACCCATATGAATACATTAGAAGCCAAGTTATAAACTATTATGCAATATGAGCTAGTTATCTTATTTAAGAATATATAATCATTGAACTAAAATAAAGGCAACCTAAATATATGAGAATTAATACATATTCAAATGAAAATTTTTCTTCAATTATCTATTAAAAGAACATTTAAAGTTACATAATAGAATTTGAGATTTGAAATTCATAAAGACTCTAAAGACATATCAGAATTATAAGCCAATCACATGACATATGAAAGACATAAGTCATAAATAAATTACATTGAAATAAATCAAAATGCAAGTGAATTACAATTATTTAAAAAGATCTAATATATATGAGTTATACAATATACTCCAAAAAAAGTAAAAACACATAGCTAAATTCTTTTTAGTACATTTCAGACCTTATGTTACACAAATAGAATTGCATGTAGGTCTTCATCAACTCAAACTATGAACTCTATGGCCTATTGATCTCCATTGTTTTATCCTATGTCCATAGTGGAGTTTTCTATTACTAAAAGATGAATTCATAAGATAAAAATGAGATTATCAAGCAAGTATTATGCAATTTAAGTAAGTCAATTTAAGTAAATTTAAGCATCTAGAAGAAGATATATAATTATCCAAGTGGGCAAAATAACAATCAAAGCACATGCCAATGACACAGACTTAATAAGAAAATGCAAACACAATTATATTCTTACCTTAGAATGTCTAAAATTGAGTATATCATAATATCTAATGTATACTACATTGATGCGACTAATCATCTAAATATAGTTTGTTGTTTCAATTAAAATATCAAGTAAAATTGATTCATTTTTATAACCATGAATAATTTCAATTTTAAACAATAATGATTTAAGAATCTTATTACACATTTTATGACTTTTATGAATTTAATATTTAAAAGGTTATAACAAACCCAATGGATGAATATCACCCACCTTAGAGCAAATCATGCCATCTTGAGATCCTTAGGTCTTGATGACATGCAAGCTTCACCTTAAGGTGGACTAACACATCAAAATACCTAAATATATTAATTTATTTTAATGATTTTAAGCTTTCGATGCTTAAAAAAGTTGAAATGATTTAAAGACTTATGAAGAATCTTATGAGTGAACATCATTCTAAGATGGATTGTATCACCTCAAAGTCTTAGGATCCTAATGATATTGAAACCTCTTACCAAGTGAGTTAATATATCAAAGTACCCAAGAAATTATATGAATTTTTAATAATTTTAAAGGGGTTAATATTCAAAGGGCTAATGAAATTTAAAATAAATCTAATTATTAAAGGTAATGTAGATGTATTATATCACCACTTCTAATTTAAACTTAAACCTAAGAAAATTAAACAATTTTTAAAAAAATTGAAATTTTAATAATTTTAAAGGAGTTTAAAGGGTTTAAAGATTAACAAAGTTCAATGGTGAAATTAAGGATTAAATGAAGCTTTAAACTTAAATTAAATATAGATTTCTAATATACTTAAGGTTAATTAAACACGATTTAATCTTCTTTAAAATTTAAGTATTTTAAATGACTCTTAAAATAGGAGAAAGAGAATTTGAAAATTGCTTAAAGAGACTAAATATCACCCCAAAAAATCCCCAAACTCTTGTTAGAGTTTAAATGATTTTTGATAAAGCCATAGCAATTAATTTTACAATTTTTAGAATTAAATCAAGTCATTTATGAATTTTCTAAAACTTAAAAACATAATCAAATTATAATGAGTTGGAAATAAGATCTAATATTAATTTCCTAGGTAGAATTAAATTCAAGAAAAATAAAAAATAAATTTTAAATTTATTTGATTAAAATATAAATATCTGAATTTTTATAAAAGTCTCAAATACCTTTTGAAATGGATCAAAGATTAGGGCTATATATGAGCTTAAACCTAGGTTAAGATGTAATGTTTAATCAAATCAAGACAGTATGATCTTGGTTAATACAAAAGAATAATGGAGATTAATTGGTCTCCTACTGCATATACAAAACCAATTCACCATCTCAAAGCTTAATCTTTGACAATATGAAGGATGATGTGGTGGGGTAAAGGAAGAATACCAAATGCTTAACAAGGGGTAAAGCTCCAAAAGTTACATTTATTTTAGAGATAGAGAGAGAGAGAGAGAGAGAGAAAGAGAGGCATGGCGTTCATATGTATAGGAGGTTGATGTTGAGGTAATAAAGATGAGGTTGTGACCAAAATGTGATTAATTTGTGGTCAAATATAGGGAAAGTAACAATGATATCCAAATAAATAATGCAACAACAAAATGAAAGTTGAACTCTAATTTAGCAATTAATAGTTAATTTATGTTTTGTTAGAGAGAACTTTCTGTCAACTCCTTCACAACAAGCACAAAAGAAAGTGTACATCATATAGGTACTAGTTACAACAAAATCTAGAGTGAAAACTAGGGGTGTTAATTCAAGTTTAGGAATTTATTTGATTTTTCACCCAAAAATGACCCAATATGAACATAGTCAACTCGAACTCAACCTGTTTTTGAACTAATAAAAAAATCTCAATTCAAAGTCGACTCGATCAAACCCGAGTTCAACCTAACATGATATGACAAAATTTAAGTTGTGATAGATTAGTGTCAACCTACACGAAAATGAAAATGGTAACATTATTTGAATGTCAAAATTTTAAAAAAATAACAAAATGAGTTCTTCATCAAAAAAATTTAAATAGTTAATTTATTATCTTCATGTTGACTCAAATCCAATATGATATTTTTTTAGAGTCACTTAAGTTGATATCAACCAAACGTGAGTTTTACACAGGTTGACCTAAATTTAAACTTTTTTGTGCTGAGTTTGAGTCAGATTTTCATGCTAGGTCCAATATTAACACTCCTACTTATACTCACACTAAACAAAACTTCGAAATATATCTTGCATCATTCTATCATATATGTTTGAGCCCATTTCAAGCTACAAATAACCTCATTCTATCTCATACCTACTTTCATAAGCATCCCTACTAAGGTTCCTGGCTTCCTGCTAAAATTTAACTTGTTCGGGCATCCTTTGTTCCAACCTCAGGATTCTGAAACAATTCCAAAGCTTTTTCTTTTTTTTAATTTTAATCTATGATTTCCAATCCATGCAAATTTCTATGCAGACAAATTTTATGATGGTCCAGGAAAAAAAAGACTGAAGGAATTAATTTCAAAATAACACTCCTTCGATGAACATCTAGCTTAGCATCAATCATAAAATTATGATATGAAAACATAAACCTCGATGGTTAAAGGTAATAAATCAGATTGGAGAAGAGAAATTCCAGTTAATACCTCAGTTCGAGCTACATGCAAGTAGTTTCAGGCTGGTTGGATGGAGGCCACAACTTGTTTTGGTCTGTTGAAAACAACTAACAGGTACATGTTCCGAGTTAAATTTCTCATTAGGGAAAATGCAAGCTAAAAAAAACTCATCTTTGAAATGGAGCTGAATAGGTTCAATCAACTTTAGGGTTTATTTGGGATAACTGCAACGCTATAAAATATAGTGGTGGAGTTACTGCAGAAGAAACTGTTGTCTAAAATATTACAGTTGATATTAAAAGATTTTTTAAAAAAAATTAGATCTTAACTTTCTGATAGTCATCATATTCTGCCACGTCAGATTAGAAAATACAGCTTTTCAATCATAGATTCTCCAAAATGGGGCCAGAATACAATTTTCAAATGATATTGCAGTGCATTTACGCACCAAACCGCCACCGTTGTTCCAAACGCACCCTTAAATTCTTGTCTAAGGAAGTCCCCCAGAATTACGATGGCTGCTGTGTATGAGAGTGAGTCCTTTCAATCCTAATCAGTAGGCACGACCCTATTGCACCTAGATAGGGAGCTCATTGAAGCAAGAAATGTCTTTTCCTACTTCCCTCCAAAACTCTGGAGCAAAATATTCAGCAAAAAAAATGAATTCTCCAACGATGATATGGTTTCAAATCTAAATCCATAGCACATTTTAGCTTACTGAGAAATTGCTTGGATGCATCGAATGCAGCTCATTTTGAAAAATTGACAAAACTGATATCTTTCCAGCAACATCGACAATAATTCTTAGTCAGCATTGATTAAAAAGAAGAATAAAGGCATGGATCTTCTCCATCTACCTGTTGGATCTACTTTAGAATAAAATTTCTAAAGACCATCTCCATCTGCTAGTGCTTCTACTACAGATGTTTGAATCTTTGAAGAGAAACTAAAGTTAAATAATTTTATGTATACATTACAAATAGTGATGTTTATCACGTTTGTCACTCTCTATCTACTAAAAAGTTGGCCTTGCATCTCTTCTTCTTCTTCTTCTGGATTTATTCCCTCGGTCTCTTCTCTAAAATGTGTTCCTGATGGATTGAACTTCACTAATTGGCACAACTAATGTAGGTAATCGGATGAGTGAAAAAAATAAAAGAGGAACTCTGCATATAAAACGCAAAGTGAAGGGAGGAAGAAAAACTTCATGTACACAACTGGGAGCAATCCACATGCAACTTAAATCAAGAAAAAAACACTGAATTGACCTAACAAAATTCTTTCACATAATATCGATATTCAATTATCTGAATAGAAGCCATCAATCCCAATTTATAGAAAAAGGGTCGTAAAAATAAGGCTAAATACTTTGAATTTCAATCTAATGCTATTTGAAATTTAATCTAATACAAACAACTATTCAAATTCAAACATAATATTCTCCAAAAGGATAATTCAAACAAATAAAATTAATCTAATAAAAATATGAGAAACTTGGCCAACATTAAATATGGGCCTAATGAAGCCTAAAAATTGATAATAGTCTGATATTATTATAACTTTGTCTGACTTCTTGT
This sequence comes from Cymbidium sinense, assembly GCA_021442155.1. Classification (NCBI taxonomy): domain Eukaryota; kingdom Viridiplantae; phylum Streptophyta; class Magnoliopsida; order Asparagales; family Orchidaceae; genus Cymbidium; species Cymbidium sinense. The sequence goes on from CM038223.1 coordinate 94,849,074, forward strand.
AATTGTTCTATAGGAAATTGAGTTTTTGATTGTTGATTTGAAATAAATGGTGAGGTATACCGCATCAATTCTCCCACGGTGCAAAAAACACTCCTCTAGAAAGTTAGCATCAACATGGACATCCAGGATATCAGGTACTAGATTTAGAATTCATAATTGATCATTCATGCACAATTTGAGGAGGAATGCCTTCCCCTTTGATTAGAAAATTGCATTCAACATTCCCAAGTACAACTTCATCTAAAATAATATTGACCAACTTCAAAGTAGGCAGGTGAAGCTTGAATGATGAGCTTGATAGAACTAACAACTGCAGTAGAAGTTTGTCCAATAAAAGAATTAACAAAGTATTTTTTTGAGGTTCAAAGCTTCCTTGATAAAATGATAAATCATCAATATTGAAAATTGGAATTATAAGTATACTAAGAGGTGAATCTAGAATATAAGCATTACAGCTAATTTTCCTACTTATTTATACAAGGAACCTTACATAAAATTTATTAAATATGATTTATGTTAAGAAGCCCAGCAAAAATTACTTGTTTTTCGTACATCAAACCATGACAAAATCATGTTCATTATACTCTTAAGCACTTATATTGACATTCAATAGATGAATATTTCTTACTATACAAGCTATTATGCTTTCTAATTTCATTAAGAAAATCACGTATATATTGTGCAAATAATATTGCAGAATCAGAATATTCATGTTACATTGAGAGGACAAGATCTGTAAGATTTTCAATGCTCAGTCGACAACCTCAAACGATAACTTGGCCTTTGCCAAGATCTCAAATGTTTAGCTAACTCAAAAGGATTGATCTGTAGCAGGATAAATGTAGGCATTGGTCAAGACCTCAACAATAACAACAAGCCTTTATCCCACTATGTGAGGTCGATTACATGAATCCTTCTTCTTTATTGTGTCCTATTATGTGTCAAATTCTCATTTAATTCTAATAAACTAAGGTCACTTTCTATACACTTTAACTAAGTCCTTTTAGGTCCATCTCTACCTTTCTTAATATAAGGAAAAATCTAGTACATCTATCCCCTAACCGGGTCATCGGACAACCAACCCTTTATGTGGCCAAACCATCTAAAGTGACTCTCTCAAATCTTATCTGTCACTAGAGCTGGTCAAGACCTCAAGTGGCCCGATATAAAGAGACACAAAGAAATTCTTAATAGTTGGTTGAATAGTTGTTACAAGTTTATCATGGTCTTATGAGCATAGCAAGTAGTGCTTTAAAATCACAACTAGGTTTGTATGGCTGCCCAGATGATGACTAAGCAGGTTCAGTGAGGAACAGATGAATAAATTGAAGACAACCACAGAGGATATGTACAACATCTATAAAGAGAACATCACACTAGATTTTGTCTGCATAACTATCATTCTAGACAGAAATGAGACAATACACAATAACAAACATGGATGTCTTACTCACCCCAGGCCCCATGTAAAGATGTTAGACGTCTTTAAGTGACAAAACAACACCAAGTTGCTTAAAAGATATAGTCATACGCATCAATGGCCAATTTGCATCTCTTATCCATATACCTATCAAATGTCAATGACTTTACTTTGTGCATTTCCAATCGTCAAAAGTGGCTGGGAATGCAAAAAATGCATTTCACAACATACAACTATGTAGAACTGTCATTGAAAACTTCAGAATTCTCATCATCAATCATATCCTCAAATTCACCTTCTGCAGGGTAAATAGAATCTGAATTCACATGATTTATCAAAAGATTTACTTAAGGGTTTTGTGTAGAGACATGACCTTTCTGTAGATATGAAGTAAACAAAAACTTAACAAGCAAGCCTTGGCCATTTCGTCGTAAAAGAACAGTGGCCAACCTAAATTGGAACCTATAGATTTCAACTAGAGTAGAAGTGATCGACTAACATCTAGAACTATGTCGAAGACAAATAGTTCATGAATAAAACCTATGATGCCTCTCTAACTAAAAAGCTTTGTAGTAGGCCTCTTAAACTCCATCAAAATTGTACAGACATAATTATAATTCTGTATTAGAATTAAGGGCATTGACAAACCTAGTGGTCAATTGCCAATCATCCTAAAAATTCTCACAACTTAAAACCAAATCTTTAAACTCATTAAGATAATAATTTCCTGAGAACCTTATTTCATGAGAACCAAAGTAAGATGTCCATTATGATGGAGTGCAAAAAAGTCCTCAATCTCATAGTCACAATCTAAGCAAGCATCAAGAGTATGAAGATCATCAAATGTGGGAAGAGCATTAGCTTTGATCCTCATAATAAGATCATGAAGAATGCAAGCATGATCATAACTAAAAATAGCTTCTTTAACAGGGTGATAGAGATGAGAGATCTAAAGGTTTATAATCATTGTAAGCATAAATTAAATATGCTATGACAAGCAGATTGACATTTTGAAAATTTGAGGACTATTATTCATTTGATTTGTTATGTAATTTTAATTTAAGTTAATTGAAAACATTGAGAAAATGCCAATGATGATGAATACCTAAAATAATCAGATGAGTACTCTAATTTTGTATTTCCTTAATTCAATTCAATGTGTAAGAAGAATGAGGCTGATCAATAATATTATGATGAAAATGATGATGGTAAGTCTACATAAGCTTCTTGTTCTGAACAGAGTAGTTGTATTGTAAAAGCTTGCTTAAATCCTCAAATAACTTAATAGGAGGTCTAAAATTAGATTAAATGTCAATCATGTACGTGATCAATTGTCTATGATATAGAAGCTAATATGCTAGTGGATGTCACATCAACACCAATTTATATAAATGAGGGTAACATTTCTACATCAACAAAACAATGTTAGTCATTATCATAGTAGAACTTTGTTGAATTTAAATTCTACAATTTTGTCACTTTGATCATTACTAATTAGTTATTAGTTATATGTTCCTTAGATTAAATGTTTTTGGTCAAAAAACTCATCAATATTATTTTGGACTTGGTTTATTTTGCAAGCCATAATTATATAGCATGAAAGTGTAATCTAGCAAGATATCTAAATAAATGTAGATGGATTTATTAGAATCACTAATCAAATTATTTTCTTACAAAATACTAAATTTTCATTTCTGCCACCAAGAAATTAGGCTCAATGTCATCAAAAATTGTGAAAATGATAGAATCCAAAATTATATAATGGTAAGCTAGATAATTTTAGAGGAGAACTAGTTCACTTGTATGAAAACCTCATTAGATAGGATAAGTTGTAAAAAAATTACTAGTCTAATTTTAGTAAGGCTTCGTTTGTGAGAGCTTTTTTAGTGTGTTTTGCTTTTGAGAGCCTGAATTTTTAATTTTGATAGTTGACTAGTGTGCTTTTGAACCGAGTTTTCTCATCTCAAAAGTCTGCTTTATTTTCAAAAGCAAAGACAAACTTTCAGCACTTTAAACCAAATTTTCAGAATCCAAAAATCTTCCAACGGAGCCTAAATCTCAAATAATCACTTGGTCAAACAAAGTAACAAAATTTCTAGCAAATATCTTAAAGTTATAGCATCAACTTATCAATAATAAGTTCAAATCTCAAAAAGCAACTATTTTCTTGCAAGTAGATTTTCTTAAGGTTGATGTAGCAAAGGTAATTGACGACAAGTGATCATGCTTGGCTAAAAGGTCAAGTGCAATTGTGGCCAAGAGTTGTGAAAGCGGCCCAACAAAATGAAAATAGTGGGCATAACATGGGAAACAAAGTTCAGGTCATGACCAAGGCATTGAACAAAGAAAGATGGAAGTTGCAACAAACGGACAAATGTGACAAGCTCAAGCAATCGGAAACTTTTAAGGAAGAATATAATTGAAAGTATATGTGGGAATCGTCAGATGATTGGATGTGGAGGCTAATGAAGAAGCCAACAATATTGTGGTCGAGGAAGAGAATTACCTAGTGTTGGAAGTGGAGATGTTGCATTCCTTGTGGAGGAAAAAAACTTGATAAGGAAACAATGGTTGTGGTGGCATTATAGGAAGAAGATAGCCATTGTAGTGATACTACAAGAAAGAAAAGCGGTTGTCGAGTTGAGTGCATCAGGTGAGTGAGATTGAATGGATGGAATTAGGCATGAGGGAAAATAACTAAGCAAAATAGAAAACAAATAATCAAAGTGATGTTTTAGTTCATATATCTTATTTATATTTGTTGTTTATTTTTTAAAAACAACCTAAACCCTAAATATGAGACACATGCCTCTCCATTTTTGAGGCAAGGCACCTTAAGGCACACCTCATAAAGTGCCATGAGGTGTAACCTCATGGCTAAAAATTCTTAAAACTATTAAGGCGATCCTTGAGATACGCCTTATATTGATCAATTTCAAACAAGGGGTGCATTCAGTTCTATTTCTTATTCACTCTTGTGATCTTTTTGTTTATTCTTCATAGTCAATTAGTCAAAACTTCAACAATCCTCCTATTGGGTCATTTGGGTCATTTTACATCAAAGTATCTCCTTATTTGGCAAATGTAATGTAATCCTTTAATTGACCAAAATAATTAATTGCATCAAGTTTGATATTGTCACATATCTCTTTATCTAAAATTGGAATCCAACCAACAAAATATTATTGGTGTGTTGAGGAATTGGGGTGTTCAAACCTACTATCTTTTAAGTTTATTAAAACACCTTCAGCTACTCGGTCTCCTAAATTTGTTGATTTTTTTTTTTTTTTGTGGGCTCAAATGAACATAGTATCTTGATTTGCCTCTTCTTTATTTTGGTCTTGTTATAACAATGATTATTACATGCTAGTTGTAGACTCTTATTGCATTTCCTTAGGTGTTATGTAACTATAGGATCCGTTCTAGTTGAGAGAAGTGGCCATTGTTGATAAATTAGATTTCTCATGCTCCTAATTTTACTCTTAACTAGTATTGTGGATGGAGAATCCTTTTGGAAGCGGATACTATAAATTAAAATATTCCCTTGAACTACATTGGTCAATGAAATTGTGGGGTTCTTTGCTCCTACATTTTTGAAGCATCTAGCTATCCTCATATTCTTATGTTAGACTAGTATAATTGAATTTAATAAATCCTAAACTGTTAAATTCTGAAAAGTGTTTGGCAACAAATTAGTTAAATCTTGCTAAATTCAGAGGGATGTTTGAAAAATTATTTGAGGATTTAAGTCTGTTAGGATTTTTTTTTTTTAAGAAAATATGAAAATTACTCATTATTATATTACATTTCAATTGAGATATATTAAAATAATATTTATATCCATGATATTTAATTTATAATAATATATCAATTAATCATTAATATTATTAAATTAAAATAGTTAAAATTAACTTAAACTATATTAAAAACAAGATTAATTATTATATTAGTTAAAATCAAATAATTATCAAATTATAATTATATTTAATTAAATTTTAATGATATATTAATAAATTATTAATTGTACTCAATTAAAATTAATTTAAATATATATTAATTAATCAATTATTAATATTAATATTAATATTAATTTAAAGTAATATGTGTAATATTATTTGTTAATTAATTAACTATTAAATTATATTAATAGATTAATATCCTAGAAATTAAACTAGAAAAGTATGTGAAAAAAAAAAATTATAAAAATGTTGCAATGAAACCTCGCCTTTCCTCCCTTCGCGCCTTCAGTTTTGTAAATCCCGTAAATCCACCTTCCTGCAGGATTTACTAAATCCAGGATTTAAGAGATTTATAGGATTTATAGGATTTACAGGATTTAGTAAATCCGAAAAGGTGTTTGGGGGGATTTACGGGATTTAAGCACTTAAATTCCTTATAAATCCGTTACCAAACACCCCCTAAAGTGTTTAACATTGATGATCATTTGTATAAAATACTATCACAAAAAACAATCCCCTAAGAATTTACAATAATCAATCCCCATTAAAACTGCAAGAATAATTAATTGCTTAATCACCGGCCAAAAAACAATTTTCCGTAGGTCATGAACTATCAACTCAGTGTAGTATTGAAGCCCATTGAACCTTCGAATAGATCTCGATTGCCGCCATCGATCCCTGCTTCCTCGCCGTCACAACACTAAAACTCTCCGGCAACCTGCCTCGTCTCCAAACTCATCCAAAAGTCTGTTGCTTCCGGCCGAAAGAGTCCGCTCGCTTCAACTACGATAGCCATTATCGTGCCTATTCGCGCTTATACCAGGCAACCACATCTGGGTGATGATGCTTGTGTACAGTTTACTAGGAGAGGTGATCGAGGATTAGGGTCGGATTTTCGCCGGGGAAAAGGAGATGTCCGATAGGACTGAACTTCTGGCATGGGGAACTGCGGATCGGGAAATAGCACAGGTAGGGCTTGAGAAATTAGCCCGAAGATCGATCGCCGAAAGTCGACAACTTGCTCAATCAGATCGACCAAACGAGCCGATGAGCGAGTGGTTCAATTTATTTCGAGTTTCGAGCCGAACCCGTGGCGCGAGCGACCGGCGAATCGAAGTCGCTTGCCGAAATGCGTCATGAGCAAAAGATCACCGTCCGATTAATTCAGATTAATTCCTAAATTTCCTATTCTAATACCCTCGACTGACTTACCGTGACTCCTCGCTTCGCCTTCTCCGGTTCTCCGTTCACTTCTCCGGTGTTCTAGTTTTTTGAGTGGGCGTGCATGCGATCGTCGTCCGTCGATCGCTGAGTGCTTGGTTTGCTTTCATTGATGGTCGGTTCAGACATGTGCGGTTTGTTTCCTTGCTCCGTAAATACTTCCTCTCGTTTCATTTCGATTCTGTATTATGTTAGTTATTTCAATTGTATCTATTATTCCATTATTGAGGTTCTCCTATGGATTTTGGGATGTTTCGCTTGATTTGGGATGTTTTGTTCTTTAAGCATTCATGTTTTTATTACTTGTAATTTTATGGGTTTCAATTGTATTTGTCTCTTATTCCACTATTTTAGGTTAGAATATTGATGTTGGGACTTGGGGTTGATTTTCTCCTGGCCACGTGAGCCGTTTTTGTAACTTGCAAGCTTGCGCTAGGGATGAATGTTGATTGATGATGTTATTTTTTACCTCATTAGTCATTACCTATTTGTTATGTAACTTCAGTAGTCAGAACTCTCTGTTTGCTCCTCTCACTACTGCTATGCCTCTGCTTCCGGGTTCAAACTTTGTAATTATGATTATAAATAGTTCCTCTCCTCATTGGCCATTGTTTCATTTTCATTGTTACCACCGCCTCATGATTGCCTATGCCTTCCGGTACAACAGGTACTTGGGCCTTAGCTTTCGATTGTTGTTGCTAATGCCTTGATGCTTTGTTGGAGGTTATTTCATTACTTTTCTGGTGCTGTGGTGCATTTATGGGACATGTTATGACTTATGATGTATTGATGTTCACATGCCTTATTGCCTTTGCCGCTTTGGTAACCTAGTTGCTCTGCTCTGTAACCTCTGTTGATTGTTGGTAGATGTTGATAGATGTAGATTTCTTGGTTGTAAATATATGGGGATCTTTTATTTATAATCCGTCTTTAAGCATGATTTGTTGTTCAAATTAATACATCGATATGGGAATTTATGCTTTTTTGAGTGATTCTATGCATCTCTTATAGACACAATGGCAAGTCCTTCTCAAAACAAATCTATTAGTTGGTCAAGCCTACCTATTGATGATAATGCAACCACTCAAAATGAGAAAAATAGAAATCTGACCGATAAGATCAAGTGTAAAAGACAACGATCTGAAGTTTGGCAACACTTTAGTGAAATTACTGTAACACAGAAGGAAAAAATGGTGCAGAAGTTTAAATGTAATTATTGTGTCAAATCATATGTGAAACAAAAAACTGGAACCACATCTCAGTTAAGTAGACATTTCAAATCAAATCACTATAGCAAGGTTGATAATAAAGGAAAGAAGCAAAAACTATTTGATCCAATAGCAGATGGCTTAGAGGAGACTGGTTCGATATCTAGTTTATGTGTTTCGTCTGCCTATGATCATTCTAGAATAAAAAATATTGTGGCTAAGATGATTATTGTTTATGAATATCCCTTTATGATAGTTGAACATTTATGGTTCAATATTCTGATGAAATCGATGAATCCAAATTATCATAAAATTTCAAGATTTGGTATCAAGGAGGAGTGTATGAAACTGTATGAAGCTGAAAAGGATAAGTTGAAAAAAAGTTTGAAAGTTGTTGAGAGAGTTTCGATTACTAGTGACTGGACATCAAACCAAACCATTGGTTATATGTGTCTTCTGCGGCATTACATTACCGATTGGAAATTACAATCTAGGGTTATTAGTTTTACTTGATTTGGATCCTCCTCATAGTGGGGTTGTTATTTCTGAGGCAATATCTGAAAGTTTATTGCAATGGGGTCTACAAAACAAAGTTAGTACCATAACTTTGGACAATGCATCATCTAATGATGTAGCAACTAGAAATCTGAAAGTTTTATTCATTAGAAGATCTGGTTTTCTATTGATGGGTGATTTCTTTCATGTGTCACTCATATTTTAAACTTAATGGTGCGATGGACTAAAAGAAATTAGTTCAATAATTGAAAAGGTAAGAGAGTCTATTTTATTTAAAAAGATCTCGTCACATAAATTTGGAGAGATACAGATTGATTTTATCCACATCAAAGGCACTTTGATGTGCCAACTCTCTGAACCCACATACAATATGTTAGAGTCGCTTTTATTATAAGAATGTATTTCCGAATATGTTTACTTAATCAATTATATATGGTTGCCCTCTCAAGAAGATTGGGTAAACTTTGAGAAAGTAAGAGAGTCGCTTCAAATTTTCATCGACATCAAATTTTTTCAGGTTCATCCTATTCTACCGTGAATAGATTGCTTCCCAATCTAGTTCTGATCAAGAGAATATTGGATCGAGAATGCTTATCTAGTACTGTTTTTATTTCAAACATGGAAAGTAGCATGAAGACTAAATTTGATAAGTACCGACGAGTGTTCATCGTTATTGATTGCTTGCATTAGATCCTAGAATGAAACTTTTGCTATCAATTATTACTACCCACAAATATATGATGTGACATTGTGAATGAAAAGAAGGACAATCGTAAAACAAAAACTTTTGAGCTATACTCTTATTACTGTTGATATGCACGCAAAGAAACTATCTCATCATCCACCTCTCAACTGAAAGAAACACAATTGAAAGGTGGTAATGCTTCACATGATGATTTGGTGGGTTTGTATGACTTCATAGATTCTACGGCCTCTTAGTACCACAAAAGTCGATCGGAGATATACCTTGATGAAGCATGTGTGAAATGCCCAGATTCAGAATTTGATATTTTGGAATGATGGAAAATGTCTGTTATGAAATATAAGACACTCTCAAAGATGGTCAAAGATATTTTTACCATCCCAGTAACCACCGTTGGAATCATCTTTAGTCTTTGGTGGTGTCTTAGCGATTATAGAAGTTCAATTTCACCAAGAACATTAGATGCTTTAGTGTGTAGTGGAAAGCGGATTGGTGCATATAAATCATCAAAAGATCCATTGGTAATATTATCTTACTTTTTATTTTATAGTGCAATTCTCTCTTCTATTCATATATGAGTTTCATTTTTTTATCTATTGCAATTTAGTTTGATGTTCTTGTGGAAGAGAACTTGGTTATAAATGTACGAAAGCTTATCCAAGGAATCATATGAAAATCAGTGATATCATTTTGGTTATACTCTCTTTATTTTTTGGAACTTTTACATCCGGTATTTTATCGTTTATTTTATGTGACTAATACGGTTTGTATATATTTTTGGAGACTATTTTCTTTTCAATGTATGTAGCATCACATTATATTTTTTTTTTTTATGCTTTAATATTTTATGTTTGTGGTAGATGGATATGATGCCCAATGATAAAATTGAACCGAGATTGATTAATGGAGGCTTTGGTGATTGATTTTTATATTAATAATGACTTGGTCAATGATCTAACTTTGAGGCCATTTCATCGCTTTTGGGTGACATATTAGTATATTACTTGATATTGTCTGTAAGTTTCTATCTAGATTTGAAATTTTGGTTTGACATTATAAACATATTGCTTCATCTTACATTCTTACTATATTTTTATCTACCTTGATGCATGCAATATTAGAATATAAAAATTTTGGTTTGAAATTTTATTTTGACTTTACAAACCTATTTGCTTCATCTTGTTATCTTACATAGTTACATACTTACATTCTTACTATATTTTATATACGTATGTATTCTACATTCTTACATGTCTAAAGTCTTATTTTGGCATTTTGCTTGCTTAGTTAGTCACCCTAAAAATAAAGAACTCAACTCAGTTTTTTGAGGGCACAAATAGAGGTTACCATTTATAAGATTTCTTGAGGAGAGAACATTATAGCAAATGCTTTAGCCAAGGTACATTCAAGATTAGCCAAGCGGTATCCTATCTTTCGATCATATGTGGTTGTGTTATTTAGACTTATATCAACTCAAGAGTTGTCGAAAATTTGTCTATGGTTTTATCTTGTGTGGCCTTTTTTTGAATTGGATTTCGCATACATGGTTGGTTATTGGTTGTTGCTATTTTTGGTGGTTATTTTTCATGGTTCTTTGTTGGCCTCTTCGGCTTAGTTTTAGATTTTTTTGGTGGTTGCTATTCTCTTTTCCTGGTTTGGCTTGGAGGTTTTTACTGAATTGGAGTTAGCTATTCTATGGTTGTTTGTTGTCTTTGCATTTTCTCTTTTGTAGTAATAGTCTGCTCTTTGGGATTTGGAAGGGTTTTTGTTTGCCTCTAACCTTGTTCCTTTTGGCTGTGTTGGTTATTTTGGAGATCTCCAGGTGGGCCGTGGGCTATGGCTTTGTCTGCTATTATTTTTTTCTTTCTTTAGGGCTCTATATTGGCTCTATCTACTAGTTAGTTTTGTTGGCTAACTAACCAGTAGATGGCTGTGTTGGCTATTTTGGTTGTGTTGGTTCACATGGTTGGCTATTTTGGTTTGGTTATTTGGGTTGGTTGGGTGGATGTGTTGGTGAATTTTGGGGTTGTGATCCTCTTGGGTTGGCAATCTCTCTTAGTTGCATCTATTTTTCTTTACTTTTGCTTCTTGATTTAGGTATCAGTTTTCCTCTTGCTTTGGCTTCTTCTACTCATCCTGTTGGTTGTTGGCCTGGGTGGTTTTATTTGTTATTTTGTTGGTGGAGCCGTGGAGGATATGAGATCTAGTGGTCTTTTTTGTGGGATTTTTTGCTATCTTGCTTTGGATGCTTATTCCATGGCTTGGTGTTCTGGGATTTATGTTAGATATTGGTATTGACTCCATTTGGTTTAGTTAGCTCTACTTATTTTATAATATTTGTATCTTGGTTGGTGGTGGATTTTCTTTCCTTTTGGATGACTTAGTGGTGATTTTAATGGTAATTTCTGGATGCCCTCTTCATCTCTCTTTATTATGACTTTTCTCTCCCTAATGCTACTTATCTTCTACTATTTTCGTTTTGGGTTCTAGACTTAATTCTCATCGACAACTTCTAGGCCATAGTCAACTCAAGTGGGCTTATCATGGAGAATTTTGATTTTTTTAATTTTCAACGATGATGAGAAGAGAATATATTTGTAATTTGGGCTAATTCATTTATTTTTGCTTCATTATTGGTGGCTATCAAGCCTCTCATTGGATGGCCAGGCAACTTAGAGCATTTATTCTGCTTTTCGACTCTACTATATTAATACATGATGTTTCTGATTTGTGAGGTTTTGTTTCTTTTGTTAGGGATTTATTTCTCTATCTTTAAGGCTCTAATGGATGGCTTTGGCAACCTGGAGGTTGGAGCATACAATTATTGAAATAAAATATACAAATTACAAATTTTCGCTAATTGCGAATGCTTGAAGATGAATATTACTTTCTCTGACTCTGAGTCCCACAAACAAAAGACATTTTCATATTTTTATTTTTTTTGTTTATTTTAAATGTTATGTCAATTGTATCATTTTCTAGACTTGTATTTATAATTTGTAAAATTATAGTTTGCTATTAATTGCAATTTACATTATTACATATGACAAAAATTTGCTATTAAAAATTCCTTCTCTCAGCCTGGATTTCATTTTCGAGCCGAACGAGCTCGTTTGCATTTCAAGCGGTTTGTTTGGATTTCCGGTTCAGAGGCCGGCTTGTTTTCGCCGGAGCGGATTGAGCTCGAGCTCGATTCGATCCGACTCGAACTCGAAACTTTCGAGCCACGACTCGAGCTCGAGCCGAATTACCCATTTTCGAGCCGACTATGGCTCGGCTCGAACACACCCCTAAGCATAGGGGAGTAGAGAAACTTTAAATATAATGTAAACATATTATTTGATAAAGTATGTAATATCATGAAGTCCTTATAGTTCTTTTTTAGAGGTTAAAAAAAGGTGGCTCACAAATAAAAATATTTCACATTGAATTAAATATTTTCATAAAATAAAATAAAATTGTTACATTTTTACGAGTAAAATTAGCATTTTGCTTACATCATCATTGAGATATCTTATATAAAAAAAGATTTATTAATATACTTTTAAATATTTATTATTTGGCTATTTAACATTTTAAAAAAATCTATTTTATCACATCTCACCAAAAATTTTCAAATACTTAAGAACTATCATCCTCTCAACTTTATAGTATGCCTCCTCTTCTTCTATATTAATCTCATTGTAAATAAAGAATGACAATAAGATCCAATATATTATATTACCCCTCATTCATCACCTCACTCCCCATCCAACAAACTATTATCCTTTTTTTTAATGTCACTTCCATCACAATAACCTCTTTCCTATCCTTAATGCCTAATAGGTTGCATGATCCTTCTTATAGGAGGGGAAAATGAAAGCTTGGAAGATGGGTGTTAGAAGTTGTTGGTTGCTAAACTTTGACTTTTGAAGGACTTTATAAAATAATTGTTTGATAACATCAAATATTAAATATTAATCGATGGTCAATTTGACAGTTCTATTTATAAAAGTAGGGACTAGTGACTAGTGAGGCAGGCATTAGAAGCTAACAAAGGTATAACATTAATGGGCACTGAATGGTAAGCGATTAGGAACATCAAGCATTAGTTAAGGGTTAAGCATTTTTCTTATAAGATGAGAGACTTATAACCAAGAAAGCATATATTAAATGTCAGTAGTTGATAGACGTCAATCATTAATAAGCATCAAGCAATGATCAACTGTGGATTTTAAATCTCACTTGATGGTTGATGATTTGTTTTCTTCTTATTCAAAAAGGGATTGACAACTTGGCCAAAGAAGGTATCAAATGTTGATGTCTTATAAATAGAAGGCATCAGCAATAATTGAAAGATGATAAACTAGGAATGATAGACATTGGGAGATGATCAATGCTTAGCTATATCCTTCTTTCTCAAAGAAGAGATCAACAACCAAGATGATGGTACTGAACCATGGTGATTAACAGATATCTTGTGTCAATCCTTAGTATATGATGGATAATAGTTGACGTGGAACAGTATGCATGAATCTCAATGGTCTGCCTTAACTTTTTTTGTTACAAGAAGGGGAACTGGACAATTAGAAAATGTAATTTTAAACATCAATAAGTCAACATTTAGTCGGTGATTGATGTAATGTTTAAGGGCAAAAAAATAAAAAATAATGAGTTATAAGTCATTAGAGAAAAAATCTCTTTTTAAATCTCCTCTTGAATGTATAAAATAACATAAGTAAAGATTATTTATAAATTTTTGAATGGATAATTCTAGACATTTTTGTTAGAAATTAAGATATTCTATCAAAGTATTAGAATTCATCACTTGTATCATTTAATATTATTTAGACGTCTCAATATAATAATAGACTTAGAATTGATCAATGATTTTATTGTGCTTATTAGATTTATCTTATTGAGATGTTGGTATAAACTAGAAACATGTTAAATTTAGAGATCACTTTGTCTCTAAAATAACCTTATGAACCTTCCAACTATACTTCTAAATCCTTGAATTAAGTTCATTTAAAATTGGTTCAAGAAATTATTGCTATCGATTCATTCATCTTATTGAACCATTTTTTCTATAAATTTATTGAGAATGAAGTTCAAATGATCTTAGAATAGATTTTATAAGATTTTAATTGGAACTCTTGGTGATTTGGGATCCAAAAATTTGCATCAAAATTTAAGCTAAATCATATGAGTTTTAAATTATATATATATTCATTAAACTCTAAGATTTTACAATCATCAAACTCCACTATATACGCCCGAGTACAAAGTTTAAGTTTTCTCGATTAAGTATATACGTGTAATAAATTGGGAATGATCAGTGACAGGTGGTAGAGCGATAAGTATGACGCGGTAATATATATGAAGCCGGCGACGATTTGGCGCGGCGGCCCGGACCGGTCAGCGATAGTGATCGGTAGCCGCGATGACAATAGTGGTGGTATGAAGCGGCGTGATGGCCGCAGCGATAGCCAGCGATAATGGTGGCGGTGGTAGTGATAGCGATGGTCGAGCGATGGCTGGTAGTGGTCAGCGGTGGCGGCAGCGCGACCAACGGCGATGAAGGCGGGCCGACGTGGTGGTCACGGGCGAAGCGATGCGGTCGATGGCAATGACCGGCGGTGGCGATGACCGATGGCCGTCGAGAGATTATGCTTGGAGGATCTTCAAGCTCGAGCTCTTTCTTCTAGCTTACCTCCCTCGAGAAGAATGAGTGATTATTTATAGATTAGAGGAGTGGTGTTACTGTAAATACAAGCAAAATCTAAATCACTCCATCCTACTCAAAATGATTCACTTCATCATATGATGTATTTTAAGTATTTGAATGCTCAAATGAAGTCAGAATTAGGAGATTTGGACTTGTTAGATATGACTCATCAAGATGTTTGATTTGACTATAAACACTCCATACTTAGGAACCGATTGACATCGCAAATTTTTCAATAAGCGCTTAAACTGGGTTAGTCTTCACTCAGAATCAGATTATTTTTACATCAAGATTCGTGCTTTGAATAGTGGAATTTTTAATGTTATATCAGTTGTCCCCCTATTTTTAGATGCCATTACTTATTTCATCCAAAAATATATTAATTTTTTTAAAATAAAATAACTTTACTTATTATTATGATTTGTAATTACATATATTATATGTATTAATTTATTTATTAACTAATTAATTATTAATGTTTATTTATTTGATTATATATATATATATATATATATATATATATATATATATATATATATATATATATATCAACATTTAGTCTAGAAAGAGAGGATTTTTTTTTTAATTAAATGTCATAATGAGGAGAGTAGTTTATTAAATGTCATAATGATGAGAAAATTTTTTTCAATTAAATGGCTAGCAAACGTCAGCCATAATGAAGAGAGAGATTTTTTTTAATTAAATGGATGACAAACGCTAGTCATAATGAGGAGATGGGTTTTTAAAATTAAATGACTGTCAAACGTCAGCCATAATGAGAAGAGGAATTTTTTTAATTAAATGGCTGACAAACGATAACCATAATGAGGAGAGGGAATTTTTTCGAATTTTTTTTAATTTATTCTCTTTTGCCCATATCTATAAAAATCCTCATAGGGTCAAGTAAGGAGACAACTCCTAAATGCTCTAGTGTTCTTCTGCGTTTGATGAGAAATTATTTAGTGGAAGTTCAAGGGCTAGGGTAAAAAAAATTTTTTTTTTCTTTTGTCAGCGAAGCTCTAGAAGAAGGTCATTCACTTCACTGATCAAGACCCGTAGCTCATACGGTGAGGCTCTGATTTTCCCTCGAGAGAGGCGTCAACTGTCCTCGTCGGACCGATCGGGTTTTAAGGCAATCAAGGCCCGTAGTTCATACGGCGAGGCTCTGATTTTCCATCGAGAGAGGCGTCAACTGTCCTCATCTGACCAACCGGGTTTGGAGGCCATCAAGACCAGTAGTTTATATGGCAAAGCTCTGATTTTCTCCAGAGAGAGGTGTTAACTGTTCTCATCGGACCGAACGGGTTTGGAGGCAATCAGGATCCGTAATTCATACGAAGACTGTTTTCTCAGAGAGAGTGTCGAACACATAAGAACGATATGGTGAAGAAAATCATACTCTCGAGGAACATATAAGAAGAATAAAGATTCATCAAACTTCAATCCTTCAACTTTTGTTGGAGACTGGGGGCAACTCTTAATCTCAAAAGAATAACCAAATCAATATTTTGGATATCTAATTGATTATCAGTTCCAGAAGCAAGTCAGTAATACTCATAAAAAATGCAAAGATCAAGGAGCAACTTTGGCTACAAATGAATATTTAACTTTGTACCTACTCCACACAGGTTAACATTATTGAGTAACACTCTGACAAATAGCCTCGGATATGTCATAATTTTGTACGTACTCCACACAGGTTACATCATCGAGTAACACTATGACAAACAATCTTGGATTGGTCATAACTTTGTACATATTCCACACAGGTTAATGTAATCGAGTAACACTCTAACAAACAACCCCAGATAAGTCATAACTTTGTACCTGCTCCACACAGGTTAATGTTACCGAGTAATACTCAGATAGATAATCTCAAGAATCAAAATATTTAATCTCTTCCACATAAATTAACATCATACCTTAACAAAATAACCTCGGAAGAGAGTTAAAACTATTGACTTCTTCCACACAGGTTAAATATCACCGAGTAAAACTCTGGCAAACAACCTCAGATAGGTAAAAAAATTCTTGGTGGATTCGATTTGACCTCTTTCATATAGGTTAATGTCATACTTTGACAAGCAAGCTCGGATGGGTCAAAAATTCTCAGCATATTCAATTCAACCTCTACATATATGTTACTGTCATCAAGTAATACTTTGATAAATAATCTAAATGGGTCAAAAATTCTCAACGGACTTGATTCAACCTCTTCCATACAAGTTAATGGCATCGAGTAATACTTTGACAAACAACCTCGGATAAAAAATTTCTTGGCAGATTCGATTCGATCTCTTCCATATAAGTTAACGTCATCAAGTAACACTTTGACAAATAACCTCGGATGGGTAAAAAATTCTCAATGGATTCTATTCAATATTTTTCATACAGGTTACAATCATCAAGTAATACTTTGACAAACAACCTCGGATGAGTCAAAAATTCTTGGCATATTTGATTTGACCTCTTCCATATAGGTTAGCATCATCAAGTAATACTTTGATAAATAACCTTAGATGGGTCAAAAATTCTTTAGCATATTTGATTCAATATCCTCCATATAGGTTAATGTCATTAAGTAACACTTTGGCAAACAACCTCGGATGGGTTAAAAATTCCCAGCGGATTCGATTCGACCTCTTTCATACATGTTAATATCATCAAGTAACACTTTGACAAACAACCTTGGATGGGTCAAAATTCTCAGCGGATTCTATTCTACCCCTTTCATACAAGTCAACGGCATCAAGTACATTATGAAGAATGACACTCTAAATTTATATGCCATAATTTCTGAGTTTCCTGATAAATGGTTCCTAATCAATGCTTCTACATCACCTTGGCAGCTGTCAACTATTGGAGTTTCAAGAAAATCAATTTTCTATAAAATATGGGCTTTGATCGCCTCCAAACCCGATCGGTCTGACGAGGATAGTTAATGCCTCTTTCGAGAGAAAATCGGAGTCTCGTTGTATGAACTATGGGCCTTGATCTCCTCTGAACCCGATCGGTCTGACGAGGACAGTTGACGTCTCTCTTGAGAGAAAACTGGAGCCTCATCTATGAACTACGGGCCTTGATTACCTCCAAACTCATTCGATCCAATGAGTATAATTTCGAGGGAAAATCGGACCCTCACCATTTGAACTGTGAACATTGATTACCTCTGAACCCGGTCGGTCCGACGATGACAGTTGACGCCTCTCTCGACGAAACACCAGAGCCTCGCCGTATGAACTATGGGACTCGATCGCCTCAAAACTTGATTGGTCCGACAAGGACATTTGATGCCTCTCTCAATGGAAAATCGGAGCCTTGCTGTATGAACTATGGGTCTTGATCGACTCAAAACTCAGTCAGTCCGACGAGAATAGTTGATGCTTCTCTCGAGGGAAAATCGGAGCCTTGTCGTATGAACTATGGGTCTTGATCGCCTCCAAACCCGGTCAGTCCAACGAGAATAATTGACACCTCTCTCGAGGGAAAGCGAAGCCTTGCCGTATAAACTACCAGCCTTGATCGCCTTCAAACTCGGTCGGTCTGACGAGGACAGTTGACGCCTCTCTCGAGGGAAAATCGGAGCCTCGCCGTATAAGCTATGGGTCTTGATCAGCAAAGTGAATGACCTTTTTCTAGAGATTCATCGACAAAAGAAAAAAAAATTATTACCCTAACCCTTGAACTTCTGCTAAATAATTTTTCATCCAACGCAAAAGAACACTAGAGTATATGGGAGTTGTGTCTCCTTACTTGACCCTAGGGGATTTTTATAGACCCACTATAGTGACAAAAAGAGAATAAATTAAAAAAACTAAAAAAAATCCCTCGCTTCTCATTATAGCTAGCGTTTGCGAGCCATTTAATTAAAAAAAACCCCCTTCTCCTCATTATAGCTCACGTTTGCTAGCCATTTAATTAAAAAAAAATCCTCTCCTCATTATGGCATTTAATTAAAAAAAAATCTTTCTCCTCATTATGACATTTAATTAAAAAAACCCTCTCTTTCTAGACTAAATGTCAATATATATATATATATATATATATATATATATATATATATATAAATCAAATAAATAAACATTAATAATTAATTAGTTAATAAATAAATTAATACATATAATATATGTAATTACAAATCATAATAATAAGTAATGTTATTTTATTTTAAAAAAATTTTAATATATTTTTGGATGAAATAAGTAATGTCATCCAAAAATAGGGGACAACTGATATGACATTGAAAATTTCACTAATCGAAGCACGGATCTTGATGTCGAAAATAATTTAATTCTGAGTCAAGGCTAATCCAAATCAAGCGCTTATTAAAAAATTTGTGATATCAGTCTGCTCCTAAATAGGAAGTGTTTATATTAAAATCGAGCATCTTGATGAGTCGGATCTAACAAGCCCAATATCTTCTAATTATGACTTCATTTGAGCATTCAAATACTTAAAATACATCAGATGATCAAGAGAATCATTTTGAGCCGTCCGATGGAGTAATTTGGATTTTGCATGTATTTACAGAAATGTCACTCCTCTAATCTATAAATAGCCCCTCATTCTTCACATGAGGGGAGGTCAAGCTAAAGAGAAGAGAGAGATCTGAGGCTTGAAGATCCTCCAAGTATAATCGTGCCACCACCGCCGGTCATCGCCATCCTCGGTCACTACCATTGACCACCGCATCATCACCACCGCCGGTCATCGCCATCACCGATCACTATCGCTGACCACCGTTGTCGGTCGCCACCGCCAACCATCGTCGGCCACTATTGTTGGTCACCACCGACCGCCATCACCGGTCACCATCGCCAGCTACCACTTTACCATCGCCCGATCGCCGACTAGATTATCACCGATGCTGCATTCATATCGCTACTACCACTCAACTATTATGCTCAACCACCACTGAAACTATTATACCGAGATTCTCATTATCTACATACATAATTCTCAGTAATCCCATTATCGGGAAAACTTAAATTTTGTACTCAAAAGCAGATATATAGTGGAAAATTTTTATTAGGTTAGGCCCTGTAATTTTTTCCCCCTCTTTCTGGGGTTTTTGCACATAAAAATCTTGGAGTTTCTTACTCACTCTTCAATTATCTATGTGTGTGCTAGATTTTCAACGAAGCTAAGGTGCGAAGTTTTATTCTACCTCTATAAGTTTTATGGCACGCAATAGTTTCCGCTCATGTGCGCAAACGTGCGCCGATGAGCTTTTTTTTTTTATTTTTTTCAGTTTTTTTCCGTTTCTTTTCATTTTTATTTTTTCTCTTTTTGCCCCTATAGTGGGCCTATAAAACCCCCTATGGTCAAGTAAGGAGACACAACTCTCATATACTCTAATGTACCTCTGCATTGGATGATAAATTATCTAGCAGAAGTTCAAGGGATAAGGTAGAAAAAAATTTCTTTTATTTTTGTCGGTGAAGCTCTAACCTTCTTCTTAAGAGAAGGCCATTTGTTTTGCTGATCATGACCCATAGCTCATACGGTGAGGCTCCGGTTTTCCCTCGAGAGAGGCGTCAACTGTCCTCGTCAGACCGACCGGGTTTGGAGGTGATCAAGGCCCGTAGTTCATACGGCGAGGCTCCGATTTTCCCTCGAGAGAGGCATCAACTGTTCTCGTCGAATCGATCGGGTTTAGAGGCGATCAAGACCCTTGGTTCATATGGTGAGGCTCTGATTTTCCCTCGAGAGAGGTGTCAACTGTCCTCGTCGGACTGACCAGGTTTGGAGGCGATCAAGACCTGTAGTTCATATGATGAGGCCCTGGTTTTCTCTTGAGAGAGGAGTCAACTGTCCTCGTCAGACCGACCGGGTTTGGAGGTGATCAAGACCCGTAGTATTACCAGTCTCATTTTCCCAGAGAGGCATTAAGCACTGAGGCAATCAAGGCCCATATTTTCTACTTCTTCTTATAGAAAATTAAATTTCTTGAAACTCTAATGGATGGTTCAACAGTTGACAACTACCAAGATGGCAGGGAAGCATCAATTAGGAACCATCCCTCAAAAAACTCAAAAAATTTGGCAAGTAATTTCAGAGTATCAGTAGAGAGAAATAACTTTGTTTTTCTTTTTTGATCTCATATGTATGCATATATTTTTCGTCAGATCGTAGATAAAAAATTTTATCCAAAGATGTCCGTGAGAAACAAAGTCAGGAAAGGATATGCCCAAGTATTGGGGTAAGTGAGTTGCTTCACACAATTCTTAGACTTTTGTCTTTCTCTCTTCTTTTTATTTATTATGTATTTTTGTAGGATGATGGCCGAAAGAAAATTAATAGCGTGACAGCTACAGATGATATATCATCCACTATCACGACTGACAATGAGTTAGTGGTTATTGTTGCCAAAAAGTCTGATCAAGCTCGTTCTCCTCCACCAGGGTACTTTACTTTTTCTGAGATGATTCTTCATATGGAACTGCGATACCCTTTTGCTCCTGAATTGATTGAGATCTTTAAAATATGCGGTGTAGATTTATCATAATTTTTATTTCGAGCCTTAGTGATCATCGTTGGTTTGACTGTCTTCTTTAGAGAGCGTGGTGTTACTTTGAATATCAAATACTTGTGCCGAATGTGTAGATTAACATGTGATACTCAGGGATGTGTTTCTTATTGAACTATAAAGAATTAGATAGAATTTTTAGCATAGGATCCGTCTAGAAATTGATCTAATGGGTTTGTTTTGTGAAAAAAAGAGTGGGGGCTCCCTAAGAGATGGGGAAGATTGAATAACCTTCCAGATCCATTGCTAACTGAAAAAAATAAAATCTTGATGACTCTTAATATTCCTAATGCAAGAAGCTTGCAGCATGAGTTACGACACATTGGCAAGTATATAATTGAAGATAGAATGTTCAAGGTCGGCCTTTCCATTCAGGTAGGGAGATCTCATGCTCTTCCACTCAAGAGATCAAGTAAATGTGATGAAAAGTCTCCTCATATTCATAGGATTCTTTCAAGAATCCCGTTACGAAATCATGGTGATAGCAATGTTTCTTCTTTAAAGAAAAAGAAGACATGTGTCGAAGTAATTACATCAAATATTTGTGGAGAAGATGTTCACCCCCAATTGGCCTCTGAGAGTTTAGCTATCTCAACTCATAATGGGGATTCATCAAGTCATATATTCTCAAGAGGTGTTAATGTATGCACCTGGACGCCAACACGCACAATTAGTACATTATCTTTTCCTTCTCTTTCTTTTCTTCTTTTTCTTTTTTTCTTTGTGTAATATTTATGCTTTTTTTATTGTAGGTAGCTCAAATATTAGGGCTGATGGCTCATTTGGGTGTCTCTCTAGACGAGTGAAATACTGAATTTGTGAAGGTAAAATATTTGCAAGGAGAGTATGAGCAAAAGATGAGTACTAAGGCCAAAGAAGTGGAAAATCTGGAGGATCAGCTAACCGGGTGTAGAACAGAGCTAGCAAACATGTCAACTTCTCTTTCTCTCTAGCATCAGAAGATTGAGCGTACTTGTGATGAGCTGATTGAGGTGAGGGCGGAGACTCACTAGAAAGAGAAAACACTCAAGGTACTTGCAGCGAAGAAGAAAGCATTACAGGATCGTCTTTTTGAGAAGGAGCTTATAATGTCAGAAGTGGAAGCAAATGAAATCTCCTTGAAGATGGTGGATGACATTAAGAACTCCCTAGCTTATCATGATGCTATCGAGGACCATGTCCAAGAAGCTCGTAATCATATTCTTGATGTTGAAGTGAAGGACTTGGAGCGCCAATATTTGGAGGAAGGCTTCATCCGAGAATTCCTAAAAGAAATCTACTTAGAACATCACAAAATTAGAGCTAGTATTGAGAATCTGCCTCCCAACCAAGTATCTGAAGACCCTTCGCCGAATTCAGGAGATGAAGGGGTTGAGAGTGAGTTTAAGGGAGCATCTAGTGGTGAGGAGGACGTTGATATCATGTAGTATCACTTGAGAATGCATTTCTTTTCCTTTTATCTATGTATTGTTATTTATCATTATTATTTTTTGTATCCAAAATTTTGATTCTTTCTTATATCATCATGTTAGAGCTATCAATGACAATAAAAAATTTTGGGTGATTTGCTCTTGTTTTGTTTTGACCTATCTGAGGTGATTGGTCAGAATATAATTTGACGACACTAACCTGTACGGAAGAGGTAATGGGAAGTCCACCAAGGATTTTTTGGCCCATCCTAGGTATTAGTCAAAATATTAGTTGACGTCTTACATGTATGGAAGAGGCCGTGGAATGTCCACCAAGGACTTTTTGACCTATCCTAGGTATTAGCCAAAGTGTTACTTGACTTTTTACCTATATGGAAGAGGTCCGATCAAGTCCCATTGGAATTGATCATGTCCCGACTAAGACACAACGTGAGTTGTGCATTTCCCAAGTGGGAGGATTAAATGAAGGAGATAGCTTATATGCAACAAGCTTGAAAAAAAAGGCCATAAACTCATTACTTTGATAAGGTCAGTGATACAATCATATGATAATTTTAACAAAGATATAAGTTTGAAGAGGAAATGACAAACGACATAAAATAAAAATTGCAATAATTATGCAGTAGGAATTACTGATAATATTTCTGGAGATTCTCAATGTTCCAAGTTCGAAGCAAGGTTTTTCCCTTTGGATCCTTAAGCTTAAATGTTCCTTGCTTGACCATAACTATAACCACATAAGGGTCATATCAAAGTGGTTAGAGTTTATTGTATTAAGGGCCTTTGCCCGCAGCTTCAAGACTTCGCAAGACCAAGTCACCGATAGAGTTGGGATGGGGTTTCACTCTTCTATTAAAGTGACGAACTACCCTTTGGTGGTAGGAAGTAGTCCGAAGTAGGATCATGTCATGAGTTTTGGGGAGTAAGTCCAGGTTCTATCGAAGTTTTTCTTCATTACTATCATGATTGAATGATTGAACTCTTGGACTTGGAATCTCGATATCTACTGGTATAATAGCTTTTGTGCTGAAACACAAATTATATGGTGTATCATCAGTCGGAGTTCACGATGTAGTGCGGTAAGCCATTTGGTGTTTATTTTTGTGATGTGAGACACCACGTAGATCTTAGGGGGTACTTATTGAAGTGATCAAGTATGACATTAAGGAATGATGTACTATCTCGAAAGATAGAAATCACCACCCTATAATGGACCTAATCTCCTAATAAGGACTCGTAAGGCATGATGGGTCTCCAAATATACCAGATCTTTCCTCTACTTTACATGAAAAAGTAAAGTAGGGTTTATTTTAAGCTGGGTTCGTTAAGTTTCCTATGGAGGCAAGCCTCCATAGTTAATTACATCATAAAAAATAAGAATTCTTTAAGAATACTCTCAATTAAAGTAAACAATTATGGTCTCCAAAGATTTCAAGGTTAATACTATCAAAGAATTGGCTATTTTAGAAAATCAAATGGGATAAATCAAGAAGAATAGTTATTTTTGGAATCCAAAGGGAGAAAGTAGGAAATATTCATGATACTAGGAAGCCTAGTGAGCATTCTAATCTACCCTATAATTGGGCTTTATATTTTGAACAAGAGAGTTAATTATTTGAGTTGACATTTTTATTATACTAGTCTTATAATTCAATAACATAAGATTGTGAAAATGCCTAAGAGGTGAGGATTTATGCTTGTAGTCTGCAAAGAAAAATATCAACCTCAGATCCTAAATCTGGGGAGCTTTGGCGAGGGCCAAAGAATGACTTAAATCTAAGGTGAAAATGGGTATATGGTTTATCTCCACAAGAGAGAATAAATCACCTGACTACTTGACTTATTATCGCCTGGAGTGGCAGCTAGCTAACTCCTCCTACGCTTTAAATCCATGTAGGCAAGTCTTATACTTTACAAGATGGCTAGACTGTTATTTATTTAGAAAGGAGACTAAGTCCTTGAACTCACTCCCTAAGAGACTAAAGCATGAGTGGTATGAATTCATGATTTAATCTAATGCAAAATTTATCAAATTTATTTGATTCTTTTATACTCTTTGTTTTGACACATGTTATGCCTAAATGCATGAAAACTTGATTATGGGCCAATTCAAAAGAGAAAGGGATGTTCTTCCATCAAAAGCTCTCATAGGTTAAGCCTTTGTTCTCTGGCACAAATGGAAGCCCCTTTAACAAGAGTGAAAGAATATGACATGCATGATGTTATACATTCATTCATCCAGCTAAGGGATTGATAAAAATTTTATTATCTTGATTTAATTCCTAGGCTTTTATGTGAGGTTAAGAGTTATTTTAAAATTTTAGCTATAAGTTGTTAGTGGGATAAAAAAATTTAATTTTATCCTAAGAGCCTACCACATCCAGGCCACACATTTAAACATCAAGCATGAAGAAACTAGAAAAAACATGTGATTCTAGTGCGCAATCTAAACACAACATTAAATAATTTTATAAACTATCATAAGAAAATAAAAGGCTTGCATGGTCGGGTTCCATCATACACCCCAAAATAAGAAAAAAGGATGGGTAGTCGAGCTCTACCCTTATACAACTCGGATTATAAAAGTAATACATGCTCTGGGGGTCTTCTTTTCTTCATTTCTTCCTTTTCTTCCTTTTGATTTGATTTGCTTCAAAGCCATCATAAGGCACCCCATGGACTAAGCCTTCTGGCCACTGCTCATCCTAATCTCCCATAACACTAATCCTAATTCCTAATGCAAAATTATAATAAAAATAAGAAAAGTAAATCTAGCTACACCTGCAAAATAAATGTTAACTAAATACACCATACAACTCAAGCAATTATATGAATAATTTAGACTTAGCACCCCACACATGAGTAACCAAGCCCACCTGTCCTAACATAGGTTATGCTTAGGGTGATTTCAATTTAAATGATTTAATGATTTATTTTTCATTTTTATTTCACTTTTATTTGGTTAAAATAATATTTAGGTTTTCAAGAATGAAGAGTAGGATGAATTCTATTTGTAGATAGAACTCACCATATTCTACATCATAACTCCTAGAGAGTCTAACTAAGGTCCTTAAGTATCTTAATTAGCCTATTTGAATTTATGGAATTCATTTGATTTGATTTAGAATTTAAAATTTGAATTTATTTAAGTACTTAACTAATTGATTTTGGCTTAGAAGTTTTGGTTTAATTAAATCTTGATAATTCAATATCCTTAATATCTAACGAAGTTTAAGTTTGTTTAAATCCATGCATTTTTGATTGATTAATTTTAGATTATATGTTTTAGTTTAATTAAATCTTGATAATTCAATATCCTTAATCTCTAATGAAGTTTAAGTTTGTTTAATTCATGTGTTTTTGATTGATTATATTTAGATTAGATATTTTGGTTTAATTAAATCTTGATAATTCAATATCCTTAATCTCTAATGAAGTTTAAGTTTGTTTAAATTCATGTATTTTGATTGATTAATTTTAGATTAGATGTTTTGGTTTAATTAAATCTTGATAATTCAATATCCTTTTAAATTAATATCTAATTTTCATTATAGTTATGTGATTTAATTTTATGTTTATCTTGGTTCATTTATTTGTAGTTTGATTGAATTAGATTAATTGAGATTTTATTTTGATTTTAATTGAGTTTGATTCTTTGTAAATAGGATTTTATTTTCATTCTCATCCATTTGTCATGTTTATCAAAATTTAGTTTGTATTTTGATTTCATATATTGGATAGTTAATTAGTTTATCTTATTTAAATAGGTTGAATGAAATTTGATTTGATCACATATTAAATTGATGAGAGTCTTTCTTTATTTGATTTAATTTGATTTGATTTGATTTGATTAATTATATGGTTTTTAGTGTTTTATGTAGTTTAATTAAGAAGTGTGATTAATAAAGATTTGTTTAATTTTCAATTTGATTTCATATTTGATTAATGAAATTAATGACTTAATAGTTTAGGTTTTTAGTATTTAATTATATTTATGTTTGATTAAGTTTAAGTTTAATATGATTAATTTGATTTACTTAATTAACTTATTTAAGATGTGCGATCAAATTAATTGATTAATTAAGTGTTTGATTTGAATTTAAATAAAGTTAATTTGGTTCATTAAATGATGGTCATTAAGTTTGCATTAATTAAGTGTTTATTCAATTGGATTAAGGGTAATTAGTTTTAATTAAGAAGGTGTTTAAGTTAATTATTAAATTAAATAAAGATTTATTTAATTTTAATTTGATTTTATATTTATTTAGATTAATGATGTAATTAATGACTTTAGTGATTTATGTTTAATTGCATTTTAATTATGTTCAAATTTATGTTTGCTTAAGCTTAAGTTTAATGTGATTAATTTAATTAACTTAATTGGTTTATTTTAAGATGTGTGATTAAATTAATTAGTGGAGTAATTAAAGATTTAATTTGAGTTTGATTTAACAATTAATTTTAATGTGATTTATTTAAATCAATTTGGTTCATTAAGATGATGGATTAATTCATTAAGCTTATATTAATTAGATATTTAATTAATTAAGTTTAATTAAGAATAATTGAATTTTAAATTATCATATTAATTAAATTTGTTTAATTAATGACTTAATTTCTATGAGTGATTTGATTTAGTTAAGTGTTTTACTTAAGTTTGATTTGATTAAAGGATTATTGTTATTATCATTTGATTAGATTAAGTGATTTAATTATTTATTTTTATTTCAATTAAACTTGATTATTCATAATCATAATTAGGTTTGATTTTCTTCATTTATTATGTTCATTAGATTTCATTCATGTTTGATTTAGTTGTTAGGTTTATGTATTAATAGCTAATTAATTTTTTTATTCTAAATGGATGTGATTTAATCATATGTTAATTAAGTTTACTTTAACTTTATTTGGTTTAATTTGATTAATATCAAATGATTATGTTGAATTGGTTTATTAATCAATTTGATTTTTAGTTTATTTAATGATTAATTAATATTTAATTTGTTTTAATTTGTTAAGTTGTTTCATATAATTAAGATTCAATACTTGATATTGGTTTAACAAGATTAGTTTGATTTTACATTAAAGTTTCATTGATTTATTTAATTATGAGTTTAATTTAAAACATATAATCATTTAATCGAATTTCATTAACTCAATTTGGTTCAATTATATTTAAATTCAATTTCATTTGAGGGATACATAATGCTTTTCTGAGTTAAGGTTTGATTACCAATCATTTGGATATAACATCATTTCTGATTTTGATTTGGTATTTAAATTATTTTTAGATTATATTTTAATTAATTCCTTAATTGGTTAAACTTTAATCATAAGTGTTTGTTTGGGGTTTATTTGGATTCATAAAATCACATTATTTTTTTAAGAGTCTAGATGTCAACTGAAGTGATTTAAGCCATTTTGAAAATGTTTGTAAATTTTTATATTTTTATTTGATTTATTTTATTAAAATGGACAATCTAATCCCAATCTAGAAATCCTTTTCACTTGAGATTTTTATAGTAGGTGTGTTTTAACTTTAATTTCAATACTTGAAAATTTCAACTCAATCCGACTTATATTTTTAGAGAAATTAATAAACTATTATTTTTATTAAAACCTAAATTAAGCTCAAACCATTCACTTGAATTTGGAATTTTTTATTCTTTGGATTCCTCTCAGAAAGATGAATCCAACGAGCCCTTATTTGTAATTTTTCGCTAAGTATTTTATTTTTTATGAATTTTCAAAATTTTAGGACACTTAAATAATTTTCAAAATCAGAAAATATGCATTTTCCACTTAACCCAAGAAGGCCGATGAATGCGGCCACGGGCAATGCGGTGTCACGCATAACGTAGATTGGGCTCACGGCTCGCTTGGGACGCGTAGTGACTCGCGCGAGTGGGAAAATGCAGGATCTGGTAAAATGACGTGCGGTTTGATCCATACCGTCCGACCGTGGATCATACGGTCCAGATCTAATCCTTGGGATCAGAGAGCGTATCGTGTGTTCCAGGGGTTGGAAGGATGCGGGGTCCGACGCGATCTGAGCCATTCGATTCACTAAACATGGGATCAGACGACTATTGTTCACCAACAGAAGAAACTGACAAAAAAAATGTAAAAAAATACGAAATGAGGTCCAATTGAGCTCATTTTTACATTGATTTTTTTTGAAAAAATTTTGCTTTGTATTGGGATCAAATAAAATAAAAAATGTGAGGTTTATCTAAGAGAAATTCCTAAAATTGCAAAAAAAATTAAAACAAAAATCTAGAAATCCTAAGGCCGGTTAAAGTTTGGTGAAATTTACCTTACCAGAGATGGTTTCCTGGCGAAGATCAGAGCGAACTAGGTATGTGAGGAAGCTTTGGAATAATTTTTAACATTTTCCTCCCTTTGGAACGTCGTCTTCTCTAATGTTCATCGTCGTCTCGCCGATTTATATTTTTGAGCTCAAAAATAGCCCAAAGAGGTGGGGGATGAGTTCAATTTTGCTTTGGGGAGCTCTTGGGGGCTGAATGGTGGTGGGAGAAAGATGAATGAAGCCTCATTTCCCTCTTCTTTAATAGTGGTAAAAAATCCACCCTTTTTTTGAACTTTTTGGCTCCAAAGTATTATCATCTTGCTTGGGGTGGTTGGG
Source organism: Cymbidium sinense (assembly GCA_021442155.1). Taxonomy (NCBI): domain Eukaryota; kingdom Viridiplantae; phylum Streptophyta; class Magnoliopsida; order Asparagales; family Orchidaceae; genus Cymbidium; species Cymbidium sinense. The sequence continues at coordinate 94,878,413 of CM038223.1, forward strand.
ATGGATGATGGATTGATTGAAGATTTTAGATTTTTTCTCCAAAGTCTTCTCTTGTTGCCATATGATCAGCTTCATTTAATGCAAATATTGAGGAGGAGTTAAATGCATGTGATGGAGAGAATTAAATGAGGTTGAGTGAAATCCTATGTGGGGGAGGATCCATGAGGGATTTAAGTGGGTTGGGTTAATTTTGGGCTGATCCCAAATGGGTTTGGGTCTAGTTTAATCAGCCTTTAATGGGTCATGGCTTGGTTTCATGGGATTTGGCTCAATTTGGGTCATATGGGTTAGGTTGAATAATTGATCAAATTGGGTCAAACCAAGGCTTAGGTTAGGTTCAAATGATAATTTGAAGAGTTTTTGTATGATTGATTTGATTTAATTTGGCTTAGAATTAATTTTGGCTCATTTGGAATCAAATGGGTCAAATGAGTCAAGTTGACCAATTTGATCAAAATTGGCCAAATTGGCTTGGGTTATGGGTTGATTCATGTTCAATTAGCTAAATGAAGATAAATGTGATATTTTGCTTGAATCAATTTATATTTAATTTAAATTTTGGCTAATTTGACCCTTTAGGTCAATTTGGGCTTAATGGCTCAATTGGGCTCAATTGATCAAATTGGGTTTAATTATGGGTTTGGTCAAGTTCAATAATCAATTTGGAATGAACTTGAGCCATTGATTGCAATCAATTTGGGCTAGATCATGATTTGACCTAATTTGGTCCTTTAGGATAATTTGGGTCAACTTGGATCAAATGGCCAATTGGGCTTGGTTTGGCTCAATTGGTGGTCAAGTCATATTTAAATATTGACTTTGGGTTGATTCAAATCATTGATTTCAATCAATTTGGAATATGATGAGTTTTGGCTAGTTTTGGTTTATTTGGGCTAAGAGTTGACTTAGTCAAATGACTAAGTTGACTTAGTTTGACCCAATTGATTGCAATTGATCATCCTGGGGTGATCAACAATCATGTTGAATGATTTTGGTGAGCTTGGTTCAATCCAATTTGGGTTGGATTGGAAGTTAGTTCAAATGGGTCATTTAGGTCACTTTGGATCAAATGGACCTAAGTGGATCAATTGGTTTGGTTTTGGTTTGATTTAAATTTAGTTGAACTTATATATATGAGCCCTGGATTGAAATAGAAATTCAACAGCAATCAATTTGAAGTCTAAGGAATTTTGGCTCATTTGAAATTTTCAAGTCAAAAGGGCTATTGACTTAGGTTGGCTGATTTGATTTGATAATTATAGGTTTCATTTATATTTGGGTAGATAATTGAATGAATGATTAATTCAAGAGAAAATTCATTGGTTTTGACTTGATGGAATTTGGATAAGTCCAAAGAATTGGCTCGAGGGCTTGGGATTTAATTTTTTGGATATAATTTTGGTCATTTAAATTTGGATTTAATTTATATTTATGAATATAAATGAAGGAACAATTGATTTATAAAGAAATCAAGTGAATTTGCATTGATTTAAAGGGAGTTTTGGCTAAGCTTATGAAAGTGGTTCATATGGCTTAGGAAGAGTTTTAGGATTTGAATTTGATTTTGGGTTTCAATCATTTGGAGTCAAATTTGGGATATGGATTTGGAATTTGGATTTCAATTTTAGGTTTGGTTTGAGATTTGAATCTGGGTTTGATTTGAGAAAGTGTATCTAGATTGGGTTTAGGCTATAGGATAGGTGATTTTCTTAAATCTTAAGGCATGACCTAATCCTTTGATTAACCCTTCTAAGTCTCTAGGCTTAGGTTAAGTGTTCACCTAATCACTATAAGTGTCTTATGACTAAGAAGTTTTTAGTCTCTAGAAGAGTCCTAAGTCTAAGAAAAGGAGGTTAAGAGCTTACTTCAAAAGTGAGGTCAACAAGCCCAAAGAACATTAGAGAGCTCCTCAACCCATTGCCCCCAGCCTTCTCGAGACATGTTTTTAACCCTTTGAGTATAGTCTTGTTGGTAGCTTCAGTCTGTCCATTAGTTTGAGGATGGGCTACAGCCGTATGTAGCAGCTAAATGTGAAGATCTTTACAAAAATACATAAAGGCTTTTCCATTAAATTGGGTTCCATTATCGGTGATGATCTTTGCAGAAAGACTAAATCGACATATTACATTTTTCCAAATAAATTGTTTAGCATTTGCCTCTGTGATTTTAGTAGTTCAGCTTCCACCCATTTAGTGAAGTAGTCGATAGCTAAAATGATAAACTTTCGTTACCCTGATGCTACTGAAAAGGTCACATGATATCAATTCCCTAATAAGCAAAATGTCACGAGCTTTGAAGGGATGAGAGCTATGTATATGGTGTATGAGAGAGGTTAGAGTGCAACTGATAACTCACACATTTTTTATGAACTCTAAGGCATCTTGCTTCATCGTAGGCCAATAGAACCCTTGTCTTATAATTTTAAGAGCTAGCGCCCTTCCTCTAGTTGTTCTCCATATATCCCCGAGTGAACCTCTCTTAATGCATAATCAGCCTCTGATGGTGAGAGGCATTTAAGGTATGGCCCAGAAAAAGCTCATTTGTATAGTTCACCTACAATAATAATAAAGTTTGCAGCTTGTCTTCAGATGAGTTATGGAGATTAGGTCTTCAGGAAGGGTCCCTTCTTGTAGAAAAGATAGAATGGGGTCCGTCATGAAGGTTCCTTTTTCTCATTAATTGCTTGTATTACCCATGACTCTTGGATATTAGAAAATACATTTCCTCAACATGCCTTCTTATAAATAAATCTCCAGTAGCAGAGGTAGCGATCTTAGCGAGAGCATCAGTTTGAGTATTCTTCTCTCTTGGTATGTGAATGATTTGATGTATCTTGATATGGGAAAGAAGTGATTTCACCAAGCTGAGATATTGTGCCAGCTAAGGATTATGAGTATTAAAGTTTCCATCAACCTGGGAGGCTACAAGCTGAGAGTCAGTGTGGATCATTAAGTTTTGAGCCTCACAATCGATGGTAAATCTCAACCCTGCGATGAGAGCCTCATATTCAACCATGTTATTGGTTGTAGGGAATTTTAGGCGAAGTCCATACTCTAAGATATCCTGTTGGGGGGAAATAAGTAAGATTCCTACTCTGGCACCAGTATTTCCTGAAGCTCCATCAACTTAGAGGGTCCATTGAGGAGACGAAAGGGATGTAATAGATAACTCATTTGAAGTAGGGGCAGTGCACTCAACTATAAAGTCTGCGAGTACTTGAGACTTTATGTCTGGCCTGGGTAGAAAATGGATATCAAACTCTCCCAATTCTATGGACCATTTGATTAACCTCCAAGATGCCTCTGGCTTCTGTAGAATGGCCCTCAATGGTAAATGAGTGTAAATGTTGATGGTGTGAGCTTTGAAGTATGGACACAATTTTTATGAGAAAATTAAAGCCAAAGTCATCTTATCTGTCAGTGGATAATGACTTTCTATATTAGAGAGAATTTTACTAACATAGTAAATTAGTCGTTGTATTAGATTTTCTTCTCGCACTAAATCTGAGCTTATCATGTGGTAAGAGACTACGAGATATAAGTATAATATCTCTCCTTGGATAGTCTTGGATAGTAAGGGTGGAGATGCTAAATATTCTCTTAGTTGCTCAAAAGCAGCTTGGCATTCATCATTGAAAATTATTATTTTTAGCTCCCTTTAGTATTTTAAAGAATGACAAGTATTTATCCCCAGAACGGGCTAACAAATGGGATAAGACAGCAATTCATCCATTCAAGCGTTAAACTTCTTTGATATTCTTCAGAGGAGCCATATCTCGAGGCTCTATTTTTCTTAGTATTAGCTTCAATCTAGCGGTGGGTGACCATGAACCCAAGAAATTTTTCTGACGTAACCCCAAAAGCACACTTGATCGGGTTAAGTCGCATGTTATAATGTCGAAGAAGGTTAAACATATTTCTAAGTCAGAACTATATTGTGATTCTTTCAAACTTTTTACTAGCATGTCATCCACATATACCTCCATCACTGAGAGGTCTTTAAAATCATATTCATAAGCTGATAGGTAAGATTTTTAACTCGAACTGCATAACTTAGTAACAATATAAACCTTTATATGTTTGAAACGATGGCTTCTTCATCTGTTAAGTCTATTTTTATTTGGTTGTAACCTAAGTAAAGATCCAAAAAAATTGAGCATTTGATGCCCAGACGTAGCATCGACCAATTGATCAATTCGAGGGAGAGGAAAATTATCTTTTGGGTAGCTTTGTTGAGATCAATGTAGTCAATACACATTCTCCAAGTTTCATTTGCTTTCTTAACCATGACAACATTTGCTAGCCATGTAGGGTAATATACTTATCATATGAATTTTGCTTCTAAGAGCTTGTTAACTTCTTGTTCAATAACTTGGAGATGATCAGGAGCAAAACTCTGCTTCTTTTGGATGATCAGTTTGAATGTTGGATCAATCTTGAGGGAATGCATGATCACATTGGGGTTGACCCCAGGCATATCTGTTAGACTCCAAGCAAAAATGTCTTGATTATTACGCAAGAAGTCTATGTAATTTTCCCTCTGTTCATCTAAGAGTAGAAATCTGACTTGCACTGTTCGTAGAGGTTGGTCATCTGGCAATGAAATATGGAGCAAGTCTTCTATAGGCAAAGCTTTCTGAAGTACTTCTTCATCTCAAAAATTAAAATTTTTGATGCTGAAGGTCACCAAGGGGTGTGGTTGAGCTTATCTGAGGTAACATGATTATGTTATTTATTGAATTTCACTGACCACTCCAACCTCAACGGGTTGGAAATTTCATCTTAAGATGACATACCGAAGTAACGACACTAAAAATTTATTAGAGGGGCCTTCCGAAGATAGCGTTGTACGCCAAATCTGACTTGACCATGAATTGAATTGAATGAGTCACTTGTCAAGGAAATTCTCTGAGGACAACAGGAAGGGTGATTGCCCCCTCCACTCATATAGGGCGATTATCAAACCCATATAATGGTCCTGCAATGGGTTGGAGCTTTTCCATAACCAAGCTCATGCTAAGAAATGTGGAGTAAAATAAAACATCAATAGAACTCCCATTATCAATCAAAATTCTCTTAACATTATAGCATGGGTCACCGATCCCTGCACTGATGACAAGTGGATCTTGATGGAGAACTTGGACTCCTTCTAAGTTTGAGTCAATAAAAGTGATGTAATGATCAGTACGAGATTTCTTTAACTCAGTTCTTCAGAGGTGGAAATGAGGACTTGATTAGATAGTAGTAGTCCTCTTATGATTATTTCAATTTCCCCAACTATCTAGCAACTATTTTGTTGTTTCTATGATGATTGTCCTGGTTTCCCCAATTAGAGTTATGTTTGCTTAAGTTGATTTATTCTGCACAAATCGATGTAGATATCCTTATTGAATGAGCCTCTCAATTTCTTCTTTGTGTTGTTTACATGCCTCATTAGTATGTCCACAACTTTGATAGAAGTGACAATATTACTCCTGATTTTCTAAATTTGGTTTCAACGGATGTGACCACTTGATGGTCTCTCGAATGGCCATTAGGATGTTAACACAAGATGTGTTCAATGGTGTATATTCCTTTTCTGGTCGTAGTTCACATCATTGATGTGAGGGTCATGGAGGGAGATCACGATTGTCTTGTTGCTTCTTTTGATGGGATTGTCGGTCTGTATTCCCTGGGCACTCTTATGTTTTCCTGTGGATTGTTCAATTATTTATGATGGGCATTAATAGCCTCATTGACATAATTTTATGTTTTCATAAGATGAACAAAGTTGGCATATGAGCGGACCATATCTCACATTAGTGAAGAGTAGAAAGGCCCGGGATGGAGCCCTCCAAGGAAAACTCCTCTTAATAGTTCAAGGTCTACTCCAAGAAAGAAACAAAAAAAAATTGTAAAAAAATAACCTCAGATGAGAGTTTGGCACTGTGTGTGGGAAACATTCCCTTCACATCTTCACAATAGATTTTTCCCCTCTTTTTGGGATTTTTTCACATAAAATTTTGGAGTTTCTTGTTCACTCTTCAATTATCTATACGTGCTGGATTTTCCAACAGCTAAGGTGTAAAGCTTTATTCTACTACAATATTTCTAACATGCAATAGTTTGGCATTGTCTGTGAAAATATTCCATTCACATCTTCACAATGGTTGATAATCTAATTTTATATTCAGAATAGCATCACCTATATGGTGAAGAAAATCTTACTCTTGATGAACACATAAGAAGAATGAAGATTCATCAAACTTCAATCCTTCAGCTTTTATTGGAGACTAGGAGGCAACTCTTAATCTCAAAAGATCATTTAAATCAATATTCTAAATATCTAATTGATTATCATTTCCAAAAGCAAGTCAATAATACTCATGAAAAGGCAAAGATCAAGGAGCAACTTTCGCTATAAATAGATATTTAACTTTGTACCTACTCCACACAGGTTAACGTCATCGAGTAACACTCTGACAAACAATATCGAATAGGTCATAACTTTGTACCTACTCCACACAGGTTAACATCATCGAGTAACACTATGACAAACAACATCGGATTGATCATAACTTTGTATCTACTCCCCACAGGTTACTGTCATCGGGTAACACTCTGACGAACAACCTTGGATAGGGCATAACTTTGTACCTACTTCATATAGGTTAACATCATCAAGTAATACTTTGATAGATAATATCGAAGAATTAAAATGTTTAACCTCTTTCATAGAGGTTAACATCATACCTTGATAAAATAACCTCATATGAGAGTTAAAATTATTAACTTCTTCTACACAGGTTAAATGTCACCAAGTAAAACTCTAACAAACAACCTCGAATAGGTCAAAAATCTTTGGTGGATTCGATTTGACCTCTTTCATATATGTTAATGTCATACTTTGGAAAACAACCTCGAATGGGTCAAAAATCGTTGGCATATTTGATTCGACCTCTTTCATACAAGTTAACGTCATCGAGTAACACTTTGAAAAATAACCTCGAATGGGTCAAAAATTCTCAGCGGATTCGATTCAACCTCTTCCATACAAGTTAACGTCATCAAGTAACACTTTGACAAACAATCTCGGATGGGTCAAAAATCCTCAACGGATTTGATTCAACCTCTTCCATATAGGTTAATGGCATTGAATAATACTTTGACAAATAATCTCGGATGGGTCAAAAATTCTTGGTGAATTTCATTCGACCTTTTCCATATAGGTTAATGTCATCAAGTAACACTTTGATAAACAACCTCCGATGGGTCAAAAATTCTCAGCGGATTTGATTCAACCTTTTTCATATAGGTTACTATCATCAAGTAATACTTTGACAAATAACCTCGGATGGGTAAAAATTCTTGAAATATTCGATTCAACCTCTTCCATTCAGATTAACATCATCAAGTAATACTTTGACAAACAATCTCGGATGGGTCAAAAATCATCAACATATTTGATTCAACCTCTTCCATACAGGTTAATGTCATCAAGTAACACTTTGGCAAACAACCTCGGATAGGTCAAAAATCTATCAGAGTATTACTCAATGAAATTAACTTGTGTGGAGTAGGTACAAAGTTATGACCTATCTGAGGTTATTTGTCAGAGTATTACTCGATGACATTAACGTGTGTGGAGTAGGTACAAAGTTATGACCAATCCGAGATTGTTTATCATAGTGTTACTCGATGATGTTAATATGTGGAGTAGGTACAAAGTTATGACCTATCCAAGATTGTTTGTTAGAGTATTACTCGATGATGTTAACCTGTGTAGAGTAAGTACAAAGTTAAATATTCATTTGTAGCTAAAGTTGCTCATTGATCTTTGCCTTTTTCATGAGTATTACAGATTTGGTTCTAGAACTGATAATCAATTAGATATCCAGAATATTGTTTGGATGATCTTTTGAGATTAAGAGTTTCCTCCTAGTCTCCAACAAAAGTTGAAAGATCGAATTTAATGAATCTTCATTCTTCTTATGTGTTCCTCGAGAGTAAGATTTTTTTCATCATATAGGTGGTGTTGTTTTAAACATAAAGTCAGATTGTCAACCATTGTGAAGATGTGAAGGGAATGTTTCCCACAGACGATGTCAAACTATTACATGCCAGAAAACTTATAGCGGTAGAATAAAATATCATGCCTTAGCTTCATTGAAAAATCTAGCACGCACATAGATAATTGAAGAGTGAACAAGAAACTCAATAATTTTTATGTGAACAACCCCAGAAAGAGGGGGGAAAAAATCACAGAGCCTAGCCCAATAAAAATGTTCCACTATATATCTACTTCAAAGTACAAATTTTAAGTTTTCCCGATAACGGGATTACAGAATTTTATGTGAGAAAGCTTGATAATGGGAATCCCATAATCTGGTGATAAATGTACCATAAATGCAGTAGCATATGTAATGTTTGTTGGTGGCAAGATAATGAATGATGATATTTCGGTGATGATTTGCGACATCGCGGTGACAGTGATGGTGATAGGTACCGAAATGGTGACCGATGGCGGTGACCAACAATAGTAGCTGACGATGGTTGGAGGCGACGACCAACGACGATGGTCGCCGGTGAGGTAGCATGGCGGGTGGGTGGCGTATGATATCCAGTGGGTAGGTGACACCAAATGCGTGGTTAGTGGAGGTGGTCGATGACAATGGTCTTAATGGTCGAGCAGTGGTGGTCGGTAATGATAAGATGGTCGATGGTAATGAAGCGGTGGTCAACGGCGGTGGTCGACGGCAGTGGTCGGCGATGTGACCAACAATGGTGGTCGATGGAAGAGAGGATCGGTGGTGGTGGTCGATAACGGTGATCAGCGGTGGTTGGCGGCGATGACCAGTGCCAGTGGTCGGCGGTGATGGTCAGTGACCATCGACTAGTGGCACAATTATGCTTGGAGGATCTTCAAGCCTCAAAGCTCTCTCTTATTTTTAGCTTCACCTCCCCTCATGTAAAAATGAGCGATTATTTATAGATTAGAGGAGTGACATTTCTATAAATACATGCAAAATCCAAACCACTCCATTGGACGGCTCAAAATGATTCCCTTAATCATCTAATATATTTTAAGTATTCAAATGCTCAAATGAAGTCAGAATTAGAAAATCTTGGGCTTATTAGATCCGGCTCATCAAGACACTCGATTTGACTATAAATACTCCCTATTTAGGAGCCAACTGATATCACAAAATTTTCAATAAGCACTTGATTTGAGTCTTAACTCAGAATCAGATTATTTTCGACATCAAAATTCGTGCTTCGACTAGTGGAATATTTAGTGTCATATCAGTTGTCTCCCTATTTTTGGATGACATTACTTATTTCATCCAAAAATATATTAAATAATTTTTTTAAAATAAAATAATTTTACTTATTCTTACTATTTGTAATTACATATATTATATGTATTAATTTATTTATTAACTAATTTATTATTAACATTTATTTATTTGATTATATATATACCAACATTTAGTCTAGAAAGAGGTGGGTTTTTTTTAATTAAATATCATAATGAGGAGAGCGATTTTTTAATTAAATACCATAATGAGGATGAGTTTTCTTTTTAATTAAATGGCTAGCAAACGTCAGCCATAATGAGGAGAGGATTTTTTTTAAATTAAATGGTTAACAAACACTAGCCATAATGAGGAGAGTGAGGTTTTTTTAATTTTTTTTATTTAGTCCCTTTGTGCCCCTATAGTGGATCTATAAAACCCCGGTCAAGTAAGGAGACACAACTCTCATATGCTCTAGTGTTCTTTTGCATTTGATGAGAAATTATCTAGCAGAAGTTAAAGGGCTTGGGTAATATTTTTTTCTTTTATTAGTGAAGCTATAGAAGAAGGTCATTCGGTTTGTTGATCAAGACCTCTAGCTCATACGGCGAGGCTCCAATTTTCCCTCGAGAGAGGCATCATCCTCGTCGGACTAACTGGGTTTGGAGGTGATCAAGGCCTGTAGTTCATGCAGTGAAGCTTCAATTTTACCTTAAGAGAGGCGTCAACTGTCCTCGTCGAACCGACCGGGTTTAGAGGCGATCAAGACCCGTAGTTAATATGACAAGGCTCTGGTTTTCCCTCGAGAGAGGCGTCAACTATCCTCGTCGCACCAACCAAATTTAGAGACGATCAAGACCCGTAGTTCATACGATGAGGCTCCAGTTTTCCCTTGAGAGAGGCGTCAACTATCCTCATCAAACTGACCAGATTTGGAGGCGATCAAAACCCGTAGTTCATATGGTGATGCTCCAGTTTTTCATCGAGAGCGTCAACTATCCTCATTGAACTGACCGAGTTTGGAGGCAATCAATGCCCGTAGTTCATATGGCGAGGCTCCAGTTTTCCCTCGAAAGAGGCATCAACTGTCCTCGTCGAACCGAAAGGGTTTGGAGATAATTAAGGCCCATAGTTCATATGGTGAGGCTCCAATTTTTTCTTTAGAGAGGCGTCAACTATCCTCATCGAGCCGATTGGGTTCCAAGGTGATCAAGGCTCATAGTTTATATGGCGAGGCTCTAGTTTTCTCTTGAAAGAGGCGTTAACTATCCTCGTCGGACCGACCAAGTTTGGAGGCGATCAAGGTCCGTATTTTATAGAAAATTAATTTTCTTGAAACTCCAATAGTTGACACCCGCCAAGGTGGTGCGAAAGCATTAATTAGGAACCATTCATCAAAACTCAAAAATTATGGCAGATAATTTCAGATTGTCATTCTTCATGATGTTACTTAATGTCGTTGGCTTGTATGGAAGGAGTAAAACTGAATCCGCTGAGGATTTTTGACTCATCAAGATTGTTTGTCAAAGTATTACTTGATGAAATTAACCTGTATGGAAGAGGTCGAATCGAATCCGCTAGGGATTTTTGACCCATCCGAGGTTGTTTGTCAAAGTGTTACTTGATGACATTAACTTATATGGAAGAGGTTGAATCAAATATGTTGAGAATTTTTGACCCATCCGAAGTTATTTGTCAAAGTGTTACATGATAATGTTAACTTGTATGGAAGAGGTCAAATCGAATCTCCAAAAGATTTTTGACCCATCGAGGTTGTTTGTCAAAGTATTACTTGATGATAGTAACCTGTATGGAAAAGGTTGAATGGAATCCGCTGAGGATTTTTGACCCATCAGATTATTTGTCAAAGTGTTACTTGATGACATTAACATGTATGGAAGAGGTTGAATTGAATCCACCAAGAATTATTGACCCATCCAAGGTTATTTGTCAAAGTATTACTCGATACCAATTAACTTGTATGGAAGAGGTTGAATTGAATCGTTGAGAATTTTTGACCGATTCAAGATTGTTTGTCAAAGTGTTACTTGATGATGTTAACCTGTATGGAAGAGGTTGAATCGAATCCACTGAGAATTTTTGACCCATCCGAGGTTGTTTGTCAAAGTATTACTCGATGATGTTAACCTGTATAGAAGTGGTCGAATCAAATCTGCCAAAGATTTTTGACTCATTCAAGGTTGTTTATCAAAGTATAACATTAACCTGTACGAAAGAGGTCAAATTGAATCCACCAAGGATTTTTGACCTATCCGAGGTTGTTTGTCAGTTTTACTCGATGATATTTAACCTGTGTAGAAGAAGTTAATAGTTTTAACTCTCATCCAAGATTATTTTATCAAGGAATGACGTTAACCTGTGTGGAAAGACGTTAAACATTTTGATTCTTCTGAGATTATCTATTGGAGTATTACTCAACAACGTTAACCTCTCTGGAGTAAGTATAAAGTTATCACCTATTCGAGGTTGTTTGTCAGAGTGTTACAAGATGATATTAACCTATGTGGTTATGACCAATCCAAGGTTATTTATCATAGTGTTGCTCGATGACGTTAACCTATGTTAAGTAGGTACAAAGTTATGACCTATCTGAGATTATTTGTCAAAGTGTTACTCAATGACGTTAACTTGTGTGAAGTAGGTACAAAGTTAAATATCCATTTATAGCCAAAGTTGCTCCTTGATCTTTGCCTTTTTCATGAGTATTACGGACTTGCTTCTGGAATTGATGATCAATTAGATATCCAGAATATTGATTTGGATCATCTTTTGAGATTAAGAGTTGCCTCCTAATCTCTAACAAAAGCTGAAGGATCGAAGTTTGTTGAATCTTCATTCTTCTTATGTGTTCCTCGAGAGTAAGATTTTCTTCACCATAATTTTGCACTCTAACCTCTCTCTGCACCACATACAAAGCTCTCATCCCTTCAAAGCTAGTGGCCTTTTGCTCAATGGGGAATTGATATAATGGGACATTTTTCAGTATCGTCAGGACAACAAAAGTTTATCATTTTAGTTGTCGACTACTTCACTAAATGGGTGGAAGCTGAACCACTCGCTAAAATCATGGAGGCAAATGTTAAACAATTTATTTGAAAAAATATAATATGTCGATTTGGTCTTTCTGCAAAGATCATCACTGAAAATTAGAACCCAATTTACTAGAAAAGTCTTTATGTCTTTTTGTAAAGATATTCACATTCAGCTGCTGCATATGGCTATAGCCCATCCTCAAACTAATGGACAGACTGGAGCTACCAATAGGACTATACTCAAAGGGTTAAAAATATATCTCGAGAAGGCTGGGGACAATGGGTTGAAGAGCTTTTAAATGTTCTTTTGGCTTACCGCACTACATTGCAAACTCTACTGGTGAGACACTATATAATTTTTGTTTCGGCACAGAAGCTATTATACCAATAGATATCAGGATTCTAAGTCCAAGCATTTAATCATTCAATCATGATAATAATGAAGAAAAACTCTGACAGAACCTAGACTTACTCCTTGAAACTTGTGACATGATCCTACTTTGACTACTTTCAACTACTAAATAGTAGCTCATCCCTTCAACAGAAGAGTGAAACCGTGTTCCATCTCTATCGGTGACTTGGTCCTGTGAAGTCTTGAAGTTGCGGGCAAAGGCCCTCAATGCAATAAACCCTCACCTCTTTGGGATGACCCTTACGTGGTTATAGCTATGGTCAAGCTAAGAACATTCAAGCTCAAGGATCTAGAGGGAAAAATCTTGCATCGAACTTGGAATAACGAGAATTTTAAAAATATTATCAATAATTCCTACTGCATAATTATTGCAACTTTTATTTTGTCTCGTTTATCATTTCCTCTTCAAACTCATCTCTTTATTAAAATTATCCTATGATTGTATCACCGACCTTATCAGAGTAATGAGTTTATGGCCTTTTCTTTCAAGCTTGTTGCATATAAACAATCTCCTTCATTTAATCCTCCCACTTAAGAAATGCACAACTCACATTGTGTCTCAATCAGGGCATGATCAATCCCAAGGGGACTTGATCAAACCTCTTCCATATTTGTAAGAAGTCAAGTAACACTTTGGATAATACCTAGGATATGTCAAAAAGTCCTTGGTGGACATTCCACAGCCTCTTCCATACAGGTAAGAAGTCAAATAATATTTTGACTAATACCTAAGATAAGCCAAAAAGTCTTTAGTGGACTTCCCATAACCTCTTCCGTACAGGTTAACATCATCGAACAACATTCCGACCAATCACCTCGGATAGGTCAAAATAAAATAAGTGCAAATCACCAAAAAAATTTTAATGTCATCAAAAGCTCTAACATGATGATATAAGAAAGAATCAAAATTCTATACAAAAAAATAATAATAATAAATAATAATACATAGATAAAAGGAAAAAAATGCATCCTCAAGTGATACTACATGATATCAACATCTTCCTCACCACTAGAAGATGCTCCCTTAAACTCACTCTCAACCCCTTCATCTCCTGAATCTGGCGAAGGGTCTTTAGATACATGGCTGAGAGACAAATTCTTGATACTAACTCCAATTTTGCGATGTACTAACCAGATTCCTTTTAGAAATCCTCGGATAAAGCCTTCCTCTAAATATTGGCTTTAAGTCCTTCACTTCAACATCAATAATATGATTACGAGCTTTTTGGACATGGTCCTCGATAGTATCTTGATAAGCTAGGAAGTTCTTAAAGTCTTCCACTACCTTCAAGGAGATTTCATTTGCTTCCACTTCTGACATTATAAGCTTCTTCTCAAAAAGAATATCATGTAATACTTTCTTCTCCAATTCAAGAGCTTTCTTCTCTGCTGAAAGTGCCTTGAGTTTTTTCTCTTTCTGGTAAGTCTCTGCCATCACCTCAATCAGCTCATCACGAGTACGCTCCACCTCCTGACACTAGAGAGAAAGAGAAGTTGGCATATTCACTAGCTCAGTTATACACCTGGTTAGCTGATCCTCCAAAGCTCACTTCTTTGGCCTTAGCACTCATCTTTCGCTTATACTCACCTTGCAAATATTTTGCCACAAATTCAATATTTCACTCGTCTAGAGTGACACCCAAATGAGCCATCAGATATAATATTTGAGCTACCTACAATCAAAAAAATCACAAATATTTTACAAAGAAAAAAAGGAAAAGAATAAAAGAAAGAGAAGGAGAAGATAAAGTACTAATTCGTCTACTTATTGACGTCCAGTGCATACGTGCTTTAACACCTCTCTAGAAATATGCAGCTTCGAGAAATGAATCCCCCCATTATGATTTGAGATAGCTAAACTCTTAGAGGCCAATTGGGGGTGAACATCTTCTCCGTAAATATTTGACGTAGTTACTTCAGCACATGTCTTCGTTTTCTTTAAAGAAGAAATATTGCTATCACCATGATTTTGTAACGGGCTTCTTGAGAGAATCATGTGAATATGAGGAGACCTTTCATCACCTTTATTTGATCTCTTCAGTGGAAGAGCATGATATCTCCCTGCTTGAATGGAAAGGCTGACCTTAAACATTCTATCTTCAATTATATACTTGTCAATATGACGCAACTCATGCTACAAGCTTCCCACATCAGAAATATTAAGAGTCATCAAGAATTCATTCTCTTCAAACAGCAATGGATCTAGAAGGTCATTCAATCTTTCCCATTCTCAGGGAGGCCCCACACATTTTTCATAAAAAAGAACTCATTAGATCAATTTCTAGATAGATCTCGTGCTGAAAATTATATCCAATTCTTTATAGCTCAAAAAGAAACACGTCCCTGAGTATCACATGTGAATCTACACATTCGGTATAACCAAAGTAACACCACGATCTCTAAAAGAGAAAATATGATTAAGGCAAAGGAATATAAAAGTAAGTCGGTGAGAAATTACCAATTGGGAAATGGAAATATTATATTACGTAAGGAGATATTGTCTGGATGCCATCGTAAAAATACATAAAAATGAGAGAAAGATAAAAGATTATTCTAATGATTATTTCACCACTTTCAAGTTTTTCAAGGATGGTTTTCTTGACCACCATCTTTTGTAAATGGAACCATCCATTGAGTTGAAATTTCCAAGAAAGAAGTAGATATGGGCCTTGATCACCTCGGACTGATGCCTCTCTGGGAAAATGAGCTCACCGATAAACTACGGGTCTTGATTGCCACCAAACTCAGTCAGCCGACGATGACACTTGATGCCTCTCTCGAGGGAAAACCAGAGCCTCGCTGTATGAACTACGGGTCTTGTTCGCCTCCAAAATCGGTCGGTCCGATGACGATAGTTGACGCCTCTCTCAAAAAAAAACCGAAGAATCTCCATATGAACTACGAGTCTCGATCGCCTCCAAACCCGGGTCGGTCCCAAGGACAAACTAAGGAGCCTCACGGGTCTTGATCACCTCTAAACCCGGTCATTCCGACGAGGACAGTTGATGCCTCTCTCGAGGAAAAATTGGAGCTTCGACGTATGATCTACAGGTCTTGATCGCCTCCAAATCTGGTCGGTCCAATGAGGACAGTTAACGCCTCTCTCGAGAGAAAACCCCGAGCTTCATCGTATGAACTATGGACATTGATCATCTCTAAATCCGGTCAATTCGACGAGGATAGTTGGCGCCTCTCTCGAGGAAAAACTGGAGCCTCGTCATATGACTATGGGTCTTGATCAGTAAAGTGAATGACCTTCTCTTAAGAAGAATGTCAGAGCTTCACTGACAAAATGAAAAGAAAAAAAAATTTTACTTTAGCCCTTGAACTTATGCTAGATGATTTCATCTGTAGAGGTACACTATAGCATATGGGAGTTATGTCTTCTTACTTGACTCTAGGGGGTTTTATAGGTCCATTATAGGGGCAAAAAGGAAAAAAATTAAAAAAATTGGAAAGAAATAGAAAAAATTGAAAAAAAACTAAAAAACTAAAAAATGCTCATCGACGCGAGCTTGCACATGCAGTGTAAGCGATGCAGCCCCTCACGAACCCATGGCGTTCACGTGCTCACCAGCTACGTAAGTTTATTTTAGGGTTTAGGATTTGTTGCGTGCTAGAAAACCAGTTGTTGTAGAATAAAAGTTTACGCCTTAGCTTTGTTGTGAAATACAATGCACATATAGATGTTTGAAGAATGAACAAGAAAAGTCAAGAATTTTTACATGGATAAACGCCTGAAGAGGGGGAAAAATCACGGGGCCTATCCCAGTAAAAATCTTCCACTATGTATCTGTTTCAGAGTACAAAGTTTTCCGATAATGGGATTACAGAATTGTATATGAGAAAAGATAATGGGAATCAAAATAACAGTTACGCAAAGTGGTTAGTTGTAGCTTTTGATGGAAGTTAATGATGGTGAGCAGCGGCAATCAGCGACCGACGGTGATTGTCGGCAGTGGTGATGACCAATGAGATGGTGCGGTAAAAGCAATGGTCGGCGGTGGGCGAGTGGCGGCCAACCGCGACAATGGTTGATGACGATGATGATCGATGGTGGTCGACAGCAGCGTCCGATGGTGGTCGTCAGTAGCGACTGGCGACGGTGGTTCATGACGACGATGATCGGTGGTGGTGATGGCCGGCGTCGCGTGGTGACAGCGATGGTTACGGTGATGGGCGACGTGTCGGTGGTGGCAGCGTGGTTGACAAGCAAAGATTGGTAGTGGTGGCCAACTGCGGCGGTCAGATTGGTCGCCGAACGGTTCGAATCCGTCGAGTGGTAAACGATTATGCTTGGAGGATTTTCAAGTTTTAGAGCTCTCTCTTCTCTTTAGCTTGGGCTCCCTTCATGTGAAGAATGAGGGGCTATTTATAGATTAGAAGGATGACATTTCTGTAAATACATGCAAAATCCAAACCATTTTATCGGATGGCTCAAAATGATTCTCTTGATCATCTGATGTATTGTAAGTATTTGAATACTCAAATACAGTCAGAATCAAGAGATCTTGGGCATGTTAGATCCGGCTCGTCAAGATGCTCAATTTGATTATAAACACTCCATATTTAGGAATTAATTAAGGATTTAATTGATATCCAAAAGTTTTCAATGATATTTTAAGTGCTTGATCTAGACTAGTTTCGACTTAGGATCAGATTACTTTTGAAATCAAGATTCATGATTCGACTAGTAAAATTTTTAGTGTCATATTAGTTGCCCACATATTTTGGATGACATTATCTCTATCATCTAAAAATATATGCCAAATAATTGAAAATAATAAATTCCTTAATAAAATTTGCGAATTCATTAACCATATAGTTTGAGAGAATAGATCTTCATGGGTGCACAAAATTATAATCACGAGTGGGTGGTCGCGTGCCTACGGGCCCAAGACCGGGGTTCGTCCTTCTGGCTTCATTTAGGCCATGCGGCGTCGATGAGCATTTTTTCAATTTTTTTTGTTTCTTTTCTTTTTTTTTCCCTATAGTGGGCCTATAAAAACCTACCTATGGTCAAATAAGGAGACACAACTCCCGTATGCTCTAATGTACCTCTGCATTTGATGAAAAATCATCTAGCATAAGTTCAAGGGCTACGGTAAAAAAAAAAAAACTTTTTTTCTTTCCTTTTTGTCAGCGAGCTCTGACCTTCTTCTTAAGAGAAGATCATTCTCTTTACTGATCAAGACTCGTAGCTCATACGACGAGGCTCCGGATTTCTCGAGAGAGAGGCGTCAACTGTCCTCGTCAGACCGACCGGGTTTAGAGGCGACCAAGGCCCGTAATTCATACGGAGAGGCTCCGGTTTTCCCTCGAGAGATGCATAAATTGTCCTCGTCGGACCGACCGGGTTTGAAGGCAATCAAGACATGTAGATCATATGGCAAGGCTCCAGTTTTCTCTCGAGAGAAGCTTTAACTATCCTCGTCGAACCGACCGGGTTTGGAGGCGATCAAGGCCCGTAATTCATACCGCAAGGCTCCGATTTTTCCTCTAAAGAGACATCAATTGTACTCTCTAATCGATCGGGTTTGAGGCGATAATCGAACACTCATAGAGCAAAAGGTATAGCATATAAATATTTATTTTAAGGGAGCAATAACTATTGCTAAAAAATTTATATAGTTGAGGTTCATTAATTTTTTTAGTATAAATGATACTTTAAAAAACAATTGTTTTGTTTTTTTTTTCATGTAAAAATAAATCAATTATATTAAAATCTTTATGAAATTTAAATTCAAAATATTTTCTATCTACTTTCAATAATTTAATATATAAATATCTTATAACAACATTTACAAGCTAGTCAAAAATCAACTTCACTTAATTGTGTTGATCAATAAGAATGTATCATAGACTCAGGCCTTACTTTCATTGGTTGAGTTCAACGATGAGAATGCTCTCAGGGTTCGGGGGTAGCGCTCCAAAACTTTTTTTTTTGTGTATAACGTCATGGTGCAATAAATAAGATATCATTGGATCAAAGACATAGTAGATAGCGCCTCGACATCAAGAAGACGGCGCCACGACCCTGAGATATGTGGATTTGCACCATGAAGACATAGAAGCCAATGCCTCCATGTGATGACCCGGACACCAGTACTCAAGACGGATGACGGTAGTGTCACCACCTAGGCGCTAGGATCATGGTGTCATGGTGCTAGGAAGCAGAAGAGTCCATCTTATAATAGTTTTCTACAATCTTATCATATTTTTTTCTCAATTTTTTTATGAGTGAGAGTGATGTGAAGTGTCATAGAGTGACTATAATAAAGCGTGATTTGAGTAAAGTATGATCTGTATAATTTTTCTCAATTTTTTTAATATTGGATTTCTTTGTAGAGCAGCTCAGTGATTTTCTTCCCCTTCTCAAAAAGTTTGATGTTATTCTATGCTATTGTATTTCTTTGCTTTATTTATTAATATATATATTTTGAATCTCCAGAATTCATTTCCACGTTTAAACTATAATCTCCCAACAGCTGTTATATCACTGAGCTTGCTACTCTTGTTTCGCTCGTTCCAGATAGTGGAATTTTGGTTAGATTTATTTTGCCCATAGACAGGAAAAAATATTACGTCAGATTATTTCCGGTTTTTTTTTAAAAAAATAAAAAATAAAAAATGAAGGGCTGTGATGCAGATTCCGTCCGCACGTAATATTCCCTCCATAGACAGTGAGCAAATAAGGACTGTACTGATCACATCAGCCCACTAAAATCCAATCAAATTTAATTATATTGCTGCCACAGTAATAATCCAAATGCAACCACTTCTTTTTTCCAGCCTGCTGTTCTAAAAACGCTATCTTTCATTCTTTCTGGTACAGCTTTTATGCCTTAAATACTTCTGTTAAATCCTGATTTAAATTTAATATATATATATATACACACACACAAATTATTGATTTAATTTATGTGATAAATTGATAATATACTATGAATCAATCAATTATTATATTACACCCAAAGTATCTCTAATACATAAAATATTCACACAGCTAAAATAAAATAAAAATAAAATAAAATATAAAAAAACACAGCTAAAATAAAATGTGTTTTTTTCCCAAATGCCCCAGTTCTATATAAACCCCTGTACGAGGCCCCGTACTATTAACACAAAAAGCTCTGTTTTTTTTCCATTTTAATAGAAATTTATTTAAAGAGTATGCGTTACACTCTCCAGCACACTGCGACAAACCTAGTTTTATATAGGCCAAACTACTTCTATATATATATAGTTAAACGTAGGAGTACATATAATACTCGGCCGGGGGGGCAGCTAATTCTGCTGCTCCGCACCGAGCCGCAAATCCCATTGCCCTCGAACGCCGCCAGAACCCGCCGCCAGCCTTCTCACAAACAAAAACCTCGCTCAGTTCTTAACTAACTATTACTGCACACTACTCGATCGCACAATCAAGCCATACTATTAATAAACTGTACACCATACTTCAATTCCCTCAGTAACTCCACAGAGAAAAATCTCCATCGCTCCCACTCCCCCCATCTTCCTCCGATGCCATCATTGCCGGCGGTTCAATGAGCAATCCCTCCGCCATGTCCATGTACTCCTGCATTCCAGACTCCATATAGAACGGGTCATCTGACGGCACCAAATTTTCGGGCGGTTCCGGACGGAATGCCTCGGCAGCTTGGGCCGCGGCGCGCTGGATGTCTCGGGGGCTGGATGATTCCGGCGCAGGAAGGCGCCAGGCGGAGTCGGCGAAGTTTAGGCAAGCTTGGCGGCCGCGGAGTGCGAGAGCGGCAACATCGTGGGCGCGGGCGGCCATCTCGGCCGTGGGGAATGTGCCGAGCCATATGCGGGATTTCTTGTTGGGTTCGCGCACTTCACACACCCAGCGGTCGGCGTTGCGGCAGCGGACGCCTTTGTAGATGGGATGGCGGGTTTCGCGGAACTTGGTGCGGCCGGCGCGGCGTTTAGGAGGGGCGGAGGAGACGGTCATGTAGGAGCCCTCGTCTGAGGCGGCACGATCGATGGAGGGGGAGCCCGAGGAGGAGTCCATATGCTTGCGTTCGGTTGTCGGAAGTTTCCTTGAGGTGAGGAGGTTGAGTAGAAGGAGCGGAGGTTTAAATAAGTTGCGGGTCGGGGAGGTTCGCTTTCAACGCGGCACACGGAATGAAGTGCCAGTTGGCAGGCGGGGGAACAAGTGGATGGGGTGTTATGATGTTCCAGCTGTAAGAGAATCGTATCTATGTCCAATGACTTAAGATTCCAATTTAAATTAATATGTTTTTTTTTTAAGAAAGTAAAATAAAATAAAATAAAATAATTGAACTGTTTTCGCATTGTAAGATTTTTATTTGAGATAATTTATTTTTGGATATATGAAGAATTGTTATCAAGATTTTAAAAGTTAGATTTTTTTTTTAAATTTGTCTTTTTAACATATTTTAAACCTTCTAATTTTTCTTGTATTTAAAAATTGATCAAATTCATTAAAATTTAAATGTTAGGTTTTGTTGTGCCAATCTCATCATGAGAATCTCATACTCATTATTGTTATATCAAATATATGATTCTACGCTCAATAATATAGCTGCCCCATAAATGTTATAGCGAGAAAAAATGATAAACAAAAGATCACATCAATAAGAGATGGATAAACGTCCACCAAATTGGATGAATGATTCCCTAATTATCAAAATGAAATAGATAGTGTAAGTGGTTATGGATAGAAATAACTGAATAAAAGTTCGTTAAAGAGCCGTCATATTTTTTTTTTTTAATGTATAGGATATTTGTAGCTTCATATATGGCCATAAAAGTATAGTGCATTATTAAATATTCAAATAATAAAAAGCTTTTATATGGAAATGAAATTTTCTTAACATAATATCACTTTCATTGTTCTAAGTTTTCTCCCACTTCACCCTTACCAAATGTGGCTGGTAACTCTTTGAATTGTCATCCATTTATTCTTTTGATTTCTAAACTATTGTAAGTTCTATAACTACCCTATATGCAATCTTATGTCATCACCATCAAATGCGAAGCTCATCCTTACAATCCCAAGTCAAGTTTGTTATTGTCATCTCAGACATGATCCCTTGCTCTCTTAACAATCCCACATCATCTCAAGATAATTTGTGCTCTTCATAATCGTACTCTCTATACTTATCATCAACATCATGTATTTATCATCGTCATGCTCATATATATGTGACACTTTAAGTAACATTCATTATATTTATTTTAATTTGCATTATAAGATGCATGAATTTTAAATATATGCTGCCAAAAAAACTATTAATGACAAATATAAGATACACTATCTTCAAAAAAAAAATTAAATAATAAAAAATAGAAGAACAATTAAATTATACATTTCATTTATTAGTATTTGTTTTAAAAAATATGATTATAATCACACTACTTAGAATATATATATATATATATGATTACATTTCAAAACTAAGTTATGCTAATCATCATAATTCCTAAGGGATTACAACAATAATATGTACTTTTGGAGGATCATTTATTTTGAATAAGATGGAATGGGTGATCAAAACAATCCTTAATGATGATGATGCACCAAGGCCATACTATGGCCAAATGTGCTCATCCAATGGCCTATAACCATGTGATCTAAGTGTATGTAATTGCATCATCCATCACCTAGTCAAAGCTCATACACTAAGTGCCTTTGACATGAATCACTCTTTGTGATTTTGGACTGGTAAGTAATTAGGTGGTTTTTTTTAGCTCATTTGGCATACTTTGATAAGCAAATTCATTGTAAACCATTTAGGCTAATTTTAAAGGTACAATTCATCTTTGATCAACATGTTAAGTGAATTTCATAATTTTATGAGGATTGGCTTTATTTTTATTATGATTTTGTTTTAACATTTTCTATTTGCTTGACATTTTATTCAATATACTCAACTTTGATGAAAATTTCAATGAAGATAATTAGATAAGATCTCAAGTTGTAACTCAATAAAACTATCTAAGTTGATATCTTAGGATTGGTTGTTGTAAAGAGTGCCTAATTCATATCACTATTTTAGAAAAATTATAATCATATCTTCTTCAATTTAAAAAGAAAGGTGAAAATATCCATACATTGTTATATTTCAAGTAATAAAAATATGTATTTTTAGATTTTTTTTTATGAAAGAATTTAACATTTATTTGAGTAGATGGGATATTTCTAAAAAGTGATTCAAATTAGTCTAAATAGTTCAACTAACAATGTTAAAATTTGTGTTCATATTATGTTTGCATAATAATGGCCAAACATGATCATAGATTTTTTAGCACTTATGCCAATCTATAACATCAAGATTCACATCAACATTTCAACTGGGCTTGATGAAGTATATTTAATTAGCATCATGATCATAATCTAATTCTCATTTGAATTATTTTAACACTAATTTTAAGATCATCAGTATGGATTGAGTCACTTAATTTAAACATTTAAAATAATAATCTTTATAGTTCACTTTTCTATCAATCTAAATTTATTATCACTGGCAAGCTAATCCAATGCAGATCTCCTAGACAACATTGCTTACTTCTCTAATTTTTTATTGCTCCAAATAACAAAATACCTTCTATAATGGGGCAATTTAGTTTGATTTGAATTTTGGAGAAATGGCTAATCTATCTACAATATATCTTCCCAATGTAACAACATACCATTCATTCAAGTACTTCTAAAAACCCCCCTCAATGAGCAAATGACTCTCTTTATTCTCTCTTTTCGATTCACTCTTCACTTACTACCAAAAATTTTGTTGAATTTATTTGAGAGCTTGTTTGGGATCATTTTTATTTTTTATTCTTGAAGATATATTTGTTTAGTTTATTTTTAAATATGTTTATTTCTTATTTTTAAAAATAAGCCAACTTACTTTTAGAAATACTTAAAAGTATTTTTTTAGGCATTTTGTTCATTTTTAAAAATAATTATCATAACCGTTAGCCACTGTTGCCTACTTTATTTTATCGACGATCATTATCATTATCACATAAATTAATTTATTTACATTAAATAAAAAATATATTTTATTTTAAATTTAAATACAAACAAAATAAAATAGAATAAAATAAAAATGATTCTTAATATCCCCTTAGTATTCAACACCTTCAAACTAGCTTTGAGATATTTTAAGCTTTTTTCGAAAGAAGAAAGTAGTATACGTTTTGTTATTTAATTTGAAAATTTTACTAAAAAATTATTTAATCGAACGTTAATATGTCGAATATATTTTTGAATTTTTCAAAAAGAAAAATATTTATATAACACACAATAACTTTCTTAAAAAATTGATTTCTCTACAGCACCTTTACAATTAATTTTTCAAAAAACTATAACTACTCCCAAACAGACCCTCAATCACTGACATAAACACTAAAGGATCTTTCAATACATTTTGGATTGTTGAGCCCTTTGTCTAACTGAAGGACATCCACAATAATATACTTAAAGACTATTATTTGGATTGAAAAGCATTTTCGCAACATATAACATATTCATATACACTAAGCCCACTACTAATCACAGAAATAAAATCATAATTTTTATTATTTTTAAAATTTATGATAATTATTTAAAAAAAAACATTTTTCTTCCTACATCAATATAATTTAATTTTTTTTGGAAAATATATATATAATTTAATTTAGCTTATTTTTTCTTCCAATTAACGTGAATTTTTGGACCAAGTCTTCGAAGAACTGCAGTGGCAGCTTCAGTGGTCGTTGGCCGTTCGTTTTTAAGGAATCGCTTTGTAGTTATCGATAGGGACCGCAGAGGGAGCGCGTGGAATATAGTACTCTGTTTTTTTTTCCTTTAACATTTTCTAAGGGATGGGGCCGATAGCTATAGGAATTTAATATTGGAGATAAAACAATATATATATATATATATATATATATATATATATATATATATATATATATATATATATGCTCACAACTGGAAATTGAAATATTAATTATTTAAAAAATTGAAAACAACGTTTTTTGTGTGGTGTTTTGAAACTTCGCATTATGAGAGCTTTTGTTTTAATCTCATTTTGTTGGATTTTAAATATTTATTAATTAAGGGTAATGATTACATAATCTTTGAATTTGGTAAGTTGTATGTATATGGTAAAAAAAACAAACGAGAAAGTATAGATATTAGGGTGATGATTGGGTCGGTTTAGTTGAATTTTTTATTAAACAGAATAAATCGAATTAAATAATTTAAAATAATTGAATCATTCAAATAACATATAAAACTGAACTATAATTTGATTTATTTGGATTAGTCTTCGGTTAAATTGAATAGCATATAAAAAAATTTTATTTTTTAATGAACTAATTAATTAAAACAATCTAATGAATTTTATGCATTAAAAAATTCTTAGTCAATTAAAAATCTATAAATCTATATAAATAATTAAGCATTTACAATCAGAATTATGTATTTATATTTTACTTTTTAACTAATTTTGGTTTATTTAACCGATCTTTTCAAAAAAATCAAATCGAAAACTGAATAACTAGGCATTTACAATCATAAACCGAATTGTGAGATTTAAAACCGGATCAAACTGACCAAATAATGTCGGTTCAGTTCGGGTTTTCGGTTTGAACCAAGTAACACACACCCCTAATAAACATACCAATATTTTAATCAAATATGTAGTGAAAAAAATGAAAAGAAACAAAAAAATCGAAATAGTATTGGTTGAATGATGAGTCTATTAAAAAAAGTTTAATACAATACTTGCTAATTAAATAATTGCATAGGATTAGTATGTGGTGGGGCATTCTTAATGATAAAGAGAATTTATTATTTTTGCATTATATAAAAAATCTCATAAACATATTGATAAAATAAGTTAATAATATCTCATAAAAATATGTGAGCTTTTACAATAAAATTTTTTAAAAAAAGAAAAATTATGAGACTTAATTTAGTTGAAATAATTTTACTAATATAAGCTAAAAATTACAAAAATGTCATTCTTATTGTCATTAGTTACAATCGATATTGATGTTGAATACTAGCATTGTCTTGTTGATGATAATGATATTAGTATTATTGTTTGAGATAGATGTCAAACTTATTGATGATGATAGATATCAATAATGTTGATGAATGATTTTATTATTAGTGTTGATATGACACTTAAAATATTAGAATAAGCACAATCTTGATGTTAAAAGTCGATCCAAGTAAACTGGTGATCAAGCTCAAAATATCTTAAAACTTTGGGATATCAATTAAATCCTAAATAGCTCTCAAATATGAAGTGTTTATAGTCAAATCGAGGCTCGAATGAGTTCCAACAAGACAAAGAATCACTTCATTTGAGCAAATGAAAATACATCATATGATCAAGGGGATCATTTTGAGCCGTCCGATGAAGTGGAGTGGTACGGGTTTTGCATGCATTTACAAAGACGCCACTCCTCCAATCTATAAAAAGCCTCTCATTCCTCATATGAGAGGGGGCCAAGTGAAGGAGAAGGAGGGCAAGCAAGAGAGAGGAGAGAGCTTTAAAGATCCTCCAAGACAATCGTCGCCACTGACCTGCCAACCATCACCGGCCACGCCATCACCGCCATCACGATCCTGCCGCTTGACCATTGTTGCCTAACATCATATCTCAACCTCGCCAACATAACCTTATCGGCCAACATTGTCTTAAGAATCGTCCACTTCTCACATACATCGTAACCCCAAGATCGGAAGATCTTGTACTCAAACAGATATAGTGGAAGTTTTTATTACAGCCTGTGGTTTTTCTCTTTTGAGATTTTAAAAATTCAGTTTTTTCGCTCTTTATATACTGTGCTGGACTCAAAGAAGGGCGTAAACTTTACTCTACCGCGAATCGATTTTCTAGTAATGCTTACGCGTGGATTCAAACCCTTCAATCACAGTTCTTTTGAACACCCTCGTTATGGCCAATAAAGCAACACTGTAATAACTGAGCCTCCCGCTAACTCCCTTCACTCAAACCAATCTTGAACCAAGGACGCCAACCTTCGCTCACTTCCCGATAGCGGACTGTGAAGGTGGAATCTCTTTAGAAGATGCGCCGAATGGAAGATTCTCAAAATGAGATGATCCAACTTTTGAGCACAACAACCACTACATAAAAAACACATCTCCCCAAGATCGATAGAGGTCAAAATGTCTTCTTGACGAAGTTCCTCCAGAGAGACCGTGATGTTTGAACTCGAAAGTTCTACTCATCCATCATGCAGCTCAACCGACTGCTAATCCACCAATCATTGCTGGTAGCTTGACACATTCTTATCTTGACCCCACTCATGTTATACGCTAATTATGACGCTTAATGCAAGATGAATTTCACCTCCAAGATAGAAATCATCTTCCCCTCAGCTATGAGGAATCTCACCTTTATGAAGCTATTCTTCAACATCCTATTCTGGTTTCAAGCTTCAACATTGATTCATATAATGCTCGACCCACATGAACATATCGACCATTACAGACTATCATGCATATCCAATGAGCTCTCGATACCGCTTTGTCAAGTCTTTCCGCTACCCTCGGGACAAGCTCTTGGTTCTCCCTTCCAAGGGAATCCATCCATACCTTTTAACTCGCCAAGATTTTTGTAAAGCTTCATTGCAAATCGAGGATCATTAAAGATTCCTCCCATCTCTCCATTCGCCAAAATGAGGTGAATCACTTAAGGAATACTTCCTGAGGTTCTCAAGCGCCAAATACGAGATGTAACTATTAAGAGGAGTTTTCCTGAGGACTCCGC
The DNA here is from genome assembly GCA_021442155.1 of Cymbidium sinense. Classification (NCBI taxonomy): domain Eukaryota; kingdom Viridiplantae; phylum Streptophyta; class Magnoliopsida; order Asparagales; family Orchidaceae; genus Cymbidium; species Cymbidium sinense. The sequence goes on from CM038223.1 coordinate 94,905,929, forward strand.
CCGTGGCCTTTTACTTGTCACTAATGAGACACACCCGCCATATCGACTTGTTCATCGTGGAAGCACAAATCATGATGAAGCTATTACCACCCCATCGCAAATAATTTGAGCATGTGAAAACGTAAAAGCACCCTGTGGAATGCGAAATCCCTATCGAAAGAAGCAACAAGCAGATCTCTATCAACGACGGAACCACGACCTAAAAAAAGTACACGCCAACACATCTCGTTAACCTCTAATGGCCATTCGAGATGAAGAAAATATCAAGTCGCATCCACCAAACCAAATTCGTGAAATCAAGAGCAATATTGTCACTTCCATCCATCAAGTCGTGGACATACTGAGGCATGCATACAACTCAAAGAAGAAATTGAGAGGCTCATTCAAAGAAGGATATCTACATCGGTGAAGAATCACCGCAAAAAACATACCTCCAACCTGGGGCAAGCACAATCATCACAAATAATAAAATAATCATCAAATTGGAGAAATTGAAACAATCGGAGGACCAATACTATCTAATCAAGTTCTCACCATCTCTCAAGAGCCTGAGTTAAAAAGTCTCAGATCGATCATTCCATCACTTTTAATGACTCGACTTAGAAGGAGTACATGTTCCTCATCAAGATCCACTTGTCAACGCAGGATCGGTGACCCATGCTATAATGTTAAGAGAATTGATTGACAATGGTAGTTCTCATGATGTCTTGTTTTACTCCACATTTTTTAGCATGTTAGGGAAAAGCTCCAACCCGCGTAGACCATTATACGGGTTTGATAATCGCCCTGTGCGAGTAGAGGGGACAATCACTCTTCCCGTTATCCTTGGTGAATTTTCTCGACAAGTGACTCATTTAATCCAATTCATGGTGGTCAAGTCAGATTCGGCATATAACGCCATCTTTGGAAGGCCCCTCCAATCAATTTTGGTGCACATTTTATCTCACCTTAAGATGAAGTTTCCAACCCCGCCGAGTTGGGGTGGTATGTGAAAATCAAGAATCATGTTACCTCGACAGCTCAACCACGCCTTCTACCTTCAATCAAGATTTTAATTTTCGAGATAAAAGAAGTACCCCAAAGCTCATAGAAGACTTGTTTTGTTGTATTATCGATGACCAACCACCATTAACACAAGTGGGATCCATGCTCTCTAAGAACAAAGGGAAAATATATAGACTTTGCTGTAAATCAAGACATCTTCGCTTGGAGTCCAACGATATGCCGGGTTGACCAATGTAATCATGCACTCCCTCAAGATCGATCCGATATTCAAACCGATCATCCGTAAGAAGTTTTGCACTGACGCCTCCGTGCTATTGAACAAGAAGTTAACAAGCTTCTGTAAGCGATTCATGAGAGGTACATTACCCTACATGGCTAGCGAATGTTGTCATGGTTAAGAAAACAAACGGAACATGGAGAATGTGTATTGATTACACTGACCTCAACAAAGCTTGCCCGAAAGATAGTTTTCCCTTCCTCGAATTGATCACCGGTTGATGCTACGCCCGACATCAAATGCTCGCTTTTTTGATGCTTACTCGTTACAACCAAATAAAATGAACCCAATGGATGAAGAAGCTACTGATTTCAAACATATAAAGGTTTATACTACCAAGTTATGCCATTTGGATTAAAAAGGTGCTACCTATCAACCCTTATGAATAAGGTCTTTAAAGACCTACTAGCGCACAATGGAGGTATATGTGGATGACATGTTAGTGAAAAGCTTGGAAGAATCACAACATATTTCGACTTAAAATATGCTTTAACCTTCTTCGCTTATACATTTCAACCCCACCAAATGTGCAGTTACATCGGAAAATTCCTTAGATTTATGGTAACCCACCGTGGGATAGAGGCCAACCCCGAGAAAATCAAAGCTCTCAAAAATATGACTCCCCCAAAGAATATTAAGGAAGTCCAACGTTTGAATGGACAATTGTTATCCCGCTTCCTAGCCCGCTCGGGATAGATACTGCCATTCTTTAAAATAATAAAAGGGAGCTAAAAATAATAGTTTTAATGGAGATGAATGTCACCGCTTTTGAGCAAGAGAGTATTTAGCATCTCCACCCCTACTATCCAAGCCTATTCAAGAGAGATGTTATACTTATATCTCGCAGCTTTCCCAGATAAGCTCAAGATTTTAGTGAAGATAAGTGGATACAACGACCAATTTATTATGTCAAAGAAAATTCTCCGATATAGAAAGTTGTTATCCACCGATAAGGTGGCTTGCTTTAGTTTTCTCAAAAAATTGCCCATACTTCCAAGCTCACACTATCGGTATTTACACTCATTTACCATTAAGGGTCATCCTACAAAAACCAGAAGCATCTGAGAGGTTAATCAAGTGGTCTGTGAAATTGGGAGAGTTTGATATAAATTTTCTACCTCGCCCTACTATAAAGTCTCAAATGCACTTTATAGGAATGCACCCCAACTAGGAGCTATCCTATGTCCTTTCGCTCAATGGACCCTCTATGTTGATGGAGCTCAGAGGTGCCGGCGGAATCTTACTTATTTCCCCGAGAATACTTAGAGTATGGCCTAAAATTCCCTACAACTAATAATATCAATATGAGGCTCATCAGGGGATTAAGACTCGCCATTGACTGAAGCTCAAGACTTAGTGATACCGACTCTCAACTTGCCTCCCAAGTTGAGGGAAAAATGCTCATAATCTCACCGCACAATACCTCAACTTGGAAAGTCTCTTCTTGCCCATTTCAAGACATATCAAATTATTCACATACTACGAGAGGAATAATACGACACTCGCTAAGCTTGCTTCATCCGCTACTGGAGACTTTCAAGAGAAGGCATGTTGAAGAAATACATTTTTCGAGTATCCAAGGGTCATGGGTGATTCAAGCAATTGATGAGATAAAGGAACATTCGTGGATGGACCCCATCCGTCTTTCTACAAGAAGGAACTCTCCTCAAGACCCAACTTATCTGCCTCAAGACAAGCTTCAAACTTTATTATCTGAGGTGAACTATACAAACGAAGCTTTCTGGATCATACCTCAAATGTCTCTCACCTTGAGGCCGATTACAAGAGAGGTTCACTGGATATGTGGAGAACACTAGAGGAAGGGCTAGCCCTTAAAATTATAAGACAAGGGTTCTATTGGCCTACGATGAAACAAGATGCCTTGGAGTTCAAAAAAAAGTGTGCAAGTTGTCAGCTGCACTCTAACCTCCCTCACATGCCGCATACAGAGCTCTCATCCATTCAAAGCCCGTGGCCTTTTGCTCAGTGGAGGATTGATATCATGGGACCTTTTTCCGATAGCATCAGGACAACGAAAGTTCATCAGTACTTCACTAAATGGGTGGAAGCCAACCACTCGCTAAAATTACGAGGCAAATGCTAAACAATTTGTTTGGAAAATATAAGTATGTCGATTCGGGTCTTCCCGCAAAGATCATCACCGACAACGGACCCAATTCACCGGAAAAGTTTTACATCCTTTTGCAAAGATCTTCACATTCACTAATACGCAGCACATCCTCAAACTAATGGGGCAGCTACCAATGGACTATACTCAAAGGACTAAAAACATGTCTCGAGAAGGGGGCAATGATGAGCTTTCTAATGTTCTTGGCTTACCGCACTACATCGGCACCCGACCGGTGAGACACCAGTATAACTTGTGTTTTGCACGTAAGCTATTATACCAAGATATCGGGTTCCAAGTCCAAGAGTTCAATTATTCGATCATGAAGGTAATGAAGAAAACTCCGACAAAGACTGACCTACTCAAACTCGTGACATGGCTCACTGACCGCTTCTATCACCAAAGGGTAGCTCACTTCAATGTAAGAGTAAAAACCATATCTGGTGACTTGGTCCGTCTCAAGTCGCAGCCCCCTCAACGCAATAATAAACTCTCACCTCTTTGGGATGGCCCATATGTGGTTATAGAATGGTGTGAACTTTCAAGCTCAAGGATTCGAGGGAAAAACTTTACCTCAACTTGGAACACCGAGAATCAAAATATAATTATCGCATACCGCATAATCATAACTTTTATTTTGTCTCGCTTGTCATTTCCTCTTCATGTAGCCAACACCACTTAATAGGATAAAGACTTGTTGTTATTGTCATCATTTTCTTGAAACTCATTTTAAATCATCTTATTGTATCACCAAATTTATCGAGTAATGGAATTTATAGCTTTTTCTTACAAGCTTATTTCTTCTTCATTTAATCCTCCCACTTGAGAAATATGCAACTCACGCCATATCTCAATCATGGCATAATCAATCCCAAGGGGACTTGATCGGACCTCTTCCATACAAAAAGTCAAGTAACACTTACAATACCTAGATAGGTCAAAAGGTCCTTGGTGGACCCGCGACCTCTTCCATACGTGTTAACGCCATCAAGCAACCTTTGACAAACAACCTGGATAGGTCAATAATCCTTAGTGGGTTCAATTTGACCTCTTGTGTTAACGCCATCAAGTAATGCTTTGACAAACAACCCTGGATAGGTCAATAATCTGTGGATTCAATTCAACCTCCATACGTTAGTCATCAATAATATTCACCAATTATCCCGAATATGTAAAAACAAAACAAAAGCATACATAATATATATATATATATTCCATTGACAACATTAACATGATGATATAAGAAAGAAAAGATTCTTATACACACTAATAACAATGCAAAAAAAAAAATCCATCAAGTGATGCTACATCATATCTTGGTGATATCAATGTCTTCACCACTAGAGATGCTCCTGACTCACTCTCAACTCCATCATCTCCGAATCGACGAAGAGTCCTGACACTTGGTGATAGATCCTCAACACTAGCTCCTCTATGATGTACTAAGCGGATCCCTTTTAGGAACCCTGGATGAAGCCCTCCTCTAAACATTGGTGCTCCAAGTCCTTCACTTCAACATCAAGAATATGATTACGAAGCTTCAACATGGTCCAATTATACCACGATAAGGAGAGCTCTTAAAGTCTTCCACGCCTTTAAGGAGATTTCATTTGCTCGCTCGACATTATATGTTCCTTCTCAAAAGATGATCTTGTAATGCTTTCTTCTCCAGTTCGAGAGCTCCCTTCTCCGCAAGTGCCTTGAGTCTCTTCCCTTTCTGACGAGTCTCGGTCCTCACCTCAATTAGCTCATCACGAGTGCGCTCCACCTCCTGACGCTGGAGAGAAAGAGATCGACATGTTCGCTAGCTCGCCTGCACGCACACCGATCCTCCAAAGTCGCCACTTCTTTGGCTTTGATACTCATCTTTCGCTCATACTCTGTGATATTTTATCTTCACAAATTCAAGATTCCACTCATCTAAAGCGACACTCAAATGAGCCATCCTCTAATGCTTGAGTTACCTATAAAAAAAAAATCATCACAAATATTACACAAGAAAAGAAGAAAGAAGGGAAGACAACGTACAATTCATCATCATTGACGCAACGTATGTGATTTAACACCTCTTCAGGAATGTGCGGTTTCGAAAAACATACTCCCCCATCATGAGTTGAAATAGCTAAACTCTCAGATGCCAACTGGGGGCGAACATCTTCTTCGCAGATATCTGATGTAGTTACTTCAACGCATGTCTTCTTTTTCTTTAAGGAAGAAATATTGCCACCACCCTGATTTCGTGACGGACTTCTTGAAAGAACCCTATGAATATGAAGAGGCATCTCATCACCTTTACTTGATTTCTTTAATGGAAAAGAATGAGATCTCCCTGCCTGGATAGAAAGGCCAACCTTGAACATTCTATCTTCAACTATATATTTGCTAATGTGGCGTAACTCATGTTGCAAGCTTCCTACATCGAGATATTAGTTGCGGATCTCATTCTCCATCGATGGATCACGGAAGTTCATTCAATCTTCCCCAACTCTCGGAAGGCCCCACTCATTTTTCACAAAAAGAATCCATTAAACCAATTTCTAGATTGATCCGTCAAAAATTCTATCCAATTCTTTATAGTCGATAAGAAACGTCCAGTATCACATGTAAATCGCACATTGACACAAGTATTTGATGTTCAAAGTAACACCACGCTCTCACGAAGTAGACATCCAAACCGATGACCATTAAAGCTCAAAATGAAAACGTGACAAAGCTACACCACATATTTTGAATATCTTAATCAACTTCGAGCCAAAGGGAATGCTCCGCCGAAAAATCATCTCGAAAAAGTACCACTGGCGGTGAACAGCTCGATCAGACTTCTTGGCAACAATGGCCACCAACTCATTAGGGAAGAAAAAATTTTTGCGGAACACCATTAAACTATCTGATGTGACAGTGGATGGTATATCGTCTGTAGTCGTTACACTATGAGTTTTCTTCTGGCCATCACCTTGTGAAAATACATAATAAATAAAGAGGGAGAAATGACAAAAATCTGAGGATTTTGTAAAAGCAACTCACTCACCCCAACGCTTGGGCGCCTCCTTTTTTGACTCTCTCGCTCACGGATAGCTTGCGATAAAATTTTTTACCTACGATCTGACAAAAAGAATACACATACATATGAAAAAAAAAGAGGAGAGAGAAGATATTCCCCTCTGATGATGCTCACAAATTACCTGCCAAACTTTCTGAGTCGTTTGAACGATAGTTCTTAACTAACGCTCCATCGCCATCTTGGCGGTTATCAATTGCTGAACCATCCATTAAAGTCGCGAGAAATCAAATTTCTACAGAAAAAGTTACCGTGGGTCTTGATGCTTCAAACCCGGTCGTCAGGCGGTTGACACCTCTTAGGGAAAGCGGAACAAATACATAAGCTGGGTCTTGATCGCCTCTCCGGACGGTCCTTCAAGGCGGTTGACACCCTCGAGGGAAAAAACGAACAACGGCTAAATGCGTGGGTCTTGATCGCCTCAACCGGACGGTCCGCCAAGGTCGGTTACGCCTCTTTCGAGGAAAAATTGGAACAACGATGTAAATCGTGATCTTGATAACTCCGGACGGTCCACAAGGCGGTTGGCCTCTTTCGAGGGAAAAGAACAACGGCGTAGTAAGTGTCTTGATCGCCTCCACACGGACGGATCGGCGGTTGATGCCTCTTCGAGGGAAAACCAAACAACGACGTAAATGCGTGGGTCTTGATCGCCTCAAACTTCGACGTTCACCAAGGCGGTTGGCGCCTCTTCGAGGAAAATCAACAACGGCGTAAGTACGCGCCTTGATCGACTCAAACGAACCACTTAAGAAGAAGAGAAGCAGGGAATTGAAGAAGTGTGCCTTCTCCCTGCCTGGGGTTTTATAGACCCTTCCTAGGGAAAAGGTAAAAGCGCAGCTTCTGGAAGCGGCCCGGTGAGCGCTGGCCTTCAGAAGCCATATCGTGATGCGCGCAGATAGCCGACTCCGTTCGCAGATGGGTCCATAACCTCGGTCAGCGCATACCGCAGTTGCGGCCTCTGTAGTCATAATCTTGTGCTCTATGAAGATCATTCTCTCAAAATGTGTAGTTAATAGACTCAAATTTCATTGAAGAATTTACTATTTTCAAGTATTTGACATATATTTTTGACGATTGAGATAATGTCATCCAAAATAGGGAAACGATATGACACTTAAAATATTAGTAGTCACGAATCTTGATGTTAAAAGCAAGTTGATCCAAGTTGGCGGTAGATCAAGCTCTCAAAATATCTAGAAACTTTGGGATATCGGTTAAATCCCTAAATAGCTCTCAAATATAAAGTGTTTATAGTCAAATAGGCGTCTCGGTGGCCGGTTCCAACAAGACAAAGATCTTACAATTCCGACTTCATTTGAGCATTCAAATGCATGAAATACATCATATGATCAAGGGGATCATTTTGAGTCGTCCGATGAAGTGGAGTGGTACGGGTTTTGCATGCATTTACAAAGACGCCACTCCTCCAATCTATAAAAAGCCCCTCATTCCTCATATGAGAATGAAGGAGAAGGAGGGCAAGCAAGAGAGGAGAGAGCTTTAAAGATCCTCCAAGCACCGTCGTCGCCACTCGACGTCGTCGTCAACCATCCCGTGCGCCATCGCATACCGATCCGCCGTCGTTGACCATTGTTGTCGGTCATAACATCGTCATCAACTTGTCATCAACATTTTGTCAACTTGTCGCTTGGATTCGCATCGTCGTCATTTATATTCATTGTCACATTCTTGATTTGTTGTCCACTTCTCATACAATTTTGTAACCCGATTATCGGAAGATCTTGTACTCTAAAACGGATATATAGTGGAAGCTTTTTTTTATTGGGCTAGGCCATGGTTTTCTTCTTTTGAGATTTTCCGTAAAATTCTCGGTTTAAGCTCTTTACATATACTGTTTGTGTCTTGGACTCAAAGAAGCTAAGGTGTAAACTTTTACTCTCATGCGGTTTTTTAACAACAAGTGTTAATATACATTAGTATTAATAGTGGGTGTCTTACTTATTTATAACAGTGTGAATTAGCCTTCACTATAAGAAATAAAAAAATTTTATTTAAAAATTTACTAAAGTAAACATAATCTTTATAAAATATTTATTTATTTTAGCAAATTTTTGTTTGTAGAAAAGAATCCGTTCGAATTGTGCTTAAAACCAAAGAAAGATTCATAAGAAAATGGATATTCCACCAAAACCTTAAACCCTAAAGTAGGGAGAGATTCATCATATATTGGGTTTATGTCATATTAGATTTGTCTATAGTCAACAATGATAGCTTGGAGTTTGGGTAGGGGTGTGATTGAATTCGGCGGGTATTGAAATTATTCGTTATGAAAGCAATTCAACCCAAATGACCTATTTCAACTTGATTACGAATGATCTATTTTTTTGGTGAGTCCAATTGTTGGAATTAAGGTCAAATTCAAGTTGGCGGGTCAAAACCGAGTCAATTTCGAGTTGGAGGGTCAACCTGAACCCGACCCAAAAAAATTCATTTCTTCCAACCGACGAAATTTTTTTGTCAACCCAAACCCGATTTTTTAGTCTTAGGTCGTTGTCGAGACAATTTTGAAGTTTGGGGTCTAAATAGTTTTTGAGCCCAACTAGATAAGTCAATTGTTAAATTGAGTCTTATTAGGTGAATCCAAATCTAAATTTGAGATGAAAGATTAGGGCACATTGGATATTATTGGGGTAATCTACGTATTCCAAGAAGTATATTAGGTTAGATCTAAAGTTAGGGTCCAATCTAATAGGGTTTTAGTCCACTAATGATGAGAGCTAAATGTAATTAGGATTTGACTAGATTCTTAATTGGGTGTTACCTAATGGTGTTTGATGCATCGCCAAAAATTCTCAAGCATGAATCTTTAAAAAAATTATAAATAAACTCACATTCTTTATTAAAAAAACTAAAGCTTAATCTTAAAATTGAATTAAAAAAAAGCATGATGATCTAAAATATTATAATTTTCTATTTATTTGAAATCAATGATCACAATAGTTGTTACCCGACTTTCAATTAATGATCATCATTGCTCAACCGATATCGCATCTTTAACATGTCCTGTTGCCCACAGTGTCAATTTGGCTTATCGACTTAGATTATAGTTTAATCTAAAATCAGTCAAACGACTCAAACCCAATCCTGACCTACTAACCCATTTATTTTATTTTCATATTGAGACGAAAATTCCTCACAATTGAAACGAATCTTGATGCAAAAATAAGTAAATTTGAACCGAGATCAAGCACTTAAAATATCATTAGATACTTTGAGACATCGGTTAAATTCTTAAAAAGCTCTCAAATATAGAGTGTTAATAGTCAAATCGGCGTCTCGGAGGTTCCAACAAGCCAATGATCTTACAATTGACTTCATTTGAGCATTCAAATACACAAAATACATCATATGATCAAGGGAATCATAGTCGATGGAAAGTGGTTCTTTTGCATGTATTCTGAGACGTCACTCCTCCAATCTATAGCCCTCATTCCTCCTATGAGGAGTGAAGGAGAAGGTGGGCAGTAGAGAGAGGAGAGAGCTCTGATCCTCAAGCCTGTCGTGCCATTTCGCGGTTTTGATCGTGCGCCGCGCTATCGATTGATCCTCGCCGTCGTCGACCATTGCGGTCATCATCACCAACCATTCGACATTATATCGTCATCATCATCAACATCATCGACATCGTCGTGACATTTATTGTCGACATCAGTCGTCACATTGTCAACATTCGTTGTCATTTTGTTGTCCCTTTCTTACTGATTCTATAATCCGGTGTCGGAAGATCTTGTACTCCAGATACATAGTGGAAGCTTTTTTCTTGGGCTAGGCCGTGGTTTTCCCTCTTTTGATTTTCCGTAAAATTAGTTTTATTGTTCACTCTTTAAATACTGTGTGTTTTCCCAACTGAAGCTAAGGAAAATTTTTACTCTACCACATGGTTTCTAAGCATAGTTTAGCTCGTCGGGAATTCCCATTATTTCATCTTGTATGACGATCAAGTTTCAACAAGATCAAAACCACCATCGAGGTGAAGCATTTCAAGCTTTAAAGAGAGCAAGCGAATGAAGATTCATCAAACTTCATTCCTTGGTAGGGCGGGGGCAACTCTTAATCTCGAAGATCATGTTAAGCATCTAATTGATTACCATCCCAAGAAACAAGTTAAAGTTGGAGGATATTTCAACATTGAGAAGAGATATAGCTTTGCAAATTATGATTTTCCAATCATACTCATGGAAAAATAAGGCCAAGGTTAAGGAGCAACTTTGGCTACAACCTAACGATGTTACGATTCATAAAGGTTAGTCATGAGTAAAGACTCTAAACAACTAGGATAAAAGGTCCTTGGTGGACTTCCACCTCTTCCACTCATGTTGTCATCATTGAGCAAAGAAAATAACCTAGGATAGGTCAAAAGGTCATGGTGGACTTCTACGACCTCTTCCAGTTAATGTCGAGCAAAACTCGACAAACAACCTAGGATAGGTCAAAAGGTCCTTGGGACTTCACGACCCCTTCCACGCAGTTAGCGTGCCGGGTAACTCCGACAAACAACCTCGGATGGGTCAAAATTCTCAGTTCAATTCAACCTCTTCCACATAGTTAACGTCGCCGGGTAACACTGACAAACAACCCGGATGGGTCAAAATCCTCGGATTTTCAACCTCTTCCGCATTGCGTCGCCGGTAACACTCGACAAACAACCGGATTGGTCAAAATCTGGGATTCAATTGACCTCTTACACGGGTTACGTTATGGGTAACACTCGACAAAATAACCTGGATGGGTCAAAATCCTCGGATTCAATTCAACCTCTTTCACATAGGTTGCGTCATTGGTAACACTCGACAAACAACCTCGGATGGGTCAAAATTCGGATTCAATTCAGCCTCTTCCACGGTTAGCGTCGCCGGGTAACACTCGATAAACAACTCGGATGGGTCAAAATCCGGTGGATTCAATTCCTCTTCCAGTTGCGTCATAATCGACAACGGATGGGTCAAAATCTCGGATTCAATTCAACCTCTTCCATACGAGGTTGCGTCGGGTAACACCCAACCCGGATGGGTCAAAATCCTGGTTGATTCACTCTTCCACAGGTTAGCGTCGGGGTAACACTCGACAAACAACCTCGGATGGGAAAATCTCAGATTAATTCAACCTCTTCATACAGTTAACATCTTGGGTAACACCACCACAATCTTGATAGGTCAAAATCTCCGGATTCAATTACCTCTTCCATGAGTTAATATGCGTCACGCCGGCAACCCGGATGTCAAAGATCGTTGCCCGGCCATCGCCGGTCATCCACTACCGTCTTGGCCATGCCGTCGATTACCGTCACCGTTCGTTGTCGACCACCCCGGTCCGACCGCGGTCACCCGCATTCGTGCCGATCACTTCGCCATAAATGCCATCTTTAGGTCATCATTGCGATCATCCGTAGCCATTCTGACGCCGGTTATACCGTCATTATCGGATTCTGATATCATACCGGCAATTTTACGATCACCGCAACGTCATCATCCCGTCATTCTGCTAATCCCGTCGACTACATTCGCCCGATTCTGAAATGCCGTCATTTGCCAACCGCATGGCCGCCGCCGTAAACCGTTGCCGTCCTTCTGGCCATCGGCAATCTTCGCTCGGCGCGGTCGCACTATTCAGTCTCCGTTCGTTGACCACACCCCCATCGGCCGCCAACCACGCATCGCGATTCATGTGGGTTCTTTAGACCATCGTCGACAATCTCGCCGTCACCACCATCGTTGGTTATCCTCATGACCGTCGCCGGCGCCATCGTCGAGCATTGCGTCAACCCAGGTCTCCTTTATCGTCTCTTTGATCACCTCAATCCGGTCGGTCAGGAGGTTAGTTAACACCTCTTTTGAGGGAAAGCGGAGCCTGCCGTATGAACTACGGGTCTTCATCCTCCGTCCGGTCGGTCAGGAGTTAGTTAACACCTCTTTCGAGGGAAAACTGCAGCCTTGCCGTATGAACTAAGGGTCTTGATACTCCGTCTGGTCGGAGGTTAGTTAACACCTCTTTTGAGGGAAAAGCGGAGCTTTTGCAGTATGAACGGGTCTTGATCGCCTCGTCGTGTCCGAGAGTTAGTTAACACCTCTTTCGAGGGAAAACCTTGCCATATGAACTACGGGTCTTGATCGCCTCAGATCCGGTCCGACGAGGTTAGTTAACACCTCTTTCGAGGAGCTGAGCCTTGAAGTCTTGATCGCCTCCGACGACTCTCAAGAGGAAGAGAAGGTGTTTTCTCCTTGCCCTAGGGGCTTTTATGACTCTTTTAAGGGCAAAAGGGTAAATCGCCAAATCACCCAAAATCGTAAACCGCTCAAACGAGCTAAAAGCGGGTGAAAGCGTTTTGCCCAGGCATCTGTGAACCAGCGCCCATGAGCGCCATGGCGCCTTGATCCACTCATGTCGCGCGTCCATAAGCTCGCCCGTAGTCGCCTGACCAGCGCTGGACTCCATTTCGTTCGCCATTCGCCTCCGACCAGAGCTCATCAGACCCTCGCGACCCTGCGTTCAGCGTTCCATTCTGATTGCCTCGCGTTCCAGCCATTGTTTCAGCGAGTTCGGCCATTGTCAAATGCGGCGATCGATACTGGCGTTCGGTCTATTCCGACCCACCGAGGCTGCTGACACCTTTCTTGACTATAAATTGCTAGCTCATTTCTTTGACTGATTCGCGTAATCCAACCCGAAACGCGTGCATCGCTGAATGTCGCGTGATTAGTAACCAGAAATTTCGCCGCATACTACACATATTTGTGGTACGTCGTCTGCTTTTGTAGTCATAATCTTGTGCTTACATGAAGATCTATTCTCTCAAAATGGACCTGCAGATTTCGTTAAAGAATTTACTATTTTGAAGTACTTGACACATACATTTTTTGATGATTGAGATAATATCATCCAAAAATAGGGGGCAACTGATATGACCCTGAAAATTCCTCTAGTCGAAGCACGAATCTTGATGTCAGCAAGTAATTAGAAATTGGCTGTCGAGATCAAGCACTTAAAATATCATTGGATACTTTGAGACATCGTTAAATTCCTAAAAGCTCTCAAATATGGAGTGTTTATAGTCAAATCGGCGTCTCGGTTCCAACAAGCCAAAGATCTTACAATTTGACTTCATTTGAGCATTCAAATACACAAAATACATCATATGATCAGGGAATCATCATGTAGCGTCGATGGAGAGTGGTTCGATTTTGCATGTATTTACGTCCTCACCTCATAAATAGCTCATTCCTCATAGGAAGGCCAAGTGAAGGAGAAGGTGGGCAGTAAGAGAGGAGAGCTCTCAAAGATCCTCCAGCCGCACGCCGGCGGTTGTCAACCACCGCCGCCATCACCACCACCGTGATCCGCTGTCGCGTTGGCGGTCATCATCCGCCACTATCATCGCATTATCGTCAACATCATCGCGTCACATCACGTCGCCAACATTGCCATTCGCATTCGGCGTTAATCATTCGCGTTGTCCATTTCTCATATACAACTGTCGGTATCGGGAAGATCTTGTACTCAAACAGATACAGTGGAAGCTTTTCTTGCTAGCCGTGGTTTTCCTCTTTTGAGGTTTTACGTAAAATTCAGTTTTATTGTTCACTCTTTAAATTCGCATTATTGTCTTTGGATTTCTCAACGAAGCTAAGGCGAAAATTTTTACTCTATCGCAACTGGTTTTCTAGCACGCAACAAATATAATTTTCTAGGATCCGCACAATCCAATTAACTTAAATATAATCTATTTAATTAATTTGCCCTCATTTGAGCCCACTTAATCCAAAATAAAATAATAAATAGATCAAATTTGAGTTATTCAAATCAACTCAAATCTCATTTTGAATAATAATTAAGTTCATATACTTATTAACTCAAATATAATTCAAAAAATAATCAGGTCAGCTCAACACAAAAAGAATCCATCCCAGATTCAGCTTATTATAAGAACTCCATAACCATTCCTAAACCAGCTCGATCATTTCGGAACAAGCACCCACCTGGTCGAGCACCTCATCCCGGAGTTGCTCCGCCGCCGCCGCCGCCGCCGGCCGGCCTTGTAGAGTGCCATTGAAACAGCTCCTCGAACTCACCTCCTGAACAACCTTACCACCGGCGCTGCTTCAATACACTCGTAGAGGCGCGTAGAATAATATATACTTTGTTCCTTTTTTTTCTTTTTTAATTATTTCCTTGACCTTTTCTAAGGAAATGGGACCGTTAGCTAAAAGATTTTGATGTTGGTGATAAAGACAAAAATAAAAGCTCACAACTGGCAATTACAATAACTGAAAACAACGTTTATTTTATTTTATTTTATTTTTGTGGGGTGTTTTTGAAACTTTCCATTATAAGAACTTCTGATTCAGTCACGTTTTTTTGTTGGATTTTATAAAAATTATAAAAAAAATTAAATAAATTTTTTTTATTTTTTGGTGATATTTGAGCGAATTTATTCGTAAAATCACATACACAACACATATGTAAAGATTTGAATCCAAGACCTCTTAGTTAAAAATCAAAGCTCTCAACCACTAAGCTAAGATGATTTTATTAATACTTATAAGTTTTGTGATTCCAAAAAATAAAATATTTTCTCATCATAATATTAGAATAAGAAGTATATATATGAGTGTCAAAGTGATTAAAATTGAGCAAAGTTTATCAATATAAAATATATTTCATTTAAACTAAAGTTTATTATCATAAATGAGAGTTGGGCAATAATATTTATATAATTATTTTGTTTTTGACTATATTGTGTTATACTAAACTCATTCTTATGAGTTAATATTTTTCCCATTATATATGATGATATTAATGAAATATTTTTAACATCATTGACTCAATAAAGTCGAGCTATCATCAAAGTGATTGATATAATTTTATTCATCCAAATAAAATACATCACAACTCATAGGAATCAAAATCCTCATTAGTAGCATCAAATTATTGAATTTAATGCTATTTATTAGAAAAATATAGATCAAATGCAATCAAAAGAATGCTTAATGGATCATTGATGAAACTCATTTTACTTAAGGGTTCTTTGATTGGTTGAAAAAAGGATATAGTGTAAAAAAAAAAAATTCAATGTAAATTAATGTAAAACTCAAAATGGTCATCGATGGTGGCGATCGACGGCTATGATTGGCGATGGTGGGCAGCAATTGGAGGCATTAGAGGTCGGTGGCCACCGGTTGCTAGAGGCAATTGAAGTTAGCGATCAGTTGATGCCAGGCGGAGCAGGCAGTCGGAGGTCGATGACAGTGGTGAATGATGGCAGCTCATTTTGTATCAATCGATATAAAGTAAAATCACTTGAAACGAATAAAATTATTTTTCACTAGATTTGAACTAAAGGCTTAAAAGGATTCCATTGAAATTTTTAATTGTATTTCTTTTTCATTTAATTAAACGCAGAAATATTATTTTTTGCTGAAAAAAATAATAAAATGAGTTTCTATTTCAACCAACCAAAGCGCCCAAATAAAAAATATAGATATATAAATAAATGATAAATAAAATATAGGTATCAAACTCTTTATGTTGTGTAAAATAAATAATTAAAAGAGTATATTTGATTAAAAAAAATTAAGTTAACACAATTTTATGTCAAAAATAAAAAATAATTTTGATTAAAATTTTGTAATATAATTTTATTATGATTATTATGCGTTTGATTTTGAAAAAAATTTTGGCCAATTGATCAACGTTTCTATTAAAAAAAATAAAAATAATAAAAAAAATAAAAAATAAAAATATATATATATAATAAAATAAAATAAAAACGTTTCTATTAAACGTCCAGTCAAGTCCAAAAAAGGTAACCTTTTAGTTGACGTGGCATGACGGACTCGTTCTTTCTTTTTTTTTTTTTTAGATAATTCATTTATGAAATTTTTTTAATTCATTATTTATTTGGCTATGACAGTTGGAAATCAGCTGTTAAGTTTAACAGGCGCCACTCCTGTACGCCTTAGCGCGTGGGGCGAGGACCTGACGGCGACCGGTGGACCTGACGGCGACCACTTAGCGCTCGTGATGGAAAGAATGGTATCAGTTTGACGGTTTCAATGGGTAAATAAAATAAAATTTGTGTTTTTTTTAAAATATTTTATAAATTTTTTTTAAAAAATATATTAAAATTATAAGTGAGAAATCATTTTTTAATACCGCTTAAATGAAGTTACATTACATGAATAAGTTTATTTTTTAGTTTAATATAATTGTTTGTATTAAACGTATTAAATAATTTTATCATTCATGAAATTCAACTTATTAAAATAATAATTTATTTGTTTATTCATATTTATGAAATACCAATATTACGTGATTATTCAATGCTTTTGTTCATTTAATATAGTGAGGTTATTCTATATAATACTATTATGTATTTTTGCGTACAAAAGTCAGGTTGGTAGAGTAAGAAAATTCAATGTCTTAACGTTATATAAAAGTTCCACATACGCAATAAAAGAGTTTAAGAGACCCGATTTTTCATTGAAAAACTTAAGGGAAAACCCACTGTCTATTAAAATAATTTATATATCGCCTTTTATTACAATTATTATCCTTTCTCCAAAGTTGGAGAAAAATAGCTTGCAAGAATAAGTTTTGTGACAAGTTTTACTAGATTAGTGACGAAAGCCTTGTTTGAGATGGTAGTATGATGATTTGACGAAAACTATCGAAAGATGGTTGGGTGATGTTTGTAGCGGGCAATAGTGAGCAGCGGTGATCCGGCGTCGATGGCGGCGCATTGGTGATTCTTGGCGGCGGCAATGGCGGATGATAACGGCGGTATCGGTGATCGGCGTGGCGGATCTGGTGATTATCGCGGCGATGGCCGGCGGTATGGCCGGCGGCACGGCAACGGCATCGGCGTGGCGATGGCGATGGCGATAGTGGTTTGCGGTTGCGTGCCGATTATACTTTGAGATTCTTCAAGTCTCAGAACTCTATCTTTTCTTTAGCTTGGCCCCGCTCCAATGAGAGACTATTTATAGATTATGGGAGTGACATTTCTATAAATACAGAAAAATCAAAATCACTCCATTGGATGGCTCAAAATGATTCCTTCAATCATCTAATGTATTTTATGTATTTTAATTCTAAAATGAAGTCAGAATTAAGAGATCTTAGGCTTGTTAGATCCAGCTCATCATGACGCTCGATTTAATTATAAACACTATATTTAAGAGCAATTTATGGATCCGACCTGTATC
Source organism: Cymbidium sinense (assembly GCA_021442155.1). Lineage (NCBI taxonomy): Eukaryota > Viridiplantae > Streptophyta > Magnoliopsida > Asparagales > Orchidaceae > Cymbidium > Cymbidium sinense. Next base: position 94,923,622 of record CM038223.1, read on the forward strand.
ACAAAATTTTTCAATTATATTTTAAGTCTTGGCGCTTTAGTCTATTCGATTGATTACTTTCGATATCAAGATTCACTAGTAGAGTTTTCTGACATATCATATATATTATTTATTTTCAAATTAATTTTTTATTTTAGAGGATTCTAATTTAGCTGAGCTTTAAATTTATTTTGCTTGTTTATTTTATTGACTATTGTAAAGTGACTCATAATTAAATTTTTTTTATATTTGAATTGAATTGAATTTTAAAATTTATGAAAGACATCTTTGTCTAGTAGTTGCAAGCCTAACAACTGGTCTTGAATTCAAGCTCTTGCACTTGTATCGTGAATGTGTGTTTGAGATTAAATTTGCTCAAATGTTTCAACAAGAATTTAACTCTTATATATTTTTAAAAATTATTATACACTATAGTTTATAGTTTTAATATGATGATAAGGCAAGGTAGTGTTGTTGTCAATCATTGATTTATGAGGTCCTATTATAGTATTTGAGTTCTATTTTTAAACTAAATAAGATAATATGGCCATTTATTAGATAAGATAAGGCGTGTTGGATTGTGTGCAATTTATTAGACAAAATTAAAAGAACAAAAAAATTTGATTGTATTATGATCTCTAAAAAAACATGAGTTCTATACAACTTCTAGTCGCTCATTAGAGGAAGGAGTTTTTATTTTTTTCTTTTTTTTTCAAAAATTGAAGAGTTTTTTTTAATGATAAACCATTACTCAAAATTAAAACTTCCTTGAATTAATATGACCCTAAATTTTTTTTATTTTTTAACCATCATATATTATCAATGTTTTAAGATGATGATAAAACAATGATAAAATTGTGACTCACATCTTCTCAATGTTTTTTCTTCAAATAATATTTTAGCATCAAATTTTTATTTATCGACTATTTATGTTTGTGGTGTTAAGAACTTGAAGGTGATATTTTTATGCACTAATTGCATACTATATTTTTCATAGCCATTATTGGGCCAACTCCATCCCTGTCAACACCAACATTCATTCCTCTCATAGTGTCAAAGGCACTACTCATCGTCGATCATCCATACTGCCATTAATCACCGCTATTAAAGATATCTCCCCTTCAAAAAAATAAAATCATTGTAATCGACAATCCATAGTAGTATCATATATAACAACCCCTATTCTCTCTCCCCAAGAACAACAGTATGCCACTCATCACTGTTCCCGCAGCTCCTGTCTCCTGTGACAATGAAGACCCTCCTGTTATCCCTTCCAATAGAAAGCATGCATGCAGACATAAGAAATCACCACCTCTCCCATCAGATACCCTTCCCATAACACATCTAACCAAGAACAAATATAGATCACATTTAAGAGTTTCTGAAGCACTTTCCAACCTTAACTTTATAAGTAAAATAATAACACATGCCGAGCAACTCCTAACATGCATGAATCAGCACATCTTGCTTCTATATTCTCAACCTTTATTCTAAAGTGTTCAGAAAGACTGTAAATAAATTCACTGGACTAAATGGGTATCCAATGCTTGTCAGAATAACAGATTCATCAAATAATTATTAAAGCTTAATGATGATTTTAAGACGGTGGGTAATTCACTAGACTTAACTCCAATGCTGTCAGTATAACGAATTAAATAAATTAAAGCTTGCAATGATGAGTCTATTATTATCAAGTTAATTAATTAATTAAATTCTGCGAGCTGAGACTCCAAAACAAGCAGTTAACTAAACAGTGAGGTCATTTTCGAAGTTTGCTGGCTTTGCCGGCCATTCTCACCTCTCAGTGGAGTATTTTGGCGATTGTTGTATTAACTTTTTAAAAGGCTTACGTCCTCTTCTCTCTTTCCCTTTTGTTTTTTACTTTTACTCTTATAAGCGCGTACAAATTCTCTTTTCCAGTAGGGCTGCTAGACCTTAGAGTGAATTTAGAGCAAAAAGAAAAGTAAAAAAAAAGAAATGTTGAGGGGATAAAATATATGAAAAACCTAAAAAGAAAATACAAGTTCATTGATATAAAGTTTGAAAAATTGTCAATATTTTTTTATAATTTTTGAATAAATTAAATCATAATTTTATACACATATTACATCTGACAATGGCAAAATTCTTTGATATTGAGCTTTTTCTTCATATATTATAACGATAAATTAGTGCATAGCATATCTCTAAAAACTTGTTTAAAAATGGCAATAAATTAGGAAAATTTGAGGAAGGAAACAGATATTGTTGTTTAAATTTGAAAGTTAGTTTGTTGATTATTACTGAAAAGTAAAAATAAAAATTAAAAATAAAAAAATCTATTGCAGGATTATCACATAATTTTAAATAGTCTGTTAAAAGTGCCTCGGTATAATAAAGAAATAGATGACTATGGGATTTTAACTTTAGAAATAAGATGAGTAGATTTTGCATTGAAATTGCTCTAATATTATCTTTATATTTAACTATAAGTTTTTTTTAATTCCAAATAAGTAAATCTAATATTTTCTATTTACATATTAGAATTAATAAATTACATGAATTTGGTGCATGCACGTCTTAAAGCTATCAATCATAATCCTCTATCCTTCTAATTGTTCTTGCATATTAAATTATTATTCTTTGAGGTTATTTTATCTTAATTTTCTTTTCAATTAACAATTTTACATCTTAAATTTTCTAACCTAATTACATAGTCCTCATGATCACTATATAGTCTATATTACACCACCATATTGAGGGGTGCTTAAAAAAAATAAATAATTACAGGTCATCTACTATAGACCACTATGTGGCTCATCGGGAGGCTTTCAAAAAGTAAAAAATATTACGTGCGTAGTCCGGATGTAGCTCTGCATCCGGACTCCAATGAAATTTCATCGTGTCAACTCTTAAAATAGAGACTTTTGAGTTTCACGTCATCGTAACCGCGGGACGTAATATCATTAACATCACCTTGACCCGACCCGACACGTTAAAACAACAGGAACGACGTTTCTATGCGGGAGAAATTAAAAAAAATACGAGATATATAAATGGATTTAGGACACTCAAAATAAATTTTTTTCAAACGAACTAGAGAGAAGAGAAACATAAGTCTCTTATTTCAATTGTAAAAAAAATGTGAAAATCGAGAGCGAATTTGAAAGTGATAGATTTCGTATGGATACCAATCTAACAGATGATACCATAAATATGAAGGAATCGGTAAATTTATACCATGTAAAGACTTTTTTAAAATTTTGAAGCAGTGTGGCACTTACAGTTATGGATTTATTCTAAGGTTTTGTGAGTTCTTCCAGGATGATTTGTGTTATTTTCTGTGTATTTTTCATGTGTAAACTCTATACTCTATAGTGTACAATTTAAAAAAATAGTATACACTCTAGAGTGTACACATGAAAAACTCACAGAAAATAGATCAAATCCCACTGGAGAGAACTCACAACACCTTAAAATGCTATATAAAGCCATCATTGGAAGTCATACAATGATTTAAAATTAGAAAAAAAAAAGGATGTACTCTGGAGTGTACAGAGTGTATACATAGAAAACAGCCAAACTCCTCCTAGAAGAACTCACAAAACCTTAGAATATCATATATATCCATGGTCAGAAGTCCCCTAGTGATTTGAAAACACAGAAAATAACCCAAATCATTCTGGAAATAACTCCAAACACATGATAATACCATTTACATGTATTTTTGGAAGTCCCACGCTGATTTAAAATAAGAAAAAAAAATGTACATTCTGGAGTGTATACCTTGAAAACACACTGAAAACAACCCAAATCATCCTGAAAATACCTCTAAACACCTGATAATACTATTTACATATATTTTTGGAAGTCTCACACAAATTTAAAATAAGCAAAATGAGTGTACACTCTGGAGTGTACACGTTGAAAACACACTCAAAACAGCCCAAATCATCCTGAAAATACCTCCTAACACCTAATAATATCATTTGCATATACTTTTGAAAGTCCCACACAGATTTAAAATAAGAAAAAGGCTTTGAGCGTACAAAAAACACACTTAAAATAGCTCAAATCATCCTGAAAATACCTCCAAACACCTGATAATACCATTTACATGCATTTTTCAAAGTCCTACACAAATTTAAAATAAGAAAAAAGAGTGTACACTCCAGAGCGTACATCTTGAAAACACACAGAAAACAACCCAAATCATCTTGGAAAAAACTCCAAACACCTAATAATACATTTTACATATATTTTTGGAAGTCCCACTAATTTAAAATAAGAAAAAAGGTATACACTCGAGTGTATAGTATAAACCTTGAAACACACAAAAAATAGCCCAAATCATTCTAGAAATAACGCCAAACACCTGATAATATCATTTATATGTATTTTTGGAAGTCACACTTTGATTTAAAATAAGAAAAAAAGTGTACACTCTCGAATGTACAGAGTGTACACATGAAAAACTCACAGAAAATAGCCCAAATCTCACTGGAGAGAACTCACAACATCTTAGAATATTATATCAATCCATCATTGGAAGTCTCACACTAACTTAAAATCGTGTACACTCAGTGTCATGTACACATGAAAATCACATAGAAAACAACTCAACTCCTCGTGAACTCAACATATATTCATGGGAAGTCCCCAGCTTTAAAAAAAAAAGTGTACACTCACAGGTTATGAAAACCACATAGAAAACAGCCCAACTCCTCCCGAAAAAAAACACAACACTTTAGAATGTCATATATATATATATATATATATATCCATGGTAGGAAGTCCTCTAGTGCTTTAAGGAAAAAAAAAAAAAGATGTACACTATGTAATGTACATAGTGTACAACTAAAACAGATAAAAACATCCCAATTCCTACTAGAAAGAACTCCAATCGGTTGAAAATATCATTTACATCTTTATTTAGAAGTCTCACAATACTTTAAATTTAAATTAAGGAAAAAGAGTATATACTCTAGAATGTACACATGAAAAATGCATAGATAACAAATTCCTCTTGGAAGCTTTATAACTTGGTGTATAAACATAAAATAATCCTAAACAATCTTGAGTATATTAAATGTACTTAACTAAAGGCTCTAAACTTCAAAAGTGTAGAATAATACGTATTCGACGGAGGAGAAGAGATACTAACAGTCGAATTAAATGTGAAAATCCTAAATTTCTAAATTTCAAAAATGATTGAAATAATATCTCATGGAGTCGCTTGGACGTAGAAGATGAGGTAGTACCTTGAATTTTAATGTCCAAGAATTTGCACACCCCTAGAAGAATGTCGAATGCTCGTACTAATGAACCTGGGCCAGGAGGGACCTGAATAATCTCTCTGCACGAATGAAGACAATAGAATGCAAAATACCTTAATTTCTCCTATCCCATGCATTCAAACGGCATCAAGCCGCAATCAGAAACAACATTCCTGATATTTTAACGAGCTGGGTCAAGTCAAAGTGACGTTAATGACATTACGTCCAGCGATTATGACAACGTGAAACTCAAAATCCCCTATTTTAAGCGTTAACACGTGGAAAAATCTTGATTGGGATCTGCGAGCTAACTCCGTATAATATTTTCCTCAAAAGCTCATATAACATAAATTGATAGAGCTAAACACTTTAGACTTTCATGGACGCTTGATAAAATTCGCTATCTAAACTATAATTTTAATAAACTTATAGTTAGAATGAATACTCCAATAGAAAGAAATCAATTACACCTCTACCTTGATATAACTCATAAAAAACTCAAAATATAATTAAAAATCTTTATGATAAATCATTATTCTTTTTTCATCCAATCCAAATTATAAATCATAAAAAAAAAAAATTTAAATCATTCAAATTTAGAAATCTAACACCAACTTAAAAAATGATCAAATCCATGCACACCACAAATGTTCGAAAATTTCATAAAATCGCAAATACAGGTTACCATTGAATTATAAACTCTTATTTTTGAAAGAAAATCTGACAAATAAAATAAATATATATATTAATTCTATCAATAAATAAGATTTTAACAATACGCACGCAATTGCCTTCAGCTTCCATCAAATGATCCTAAAATTATTTCATGTATGATGCATAATAGGAAGAACACTTTTTAATCTAATATAAGAAGGTCAAGGCATCAAATGTAAATGAAAGAAGACTGATGATTGTCCTAAAGAGAATACTAACAAAAATATATTTCAGAAGCCCCAATATATTTTTCAAAACATCAGCAGCCACATATGCGATACAGATTTCATCATATAGTTTCCAATAAGTAATCCGTTCCCGCTGGTATCAGTTATTTTGACGACATAATATCAAATGCTGGTAACTCGGATTCCTAACCAGAGAATTTCTTTACGTACCAAAGAGACATTTCTCCAATTCCTCAAATTCTCGTTGAAATTTTTTTGGTACTCTGATTCCCACTTCATTTCAAGGAAGAGATGAATGCGGGGGAGGCGGCGGCATTGGTCTGCCCATCATTTGGTGCTGAGGTGGTGGTGGCAGTCTCTCTCCACATAGGCAATTCCCAGAAGGAGGTGGCGGCAGCTCGCTGCTGATGGCAGCATTATTAGGAGGGGGAGGTCGAACAAGAGGCCTGAATTGCATTTGCATTTGAGGTGGCTGCATGACCGGAGGACCGACGTTTTGACCTGGTTGCTGTGGCTGACCGGGCCATGGGGCGGAAGGTGCCATCTGCATCTGAATCTGCATGGGAGGGGGAAATTGGCCGCCTTGAGGCGGCGGCGGCGGAGGTCGAACTGCTAATACCGGAGCAGCTGGAATCTGTCCATTGATAAAAGGGCGAGGAGGAATGGGCGCGCCTATGACGCCATTGGCTTGGGATCCTGGAAGCGAGGGTGGACCGCTTGCAAATAAGGTATGTGGCCGGTTTCTCTGTGTGACTGGATTGTTTGAAGCAAGAATTCTCTCTGCATATTGTTAAGAGAAGATTACATTCTGTTTTCATTCATTGTGTATGTGAAATCAAAATCAATATATTTGAGATAATTTTTAAAAGGTTTGTGACGATTAAAATCATTCTAACTACAAAATAAAGGATGGAACTAACAAAAAAAAATTATTATTATTATTTTAGATCATAGTTTATAACTTTAAAAGAATGGCTTACCTGCAGGTGTTCCATGGCGTTCTCCCTTTGTGTCCTTCTTGTAAGCATATGAGACTGTAATTTGGCGGTTACAAAGGTACTGGCCGTTCATGGCCTGTACAGAAAGAAATATATAATGTTTACTTGTAGTAATGATCCTTCTAAGGTTGTCCATGAACCATTTGGTTATGAAGAAAGATTCACAATTACTTTTGCGTAAAAAACAGAAAACAGATAATAAATGCTAATCTCAAATTGTATTTTATAAGTTGAAAGTACCTCTATTGCTGCATCGGATGATTCAAAGGAATCATAGCTAACAAAACCAAAGCCTCTTGAATTCCCTGTTTCAGGATCCCTCATTATCTGCATGGTAACAAGGCAATTTCACATTAGATCCGGAATCCTGAAATCTACAAGAATGATAAGACTAGCGGAAGACTTTATCAAATAAATTTTAAATTATTTGAAAATCCCAAATATAATTGCCTTTCGTTATTTCGCGAAGGCCGTAGATGGCGGATTACTAATTCCTATTCAACGAAAAATTGATGCAGAATGATGGGCAACAATGTTCCTATTAAATGAAAGATGCCACAGAACAATGGAGATATATATTAGCTTGACGATCATAGATATTTATTAGGTGAATTGCATTGAGCTCGATAATATATATACTATTATTAAATTTTGGTTAAATATAACTTTTTGAAGTACTTAATTTAAAAATAATATCAAACATATGATAGTTGTAAAAAGGTTGACAACTTTATTTATTTATTTATCTTGATATAGAACCTGAACAAGTTTAAAAAATCTAATTTCTCTGCAACAATTTTTATGGACAACTGTACCTTCCCAGACAGAACCTTGGCCCTCTCTCCTAGATTAATTCCTCCTCTTCTCTCACTTTCCCTCTGTCAAAGACACGCCATCAAGATTCACCTTTCATATCCTCATCAAAATTTTGGAGGTGAAGGTCTCCTGTGAGGTGTCAAGGGAGTATTGAGGAGTGTCTAGAAACTTTTAATTTGATTCATTTGAGATCTTATGGCATTCATTTGGCAGACTATTTTATTTACCCATTAATCTGTAATGGTTAACTTCTAGTTTTTAGATATCTTTCAAATTATAATAATTTGTCCCTCTGTTCAAATTTGATCCACATGTTTAGAGAGACTTCGACATTCACCTCTTCATGTATCCAAATTAATAGCATTATAAAGCTGAAAGCAGGTAAGAAACTGTGATGCTAGATGCGGCTAAACTGATAATCCTATATGAGATATATAATAACCAATTAGGATGCTCATGACTTTAATACACCACAAGAGAGTCCTCAATAAGATTTCTGATTTGGTTTATTTAAAATCTCATGGATTTCATTTGATATGCATTTTATTTAATTTACCAATTAATCTGTCAAACATATATTCTAATTTTTCAAATTTCTTTTAAATTATAATCATTTCTGATTCTACATTATTTACGCTATGTTCAAAGTCGTTCGCTTGCTTAGAGTCTTTTATATTCAACACTTAGTGTATCCAGAATTAGAATGATAGAAAAATGAAAAGAAAACACAATTGTAATCTACGATGTAACTAAACCTCTTTTAACAGAGGCATGTCTGACGTACTTAATAGATGGAAATTAAACAACTTGCAAGTAAGCATCCTCTCTCTTCCTCTTAGGCCAGAAGCCACCTCCTCTCCCTTCTCCCACCTTCCTGTCTCACTCAGCCAAGTGCCTCTCTCTCCCCTTTAGTCCCACTCTCAGATCAATTCCTCCTCTCTTTCTCCCTCAAAGGGCCACCATCAAGATCAACACTTTCATATCTTCATCAAAATGTTTGAGGTGAAAGTCTCTTGTGAGATGGATTTCTTATGGGATCATTAGTTAAGAGAGGACTACAGAAACATCATAATAGTCCTCATAAATTGTTAATTAGTCATGATATGGACATGTGGATACAAACACAAAAACACATAGCATGGGATATGCCTATTATCTAAAATATAAGACATGTGGACATTTTTAAAATTATGATTTTTATATTTAAAAAATTAAAAATATTATATAGTAATTGCACAAATTAAACAAAATATAGAATGAGGCATAACTTTCCAACATCTATAAATATAAAAAAACTAAGATATTTCATGATACAAAAATATGAATAAAAGCTTTTCTTACTTGTCATAAACATTATTGCAGATAAACAAAATTTGATAAAAAAATAGCTGCAAGTCAGATGTGGGTGCTGCTTGTGTGAATCAGTGCATGGGAAATTCAATAGCAATAACAACAACAAGCTTTATCTCACTACGTGGGGTTGGCTACATGAATCCTTCTCTTCAATGTGTCCTATTAAGTGTAATATTCATTTAATCCTAATAAATTAAGGTCATTTTTTTGAGTCTTTTAAGTCTACTTACATGTAATCATACATCAACTCTCCTAACTGGGTCATCGGACGGCTGGCATTTTATGTAACTAAACCATCTAAGATGACTCTCTCTAATCTTATCTATCATTGGAGCAACTCCAATCTTATCACACATATTTTTGTTTCTCATTTTGTCTCTAAGTGTAAAATCACTCATCCACCTGAGCATCTTTATCTCTGCAACACTTAATTTTATGCTTCTCTTTAATTGGTCAACATTCTATGCTATAAAGTATTGCAGGTCTCATCATCATCTTATAAAATTTTCTATTAAGTCTAAGCGATACTTTGCTATCACACAATAGGCCTGATGTGTTCCTTCACTTAGACCATCCAACTTGAATTCTATTAATAACATCCACATATATCACCATCACTTTAAACAATAGACCCTCAATACTTAAAATGCTCACTTTTTAAAATGAAATTTGTGTAAATTAGAAATGAATGAATAAAATAAAAATAAAATTAGCATATGACCGATTAGGGATTTGCATATTTAAATAGTAATTGAAAGACAAGTGTGTCAGGCTTATCGAACACACTTGTTGGATATGTTGAGCACTTGCGATCAATATTTTTTTATTTTTTTAATTGGATAAGCAGATGACATGTTTGTTATATGCCAGAGGCATGTTATGTTTTAAACATGTTGGACATAGCATACTGCTTTATAATTGAATGTTGGTGCATAGGGCGGGCTGTAATCGATCTAGGCTAAGTTGAGTACACCATGGATTGGATTTGAGTTAGTCATACTACATGTTCATATTTGATTCGAGCTTGACAAAAACTTTTGCATATATGTTTAAACTAGTTTAGATTTTTCTATAATTGTACTTGGCTTGTATTTTATTTGACTTAGTTAAATGAATGAGTGGTAACATGAGCTAATAAACAAAATAAAATTTTAATTGAATACTTGACTGACTCTTCATCTTAACATATAAGTTCTCAAATCTACATAAACAAGTAGTTTAATGAATTTGGAATTAACATCTAATTGTTTTACCCCAATTTAATAAGATAATAAACAAGCCACAAGCAAGCTTTCTTGCAATCATACAACACAAATAAATACAAACTAAGTTGCTCATTGAAATAGAGAAATTAAAAAAAATTATTACATTAAATGAAGACTTGCTAGTATAACAACAACAACAACAACAACAAAGAAGTTATCCCACTATTAGGGTTGTGAATCCTTCGTCTTGTGTCCTATTATGTGTCAAATTATCATTTAATTCAAGTATACTTAGGTTTTTTATACATCTTAACCAAGTCTTTTAATTTCTCTACCTTTTCTTCTTAAATCAAATCTATGCATCTACTCTCATCTTAACGGCGGACAAACCATCTAAGACCATTTCTAATCTCTAATCTGAGTCTCAACTTTTTTCCTTTAGATTTTATCTCTAAGAGTCAAAATCATCCACTGAGCATCCTCTCTATAACACTTAACTCTTTCTTTTGTCGCCAACATTCTGCACTATCGTTCATTGGTCTTACCACCATCTTATAAAATTTTCCTAAGTTTAAGTAACTTTTCTATCACACAACGCCGATGCATTCCTCCACTTCAACCATCCAACTACTAATAACATCTCCATCTATTTTCACCATCATTTTGAACAATAAAACCTAAATATTCAATCACTCACTCATTAATGACTTGTTCACCAATGACACTACTAACTTACACTATAAATTACACTCCATATATTCCGCTTTAGATCTACTTAAACAAAAACCTTTAGACTCTATTGTTGACCTCCATAATTCAAGTTTCTCTTGGACTCCCTCTCTAGTCTTATCAATAAGAAGAATGAGCAAAAAGCATACACCAAGGTACATCTTCCTGTAAATGCCTAGTAAGAACATCCATAACTAAAGCAAAAAAGATGAGGGCTTAAAGTTGATCATTGATATAATCCAACTAAAATAGGAAAATATTTTATCAATCCTCCTTGTGTTTGGACACAAGTAACAACTCTAATACATATATACTTACCTAATACAATATTAACCAATATTAAATTCTAGAACTCTCCGACATCTCTTGAAACTTTATCATAAGCTTTCTCTAAATCAATAAATATCATATGAAGACTTGATAGTATAAATTTGAAAAAATAAAAAACTCAAAAATAAATACTTATCTAGATAAGAAGCAATATGCAAATTCACTAATAATGGATTATTAGGCGATTAATATATAAATTAGTAATTTAAAAATATGCAAAACTATTATTAATATTTTGAAATTAAATTTTATTAATATTAAATTTGTACTTCAAAATTAAAAAAATTAATAAATAAATATTGAAAATATATATTTAAATTAATTAATATATTATGATAATAACATAACAAAGATATAATAATAAACACATTAATAAAACTAATATGTTATCAATAATTAATCATAAAATATTATTGCTGTCAAATTGTAATATATTACTATCAAATAAGCACTTAAGAGTTATTTGGTTGCAAATATTTGTAGTGTACTATACATCAAATGCATATATTTCAAAATTTTCACTTTTTTATACATTGCATGTAAAAATGGAGTATGTTTTGAGTGTACTTAAAATATACTCTATGGTTCAAATTTGGTGTATTTAAAATTCATTTGTGAAATCGTTTGGTGTAAGGTGAGATCATCCATTGTGGCCATCTACCTCTCACCATCAGCTTAGGCATCATCAACCCATATCTTATTTTAGTATTTTATTTTCCATTACTTTGAACCAAATAAAAAAATCTTACTTTTATAAAATTTGCAACCTAATAACATGACATATTTCAAATACATTATTTTCACTTTACACTGCATTCTTTTTACACTACATTTCAAATTCAGCCAACAAAACATCTTAAAAAAATCATATTTAATAAAATAATATATGAGCTATAATTGAACTTAATAACAAATCTTTGACATCTATAATCTCTATGTATTTTACCTATAAGAGTATATTTGGTTTTAAAAAATTGTTTCTCACTATAGAAATTTTTTAAAAAAAAGTAAGAAAGTTATAGACAAATACGACTATGGCAACTATTTGAAAACAATGCTACGAAAAAATTGCCCCAAACAAATCTTAAAAAGAGGAAGATATAAGATGACACTTGGTTGAGTAAGTGTAAGAATGTGTGTGTTTATGAGAGAGAGAGAGAGAGAGAGAGAGAGTGGAGTAGAGAGGAAAGAGAAAGGAGAGAGGAGAGAGAAGAAAGTATAGAGGTGGCCAGCAACCTAAGAAGAAGAGAGGAGAGACTTGCGTGCAAAGAAATCAATACGGTTTCATGCCAAATTAAAAAATCCATGGCTTTCATGTAGCGTACATTCGATTTCTTTTAAATTGATCGGTTGACAAATTTATCGAATAAATTTGTTGTTAATTTTGAAAACCAGAAAAAGGAAATTGATCCAACTATAGTTACAACCAAAAAACCAAACTAAATTGGAATGCAATTTGGTTTATCTAATTTAATTTGAAATAATTGAATTTCTGATTATTAAATAATATTATTTCACGAAATCAATGAACCATATCAAATAAGTACATGGATTTATTCAATAGGATGCTGAGCAAAAAAGATAATTTGCTATAATATCAACTTAAAAGTACATGAAAGCTATGATAAAATCTTTAATGTTATCATCCCTTACAATCTAAAGAAAGAAAACAACCATCAAAGAAATTCATTTGAGATTGAAGTACTCAACAACAAGCATTTAGCCCACTACATGGAGCCGGCTACATGAATCCTTCTCCATTGGGCCATATTAAGAGTCAAATTCTCATTTAATTAAGGTAATTTTTTATATTTTTCAACAAAGTTTTTTTAAGTCTACCTCTATCTTTCTTAAAATAGGATGAATCTAATACATCTACTATCCAAAGTGGGTCATCAAACGGCTAACATTTTATGTGACCAAAACATCTAAGGCAACTCTCTCTAACATGATCTGCCACTGGAGCAAAGATTGCAAATGAATTAAGCATTCAATAGATACTCGTGACTTGGCTCGGTTAGAACTTCGTTCTTGATCGGGTTGATTAACTAATCTAATGAGCTTGAACACTTTTGTAAATATTCAATTTCTAAATAAACACGTTTGAACAACTTATTATTTGGTTCATTTATATTCACGAAAAGTATCGTTTAAAGCGTGAACAAGCTCACTAAGGTGTTCGATTATGGCTCGATTAAGACTTGTTCGTGAACATTATTGTTTAAAATTTTATTTTTATAAGCTTAATAAGCTTTAATTGGTACAACTCATAAATATTTCTCAACAACTGCTCACGAACAAGCTCGATTAAGGCTTGATTAAAACTCATTTATTTCATTAAACGAACTACTCATTAACAGGCTTGATAATCTTAATTTGAACTGAGCTCGTGAACAAACTCGGGCCAAGCTCGGGCCAAGGTATAACAAGATTTTTTTTTTATCAAGCTTGAAAACCATCGTAAAGCTCAAATTGAGCTCGATAATGGTAAACAAGATTGAACTCAACAAGCATACTAGCTCGATTTTCATTTCATTTGAACTAGTGCTACTACTCCAACCTTTTCATGTAAATATTCATTTCGTATTTTATCTCTAAATGTACAGCCACTCATCCACCTTAGCATCATCATCTCTGCAACACTTAATTTAATGATTCTCTTTTATTGGCCAACAGTCTGCACCATAAAGCATTGCAGGTCTCACCATGATCTTATAAAATTTTCCCTTGAGATTGAAGTACTTGTATAAAAAAACAATATAACAATCGCTAACCATCAAAGAGAAAAAAATTTAAACAACCAACTAAATTAAGCTTAAAAAATATGAGCAAACCAAACTCCAAAGAACACAAACTCATAGAATCATTGATTAGCTTAAGGTTGAGCTTAAGTTAGAGAGTATACTTGAAGAAAATGAAGAGAATTTGAGTTGGAAAAATGGCTAAGGCTAGTGAAATATTTTGAATTGAGGGTGCAATATCTACCTCTCATGTTCATGCCATATCTGTTCCATATCTCCACTTGTGACAAAACTCTTACACTACTTCAGAATATGAATCGACATGCCATACACGAGAGAGAAAATGCCTCGACTTGGGGACCAAGGGTGAGTTGGAATTTCAAAGCACTTTCCACCAATCACTACTTGGTTAGAGATGGACATGTCAACAGAATTTTTACTCCATTATAAATTCAATTTTTTGGCTTATTTGGATTAATGACAATCAAAATTGATCTACAATCAATAACCAAATATTACAATTTATAATATTAAAAATTGAATTGAACCAACCAATGGAGCTTAGTTCAATTTGATTTTTGATTTCGACCAAATAATACACATCCTTAATGCCATGCCAAAAAATTAATGTGCTTTCATATGATAAGATCCACTTGTGACATAAGATGATTAATACTTAAGTTAAAAAATTTGAAGACCGTATAATTTTTATTAATATCAAAAAATTTGATGACCATTCACTAGATACATGATAAAGTTTTATCTAAAACTGAGAAGTTTACTGAAAAGTTTTTGTAGTGTAAAATTTCCAATTTAATAGAATTTCATCAAGTGTCAATGTTAAGTTTGTAACTTCATGTATTAGTAATGATGATGTTTACATAAGATATTCAAAATAAAACGTCTTCATGTATACTTCTAACAAATGCTCCGAGTATAATTGATGGGACATGCAAAAATAAGCTAGAATAATATAATAAAATGTCTAGGAAATAAAGTCTCCAAATTATTAAAAAAAAGATTGAGTATATGATGTTCAAATTTAGTATGTGTGATATTAATAATTATCAATAAATGTTATTAAAGAAACTAAAAGATGCCTAGGATTGCCAAATTAAATATGTTAAATTTATTATACCAAGGAATAAAATATACATGAGGATAACATTTCTACAATTTCAGCTAATAATTATCCTCTTAATTGAAGAAATTTTTTTCTTTATATCCTTCCTCTAGTATTCAACTTGCATGTTTATATATAAGCATTTGATCTCAGTTAAAGAGAAAAAATTTTCTAATCCAACATGGTATCAAAAAGATGTTTCTCCCTTCTAAATCCTATAACTCGCTTTTCACATCACTTGTAAACTACTCTCCAGCACTCTCCTCACATGTGATTCAATGAGCTCACATGTGACTCAATATGCTCATTCGCACCTCATACCTAGTGCATTTGCTTGTAACTCAAAATAGCTACAGCTCTCTCATATACCTTGCTTGCCTCAAAAAGCTAGCTAGTACGTGCCTTCTAGCTTATCATTATGTTGGCTCATGTGCCTCTCTATAACTCACAAATTTTAAACATGTTGGATGAACCCAAACTCATAAGACTTAAGAGTTCAATAGCATGCACAACTTTTTTGCTCTAAGCTACCTCTTATATTCTTCTTAAACAATGATATAACTTCCCAATCTTATCTCGAAGCGTCGAAATCCTCCACCATCTATATTACCATCAAATATAATAGTACCAACTCTCTTATGTGGTTGAGAGCTTTTCCCTTCCTAGTTGATTCCCATGACAAGCTCTATTACCTTGATGTCTATCCTCCAAGCATCAATAACATTGCAAGATGGTTAGTTTTCTATATTGTTCTTACATAGTGCTAAATAATCATGAACCTTCAATTAGCATAAATATCATGTTTCAAAATTCTACCATAAAGATGTGATTTTTTTTTTTTTGCCCTATATACTTTCAAGAAAAAAAATCTCTCATTCTACATTCTCTATTTTGAGATTTTTTTTTTCTCTTTCAATAAAATGATATATGGATCCAAGTATACTATAAAAGATAAAAAATAGAATGAGTTACTTCAATATCATCACATTTTGTCGATCTAACTATTTAAAAAGACAAAACAAAGAATTCTTTCTCACCAAATTTCCCTGTAGTCTTCAACCTTCTTTGTAGGATGTGCAAGCTCAATGGATAGCTAACTCCATCATTTCTCATATCACGATTGCTCCCTATCACTTGAATTTTGTGTGTCAAAGAAGTTTCTTCCCTTCCTTTTCTTACTTATGACCAATCAACTATAGTTATTACTTCCCAAGGTGGTAAGGAAAAGCATGGATGAAAAGGTTGTGCTTGAGGAAGCCTAGTATGAAAATAACATCTTTCCATCATGGGCTTATTATATACCAATCATCATCCTAATCGATGCTTGGAGAAATTCACCTATCCCTTCAATGCCAGGTATATTTCCACATTCAACCTAACTTTGCATTCTCTTTTGGTGCAATGTCTTAGATTATAACCTGCTTCAATAAATACATCCATTTGTCTATGCATCTCATGTGATCTCTTTCTCTAGGATTGTTGTAGTTGTTTCTACCAATACGTCTTAGATTTTAAATTATGATGCTTCCTTACATATGATAGGTATCATAATTACATTCATATGTTACACATATATCCCACTTACTGTCGCTAATGGCATTCCATTAGTCCTTTATAAAAGATTAATCTATCTTTCTTCTTCAACCTTAGACAATTTTCTATGCATCTCACAATTATTTGTCAACCATTTATCTATGCATTACCTAACCAAGATTCACAAATGCTTTAAAATTTTTATCTAGAATGTCACCCAGAATCTCAATTTTGGGCGCACTATCATCTTGGTCATCTTCTTCACCATACATGGAACTTCACCAATGTCTTAACCTTAACTTCAAAATTTCAAGTACAATGCATGTGAGTTTGGGAACATTATCATGTGTTATTTTCTTGTCCTCGTCTTCTTCTAGTAGAGCCCTTTTTAACTTTGTTCACTCAAACATATAAGAACCAAGTCCTTCTACTACTTAGTTTTCACAATTTTGTTTCCTTCATTGGTGACCGTATTAATCACTTAAGTTCACCACTTAAAAAAGTATTTTAAAGTCTTACTCAATATTATTTCAAGAAATAAAATTAAAATCTTTTATTTCAATCAAACTCTTGACATTAACAATACTCTAGAATTTGTACAATCTATTTTTCGCTCCGTTCGTATCAAGAATGGCATTATATATCAATCATCATGCTCACATACATCTCAACAAACTAGAGTAGCTGACTGTAAGCACTACCATCTTCTTGAAGCTCCTAGCACCATTATGTTTCATGCAAGTTCCTTGTAAATTCTGGGATGTCATTCTTACAACATGTAATTTTATCAATAATGTGCCATATATTGCTCCAAAAAGAGATGCTACATTGTCCATTATTTATTGCCATAAATCTTATTTTTTCACTTGACCCCTCACATCTTTGATTTGATTGCTCTATCCATTCACCTCCACCCCATGATATATTATATCCCCATGTCATTAGGTGCATCTTTCTAGGCTATTCTCATATGCTCATAGGTGTTATGATCCTTCTAGTGCAAAACTATATGTATTTATCAATGTTACCATTCATAAGATATCATCATACTTCACTCCCATTTCATCTTCCACAAAACACCTATGTTTATACCTCTTCTTATTAGCCCAACACCCACTCATTCTCATAAGTTTATGATCACATGGCTGAATCAAATAATAATACTTCCAACCATCTTATCTACTATGGTTGAACATTTGACTATCACTGAGCCCTCAAATCTACATCTTCCTATTATCCACAAAGATAAAACTAATATGCTAACCAACCACTAAAATTTTTCATATAATTTGATCATCTCCCCTTCCTTTAATGAGTTTGTCTTATCTTTGTTTATTGTAAATATTCCCATGATATACCAAAGACCCTATTAGACTATAACTGGAAATAAGCTATGATTATGAACTGGGTATTCTTCTTCAACAACACCATGCGAAATTGGTTGCACCTCCAACTAGGGTTAAAAAACATATTCCTTGTCGATGAGCCCTTACTATTAAATTCTATTTTGATGGCTCGATTAAATGCTACAATGATCTGTAGCATTGATTAAGATTTTCACTAGTTTCTCAAACATAATTCCATTCTTCTTTTTTGCATGGCCATTAATTGAAAACTGTCTATGATACAAACGAATGTCAGTAATAGCTTTCATTAAGAAGATCATACGAAATTAATTTATTTAGAGCAACCTCACTTAAATGGAGAACAAAATGCACATGCTTTGAAAAGTTATACGGAAAGAAACAAGATCATTGTGATAGTGTTGATCTCCATGCATATATATGATGTCAATTCGTGATGAATTGACGACGGAAAACAATGCACTAATCGCCAAAATCAGCCGAAGTATTATCGACGAACGTCATCAATTGACATCGAAATTGATCAATATACATATACGAAGGTCGACCAATCAAGAAAGTCCCGTTGCCGCAGTCGGAGGCTGGATGCGATAACAAATGCATGTCGTCAATGCGTCAACAGAAATCTTTCAAATGAGGCTCGTTTACAATTTCTTTGGAAAAAAAAAAGGAAATTTTGCTTGAACTCAATGATTGCCGTTGAACCAAAGCATCAATCGTAGCTGCGATCGTAAAATAATCTAAAATGTATATTATGTTTTTATATGAGAAATTTTCACTTAAATAAGAAAATCTATAAATACCCCTACAAAACCCTAATCCATTCCCCCAGCCCTAGTCTCCTCGTTTCTCCGAGCAGGTCATCCAGATCCTTTTCGACCCTTGTGAGCTTTATTCGCATCTCTGGCTCCCATCTCCGGAGTCATTCAGTGGCGGCACCGTCTCAGATCTCTCGCATCCCACCGGTCAGGTCTCTTCGTGCACCCACCTGCATGTACGCACACACTGGTGACAGCGAAGGCTCGTGGAATGCGTCACGTGCATCAGCGCGTGCTCTCGATCAAGTCTGTTGAAATATAAATACTTTTATGCAGCGTCTTTCGAAAACTGCGAGAGTATATAAATCGCCTTTTTTGGCTATTGCGTCACCGGGGCCCCATATTTTCTTGGCATGGTGGATATTTGGTGTTCTGGCAGCTCATACATCTTTCTTGGCGTGGATTGGTGTTATGTGAGGACAATCTGAGGAAATCTATCAAAATTTCATCTAAAATCTTAAACTTGCAATGAAACTCAATCAAAATAAGCAACATTATTCAAATCTCCTAAAGTTAAGTCAATATTAAATTGAATAGCCCCGCAATATTACGTTGAATGCTTAAACAGTGTCTTGGACGATCTATTGGTCTTAGGATCGAGTGGGGTTAACAAAACCTAAAATCTAATAATATTATTATAAGAATTTCAACTTTGTAAAATATAAAAAATTAATTACATGGCGTAGATCGATCATTATTATTTAATAGAGTTGGCGAATAATCTGAATTATCAACATCCGATGATGGTTGAATGGAGATTTCAACGAGGATACTTTCATCAAAATGTGATTTCATCAAATTAACTCAAATTAAATATCAATCCAAATGCAAATTCATTAAGCTAAAATGAAATTGATATTTAAAAAACTTAAAGCTAAAATCCCACATTTGTTTGGAGGTGATAAATTAAGAAAACTTTAACTCACAGAAATCAATGTCAAGTCAAACATTATGTTTATTCATCACTCATACCGAGGGCGTAATTATGTCCTCGATCGCTGGTTAATCACGTTCTGATCAAATTCTGATCTCGGTTCTTGCCAATTGCACCATTATATTCCCTTCAGTATCATCCTTTAATGAGTATAGGAGGCACTTGATGAGCAAAATGCTCCGCCTAAGGTGGACTTAAACTTATCTCAAACACCAAACACCACCAGGTCATAAGGATCCCTTGGGCAGACTAATAGGTACCGAGGATCCTGGTAGGACTAAAAGTAATAGCACCGGATGATGGGATCTTGATTAAGGCATCGTTCCCCAAGCATCGTAAGTAAAGGATGATGAATTTTTATCTAAATTCTCCTACTTATCGCGCAAAGCATGTCCAAGTTCTCTCGGCATTGGAGAGGTGCTCTTATAAACCTAGAATGATCTAAAGTCCTCACAAAATGAGGTGAAATCTCCAGGTAGTGTCTTATCTTATTCTCTATCTTTCAGTTTGAACATTAAATCATATTCTCTTAATCGAGGGTGGGAGATTTTGGAACCCACACTAGTTTCATAAACTTTGCAAGATTCTTACTAATATTGGACTATATGAATGATCACTTTAGTTTTTTTCCTTAGTATGGAGACTTTAGATGTGTATGTTGATGGCATCCATTCAATTAGATGTGATATGTCCATTATCATTGAAATAAGATAACATAAGAAGAAGATATTTATCATGAGATAACCAGGACATCAAAAAACACTAACAATGAATTTGCTTATAGCAATAAAGATTTTTTATTTTTTTGTCAAAAGGTGCTTTACAAACTGTTTAAAAAATAAGCCTTCTGGATGTAAGTTTGTTAACTCTCCTATAGAAACATTGCAATTATTTGAAGATGATGAAAGCTATGAAGATTCTTCGTTATCAAGGTCTTGTTGGCAATCATCTGATTGTCACGTAACCTAACATATTGGTTGTTGGCAAAGTAAATCATCACATGCAGAAAAATATTTGCTACAAGGATGCCCTAAAAATTTTAAGATATATCCAAAAATTGAAAAGAAAAATTCTAATACATCAACATATGATCATTTGAAGATTGAAGCAATTTCCGATGCAAAATATGTTGGACCTATAAAGTGTCAAAAATATACTTCAAGATATTAGCCTTTGTACGTGAAAATTTCTATCATAGAAAACTAAGAAGAAGATCTACAAATTAATAGATTGGAAAGTGCTATCTTTAAAAATTATAAAATTAGGGAGACATGTTTAATATAATATTAATTGAGAATATTCATCACTTTATTTCCTTCTTTTGGCATTTACATTTATGCTGAAAGGGACCTGATCTAAGCCAATAAGAACAAAAATTTCCCCTTTCAATGCATTGCATGTAAGAAAAGTGTAAACCGGGTGCATAAAGCTACTACAAATTGGGGCATGAGGATGCTTACCCAGCATTTATAGAGATGATATATCTATTGCCTGAACTTGGGACCTCCATATAAAGGAGGCAACATAAACTTACCTTAGAACCGCCCTATTTTTAAAAAGTAAACAAAGATGGGAGAACTTAAGCATTGGTTAATTTGCCCCATTTTGAATTAGAGCTACAGAAATAGACGATGACAATGTACATGCAAGGTAAAACTACATACCACTTAAACCCTACATTAGTGGAGCTTCATGTATTGGGTTATCCCTTTTTTGTATTTAATGGGCAAATAACAATGACTAGCTAGCTGCATGTACTGAAATTTGATATGATCAAGTATTTCTATAACCTTCTGATTCATCTTCCAAATTCTTGACATTCCCCATCCTTAGCTACCAGTTAGCTCATATACATTAATCTTTTGAAAGATTTACATACATACCACACAATTTTTATGTATTTACATGTCTAATAACTAAAGTTAGATATTTACTTATCTACCACTTTCCTATCCTTAAAAAGGTGCATTTCACTTTAAAAAAGTGAGTGATTATGATATTTTTGATGTGATATTGAAGAAAAAGGTGTTACATAAAAACTAAATTTTAGGTGTTTGATGTGTAAATAAATAAGAATTGTGTGGTATGTATGTAATTCCCCCTGATTTTTTTGGATGATTAGAATAAACAAAAGGTCCCAAACCATTCATTAAAAAAAAAAAATTCCAAGTCACTTGGATAGATACAACTTACTAAAAAAATTTATCAACATTTATGTGATACAGCTGTAAAAGGCTAGATATTTTGGTGCAATTATCTAAATCATAGCTGCATTTTTTTATAAAAAAATTCCAAAAAGAATTTTCACTTTTTCACTCTTAATTTTTATCCTGTTGAAGGCAAGGGTATCATGAGGAAACATGAAAGACCATAGTGAAAACTTTTGTATGTTTGTACGGTGAAGGACAGTGGACACTTGAAGAAAATTCAGGCATTAAAAACCAAATATTGTCAATAAGTATTTCAGTGTGCCACCAAATCCCCTGATGATACGATCTACACATCTCCATGCCATACCAAAATGAATATTTTAAAAATAACTCCCAATAATTAGCCAAACTAGCATTTATAAAAAAAAAAAAAAATTCATAATAGCATTTTTCGTATTTTCACTCTTAATTTATATCCTGTTATTGAAGGGACAGAGTATTGGGATGTGGAAAACATGAAAGATCAGAATGAACACTTCTGTACATATATGCGTAAGGAGAATGATGGTTCACTGTTAAAGTACATTAAGACAACCAATCTTATCAATGAGTATTTCAGTGTGCACCAAATCCCCCAATAGCACGATTTCCACATTTTCCGGTCATGCTATATTAAATCTTTTAATTATATCATAAAAATTGACCAAAATAACATATGCAATATAAAGCAAGAACACAAAGCCAAAGCAGACTTGGGCTGCTAATCAAAGCGACGCACCGTTGTCCTTTCCTTTCAATCTAGTGTTTTCCAGTAAATTTCAAGTAATAAAGAGTATAAATAAATAAGGATATCACATCACCTTGGGATTAGTGACCACTACTCCAAATGCACTGAAAGTGTCATAGAGAAGTTTCTCATCCACATCCTGCAACAGAACGCTCAAAGTGAAAAAGGAAGCCATTTAGAGTATCAGACACTCGTCAATGCCACGGAGGAAAGTTTTACCGGATCAAGATTTCCAACAAAAAGTGCCCCAACATCCAAACTCTTCTTATCTTGGGAAGCCTGAGAAGAAAAATAGAAAACAATATCCATGAGTACAGAAATTTACATACAGGATACCAATAAACAGAGAAAAGTTCCATCCAATGTCAATATCTAACAAAATATGATTCAAAAGAATGTTATAAATAGCAAAAATCAAGAAACTTTGTTTTTTACGTAAAGGATTTCACAATGTTGAAGTACATGAATGATTCTACCAATGCTTGTAAACTTGATCTTACTTTTGATCTACTATTCAAATTTAAATTATTGCTTTTATGATAGAATCTTGATCATTACTACTTCTAGATTTGCTCTCAAAGGTTTCATGTGAGATTTCAAATTCAAGCCATTCTAACATCATTGTTCAGAATAAAATAAATGTGTTTGCTGGTTTTACGTCAAAGGTAATTAATTTTAGCTAAACTTTTACACTTTTTAATTTTTCATTATGCATCTCATCCCAAAATGCATTACTGAATAATAATCATTAATTAATGCATGTAGGTGGTTGAAAATTTGTCAAGTTTTGTAGGACATTGTGGCATGAATCTTGATTATTGATAAATTTTATATTAGCTCTCAATTTTAATGATATTTCAGTTTTGGTGACTAACATCATCATCTATAAAAAAAAACATGTTTGTTATTCTTGCATCAAAATGACTAATCTTTCAAAGGTTGAATGTCGCTAGTGACTTATGGCTTTTCATGGCTTTCAATGTACAACTCAATCTAAGTTGTAAATCATAGACCTTAAAGCATTTTACATAAAATTAGTATCAGAGTTTTGGTTATATCAAAAAAAAAATTGGCTAGGAGTATGGCTCAATATCAAAGATAATTAATGGAATTACAAAGGGATGAGAATTTAATTTACACAAACAATTGAAAGAATTCATAGCAAGACTACACCAAATGAGTAATGAGTGAATCAAGTTAAAGTATCTGAAGAAAAATAATTACCTTCATCGCTAAAACTTGCCAAACATACAATGACATTCATGGTCAATTTTGATTGTGTTCAAGAAATTGATGTTGACAAAAATTCTTTTAAGTTTCAAATGCAGACGATGATTTATTTTACAATATAAATCCATCTAATTTTCATGAATTAGAAATTGTGCCCACCTTAAAACCTACTCATGAACAATAACTTACACAAAGGTAGAAAATGAGTTTGAAATAATGGTTAAATATGAATATTATCAAAACTTGAACTTCTAAGAGAAACTGAATCCAAGCATAAAATGAACCCAAACCTAGAGTTGAGCAAGAATGATAAAACCAAATTTTAAATTGAATTAAGTTTGGCTCTAACTTATTGAAAAAATTGAATATGAGAGCATACAATCATAATACAATTAGAACATAAATCTAATTTTAGTTAATAATCAGTGTTTTCATATAAACTTAAATATATTCTTGAATATGATCTTGAGCTGTTAATAAAATTGAATCAATTATGATTATAAATTAACCATGTTTGTTCAAAATGATAAACAAATTGACAAATCTAATAAAAGGACTGGATGAAATTCGAAGGTATCTTCACAAAACAAATTTAAATTGACTTTGTTTTCAATTCCTAAATTACAAAATTATAAATATAGACTTAAAAGAAAAAATATTGCATCAATAATTTAATAAAATAATTAATTATCTTCGAACAGATTATCTATCAATATAGTCGTAACATTTTTGTGAGGTTTGCATGCATTTAATTTCCTTTATCATCTACTCTGCATTATATAAGTATTTATTTGTGTCCATTGAAATGCATATTAATATCTTAGCATTTTCATTATTCACTTCTTATAATTTGCATGTATACATGATTTTCATGACATTGTTCACAAGAAATCGATAACTAATCAATGCAAATATAAATCTATTGTGGATGTGAACAAGAGACATGTGAAATTCAAACAAAGGAATAAGATATCGTATGCTTAAATCCTAAAATATTCTTTGCTACCACAACAACAACAACAACAACAAGCCTTTATCCCACTAAATTGGTCAATTTTCATCTCTATTGTGTCCTATTATGTGCTCTCATTTAATTCAAGTATACTAAGGTCATTTTATACATCTTAACCAATTCTTTTTGGTCTACCTCTACCTTCTTAAAAATCTATCTCAACTCTTCCAGTCATGGATGAGACGCTTTATGTGGTCAAACCATCTAAGGCACTCTCTAATCTTATCTGAACAATTTTTTCCGATTTTTCATTTTTAGCTCTAAGAGTAAAGCCACTCATTTGCATCCTCATCTTTGTAACTTATTAATCTTATTTACTTCTTATTGGTAAGTCATTTCTAAGTCTTTGCGTCTTATAAAATCTTATAAAATTTTCCCTTAAGTTTAATTGGAACTTTTCTATCACACAACCGCCGGATGCATTCCTCCACTTCAACCATCCAACTTGAATTCTACTAATAACATCTCCATCTATTTCACCATCATTTTGAACAATAGAGCCTAAATATCAATCGTTGAAACTACCCAAAAAAAAAAAGCTTATAAGAAAGTGGTGCTACATAGAATCTTACAGCACATTGGAATGAACACTTGTAAATTTAAAATACAAGGAAGCATTTGTATTAATCCAATCTTCATTCTTCACTATGTCTAACATGACTTTATTTCATGAATGTCATTGATTCTTGTCTCTACCCATCTCCTCTGTATGAATTCACACTAACATATTACCATATAAATATATTAATCTTATTGCTAAAACGATTTTAGATGATAAGATTGTGCCTACTACTAATGACCGATATTAATAGTATGTTATACATTGGCATAAGAAACAAAATTATGATGACTCATGGATCACTTTGCAATAACTATAATAATTATGGATAAATTTACTTGATGAACACCAAATGATCAATTCATCGAAGTCAAATTTTTCCAAGATGGAAAATTAAAAAAAAAAGAATAGAAAGCATATGGTTATCAAAAGCATAAAAAATTATCAGCATTAGAGTTTTATAATGCAACATTCTCTTCTTTGGTTTTGTTTTGTATAATCATGCATATGATGTTGGTTTAAATAAGACTGAAATGCACTCTATATTATTTTGATTATTTCATTGGCACCAGCCCACTGCTGCAAGGTTTTAACTCAATTCCAAGTTCAACACATATGGAGTTCAAATTTATTTCAAAACTCAACAATTGCTGAGTTTGAAAAGAATTGGGTATAACAGCTACTTCTCTATTTTTCTCAACTTTACCTACTATTACAACTCCATTTTCCAACAATCTTCCGACTCTAGCTGCCAACTTCCATTATTGCAAATGTTTTCCACCACCAATATTATTTATTGTTCCCCTACAACTAGTGTCGTGTTTCCCACTAATCTCTACATGTTCCTTTATGTCCCACAACTTTGGCTACAATGCTATTGTTTCCTGATAAACTCAATTTATCACATATGTTGCTTCCATTACACCACCTATGTTTCCCGCTAACTGTTACATCTTACCTCTAATGCTTTTGATTATGGTTATTCTATAGTATTATCGACTTTCTCTGCCCTTGCACTAGAATAAAGAATAGGAGAGAATAAAGAATAGGAGAGCTGAACTTTATATGTGTGTTGTCATGTAAGATATATTTAAACCTATTTCATTTGACTAGATTTTTAATGAAATTTGGATCTTTTCTGGGTTACACGAAGAACCCCTAAGGCAAGGATTTCAAAGAGCATTGAATAGTTGAATAAAATTTTCAATTTTTCTAGTCTAGTATATATGCATTGTTGGCATAGATTATTTGAGTGTTTCACAAGTAATGATAATTACCTTCAAGGGACAAATCTTTGATATCGACATTTACTAGATCTCATATGTAGTGATCTGTATCCATGTTCTTTCTATTAACTTGTTTAACGAGTTGTGTGCAATCATGACTGAAGTTTTGAGAAGTTTGATTCATAAATTTTTTTTTATGTATAAATCATGATCATTATTGGATTTGGTAGTTGCTCACAATTTCTTATAAGATTTCAAATTTTGGTGATTATCGCATCATTGTTTGGAATGAAGTAAAGTTATTTATCATTTATACAACAAATAAGGCTAATCGTCACTAAAATTATGAGTAGGTAACATATAAATTATGAATTTACATATGTTATTGTAAATTTCATCATAAATTTGTATTAAAAAACCCCAGTACCTAAACTGTTTTACATCACAAGCAATCCATTTTATTGACATCATTTGCATCTTTATTCAACTACTATTCCATCTAAAAACATAACTCATATGCAGTTTTTTAAGAAAAACTCTCATGTCCTAGGAATAACCACTCCATCGATATGATCATGGTTAGTTAGAATAAAATTAACTTAGTGAAACCAGAGTTCAATTCAAACACCATGGGGGAATGTTTTCAGACTGATTAAAAAAAAATTGTGGAGAATAAAAAGCCTGAAATAACAAGCATAAACCAAGGATTTATTGATGGAAAAATTGGATTTTGACAAACTAACAACATTACTGCATGGCAACGGTGTTGACCAATAAAATCAGGGAGCACCTATAGAAATGAAATTAAATCAACAAGAGAATAGTCAGCAGGCTACCTCTCCCACCTATGAGGACCAACGGGTTAAACCTCTAGGCCTGGCATTCTGTGATCCCTATTCCCTTGGACTGATCCAAGGAGCCGGAACCGGCTGGTCTAGGAAGCACTATGTAGGATTCAGTTATATTACGATTAGGCTTTGATTCATTTAAAACAAATAAGTCCTTATGCATATTAGGGTTTATTTTTTGTTGTTTTGAAGATTGAGATTGTATCCTCTTTACTCATTTCTCTCTTTGATACATAATTTCATTTTAATCAGGTGAGACTGTATTTTGGTTGAATTTAGATGCTGAATCAGTTTTATCTCCGATAAAAATAGACATCCGTCGCTGTCCAGCTGACTAACTCGCTGTTCCTGCACCTGGAGACTCCATCCCAGCCAGCCAGCGACCATTCAAGGCCTTCCACAATCCGTCCTGCTCCAACCTGCCTCATTATTGTTGTTTGGGACCAAATCTGTAGCAGAATAGGTGAATTCCAGCCACCTGTGATGCCATCCATCCCACTAATCAATCCAAATCCGATTCCTGCAGCAACCGGCTAAGATAATCTTTCCCAATTTCAGGTTTCTTTCATCCCTAGCTCATGTTCACATTTTTTGCAGCTTCTTGCTTAAGAATGGTTTAGAAAATTTGAATTTGTTCATGCCCCCTAGGATCTTATTCTCTCTCTAACATCACACTCCAACTATTAACTATTAGTAAGTCCTTTTTTTTTTTCGAGCTTTCTGGAGTCTCTAGACCACATTATACAATATTTTGAACATCTACACACTGCATGTGGTTATAAGGTCCAATATTGGTGTAAGGATCGGATAGATGATATGAGAATCTCATCATATCGTGGTCCAAGTTAAGGAATTATTCATACTCTTTCCTGAAAGAGTAGACTGGAAGTTACAAACAATAACTCCATTTCCCTCATCCTTGTCCTCCTCTTAACTATAGGTGGTTTTGAAAATGTCATGTTTATCTAAAATGAACCAGTGTCTAGCCAAGGAAAACTTTTCAAGTAAACTATAAATGGATAGCATTGATGTCCAAACTGAGCTAGAAAAACACCTAATTGATTGTCATAGAATTAATTAAAGCCCTAGATTTCTACTATAAATCATTAAAAAAAAATGGAAATAAAAATTGATGGAATGTTGGAAAAATAAAGCTTTCAAATTAAACTAGAAATGGTACCATGCTATTTGACTTTGTAGCACACATTGCCAACGTTTCTCTTCTATAAGAAGAGAGCCATCACTAATGAGAATGAGTTCTTCATAGAAATAATGGAGTGATCTAACCATAATCTATCTATTTCTGCAATACAAAAGCACCACTCTCATCTAAATATCATGTTTCAGTTTCCCACGTTTGGAATTTTAATGTGAAATGTAAGGCCACGAAAGAAGAGACCTAAAGAAAAGAAGCACCTCACCTTATTCACACGGATAGGCTTTCCATAAAGTTTAATCATGTTCAAAATCTTGATTGCCTGAAAAAAGAGGGTGTCGTTATTTTGGAAAGTTATCAGGCAAAAGCTGGCAATGAACCATTTTCAAAGAATATAGAGAAATTAAATCAGGTTTCAAACACTCACATAATCAGCATCTTCTTCACTTCGGAACTCTATAAATCCATATCCTTGGTGAAGATTTGTCACTCTATCTTTTGGAACATAGACATTTACTAGAAAAAAAATATATAATAAACAAGAAATTCGTAGATTTAATATGTGTCATGAAAAGAATGACAAAACAGAAAACAAAATGATGCAGATTTAAGGTTAAGCATCCTTATATGCAGTTATAATGATTGAGTAAATATAGTTCACACAAAAAAATTAGAGGCCATAGATGAAAAACAACTAAATGCACAAAGATCGCACTATTTAGCTACAAAGTAGAAAATACAAGAATGAGAGCCTAAATGATAGTGCAATGATTGATTATATCTAAAGAAATCCATGAGAAATTCAAACCATGAAAAATCAACAACAATTGAATTTATTTTATCACAATTACAATTATCATTGAATTAAATTTGAACAAAATCATTAACCTACTTAAAAAAACATTTTTAAAAGAAGTTCGAAAAAAGGAAAGAATTTACTAAAAAAAATAAAAATACGGGTCACATGTCAACACAAATAGACTACTTCCTTAAAAATTAAGTAGTGGAACTTATAAAGCACTCAAAAGAATCCCACATCCAACATGCACACAAAAGTGAAACTAAAATTAGAAATTTTATTAAATCAATAGCTCAGTATTATATGCCTCAAGTATTTTTTTAACAGATTTCTCAACCCTAAGTTTGCAGGTATGTTTGGCACACAATCAGTCATGTCCATTTTAATTAATCCATAACTCCATTCTCAATCATGCATAGATAAGTATCAAACCAAAACAACGGATCAAAATGTGCAGAAGGCAGAACAACTTACAAACCAAAACTCATAAAATCTTGTAAGTAGTTAGCAATAATATTGCAGCAGCGTTGTGCTAACAATAATCAAAGGTAACAGAGTTTGCAATTATCGAACAAATAGTAACTCCTTCATCCATTTACGACATAAATCAAATTCAAGCAACAAACAAATTGAATCACAATTTTTGAACTACAAATAAACAACAAATGAACTATCCCGCCATGCAAAATCACAACTACCATATCACTAGAAAATCAATATGATAGAAAATGAAATAAACCCCAAGATGGTCTCCCAACTACTTGCATGTGACCAATTTAGTCACAAAGCATCACACTTCTCTAATTTAGTCTCTAACTATACAAAATTGATTCAAAATGATCCCTAAAGTAAAAAATGATACAAATTTGATCACAATTTAGTCCTCAATTGTACAAAATTGATTCCAATTTAGTCCTCGAGGCCATTTTGGATCAATTTTATACAATCAGGGACTAAATTAGAGAAATGTGATACTTTGAGACAAGATTGGCCATATGTATCATACATTTACTATATAATCAAGCTAATAAGATCCAAGTTCTTCACATAGGAAATTGCATCAAATGATATACTAAGAAGACATTAAAATAGCATAACAATTAAAAAACCTACTACATGAATGATTCATTAAAAAAATAAAACACTAACATTTGTCAAAAGGATTGTAATGTCAATTTTGAGTAGCATAAGATGATACAATAACAATTGGGACTTACTAAGCTACTTGAACAAATAATTCCCATAGTAGCTCTTTAATCTGTAGTATGAGAGTAAAAAATTAATGACAAGAAATAAAGCATATATAGGACAAAACTTAATGGCAATAAATAAACCATATATAAAACTCTATTTCAACATATTTTCAATTTAAAATCAAGTGACATGAGAAATATGACAACGAACCATCAAGTTCTTTTAAAGAGGAGCATCCATAAAAATTAGAAGGGTTTCACTAAGGCTCTAAGATTGATTGCCATCTCCATTTGTACAATCCTTCTCTCTGCTTTTAAAGCTCCATGCTTTCACATATAAACCTTGGGATGCATCTTGATGTGTATGCTAATATAATGAAACGTCCAAAACACTACTAAGTTTCTTCCCAAAATTTGATATCGATGTCATCATTATACACATTATTTGTTTAGATCAATTGACGGAGGAGACATCAAAGATTTAGAAAACTGCCATCTTCCCCAAGCTACACTTGAAGCTAGACTATGTTGGCATGTTCTTTTTCCTTCAAATACCATCATGGCCTATATCTGTCCTACAATTGCATATATTGATTTTTCCCATTGTTTAAAAAGTGTTGAGCACAATGTAACGCACAAGGATTCTTTTTTTTTTTTGTTTAAATAAGCAAAGCGCGAATAATCTAAGTGACACTTCAATCAATTAAAGCATTCATAAATTGTATATCCATATATAATGTGTATACAAAAATTATTTAATTAACAAAACCTAAACCACATTAGCAATATTTTTTAGCAAAAATAACGATGTATCAATAACAATAACTTTCAACTATTCAAAAGGCAAAAAAAGAACCAAAGATGTAAATGATATAAATAATGAAGTGATGCAATAATATATTTAGACAGAGTATGTGCTCAGATTGAGTAACCAACTAGAGGCCAAGTGGTGGAGGTAGTGTTAAGCGAAGGTGTGTGAAGATGAGATAAAAAACACATTCTCAAGAAGAAGCATATGAACAAAAGCTACTAGATAACAAGAATTAGTAAAAAAGCATACAAGAAAACTCACAGGGGAGTGGAAGTGAAAAGAAGAACTGCCAAGAAATGACTAGTCCAATGGGAAAGAACAAACTAAGGAGTGAGGAACAAAAAAGAAAATCACATATGGTGTTATTGTCATAAATGTTGAATCAAATCATAAAATTTGAACTAATTTTTTATCTAAGCATGAGAAAATCGTACACCGTTACAACAGGACATGACGAAGCAATGCAACATGCAACTACGAGCTTGTGCTTCACGGGTAAGCAAGCGATGCACAAGGTCAGCGTATCACTTCGCTTCACTACTAAAATGTGCTTTTAACAACACAGGATTTTCGAAGTATTTCAGAAAGTAATGTCATATTTCTTTCCATAATCCTTATTTTTATTGGTTTACTGTATTAAAATCCTCGCATGACCAAAGCATTTTTCTTGCAAGATTTGGTTAATTTTAAGAAAAATTCCAGTAAGTTGAGTATATATTGGAAGTTCATCAGTTTAGGAAATGATACAACTACTTAATTGTGATGCATGAGCAAAACCCTAGGTTACATTTGAAAAGATAGCATAAATCATTATTACTAAATAGCTACTCCCCTAAATGTTGCGCCAACGCTAACGTGAAACAGAATTGCCACCATACAATATTTCAGCGGTTGTAAAATCATAGGAAAAGATCGCTTCAATGGACTCTAAAAGATGCAGATAAAAGCACCAAACGTCCAAAGGTGATATCCAGTGGAGTGGCAACAAAAGTGAGGAAAAGAAGAAAGAACCTGGGGATCGAGGTTGCCGACGTAGGTGGTGGCTTCTTGGTTCCTCTCGGCGGAGTGCTGGCCGAGGAGGTTCGCTCCCACGCCGGGAGCGATCCGCGTCGTCATTAAGAGCAATTTCTGCTTCGCCTGCCCCGCCTGCCCGCTTTCTATCCGCCTTCACGGCTTCAACCTACAAATGACTAGTTTGCTAAGAACTCGACAGATCCAGATGAATAACAGGCCCGGCCCGTAAATATACAGACATGGGCTTCGCCACTATAAAAGTTTTTTGTTTTTGTTTTAAAAGAGTTGAAGGTAATTGGAATCATAATGGTATAGTTTGGTTACCTCAAAAGGAATATAGTGTAAAAAATATATAATATATTTGAATTATTTTAGATTATTTAGTTAAAAATTTTATAAATATATGAATTTATTTTTTTTTGTTTGGTAAAGTAAATATAATATAATGTATTTTGAAAATTGTGGAAAGCGTGACATTAATGAATTTATATTAGTGTATTTAGAATTCACCTAAATTATATACCAAAATTTAACCTTCTAGTGAATTCAAAATGCATTATACCACTTTGAAATTTTACTTTGCATCATGTCAAACGCAAAAAATAAAAAATAAAAAAATTTTAAAAAAAAATTAAAACCCTTGTATTTACTTTACTTTACTTCACTTTACTCTCAAACCAAATAGCCCTTATATAAAAACTAAAGCATGTGTTATGCATTAAGAAAATAAAAATAAAAATCTAGCATTTCAAAAAAAAATTGGCTCGAATTCAATCCATTGCAATAATAAATTTGAGATGCACATGATTTTCCATCACAACAACCTTTTTTTATGTAATTTATCATAAATATAGAATTTTGATGACATCTCTTTCTATTACAAAATAATTGATATGACCCGAAAATTCCTCTAGTACGAATCTTGATGATAAAGCAATCAAATACGGTCGAGATCAAGCTTAAAATATCATTCAAACTTTGAAACATCAGTTAAATTTCTAAAAAGCTCTCAAATATGGAGTGTTTATAGTCAAATCGAGCGTCTCGACGAGCCGGTTCCAACAAGCCAAAGATCTTACAATTCCGACTTTATTTGAGCATTCAAATATACAAAATACATCATATGATCAAGGGGATCATCATGAGCCGTCCGATGGAGAGGAGTAGTTCAGATTTTGCATGTATTTATAGAGACGCCACTTTTCTAATTTATAAATAGCCCCTCATTCCTCATATGAGGGGAGGCCAAGTGAAGGAGAAGGAGGCCAAGCAAGAGAGAGGAGAGAGCTCTAAAGATCCTCCAAGCAATGGTGCACCACTCTCAACCACCGGTGGACCGCCATCAACCACCACCACTAATCCCGTATCAGCGATCATCATCACCGTTGTCGTTGACATCATCGTCAACATCGTCAACATTAGTCGATTTATGCATTCCTTGTCCCTTTTCATATCTGATTATAATCCGGACGGGAAGATCTTGTACTCGATAGTAGCTTTTGTTTGGCAGTGGTTTTCCCTCTTTTTTTTCCACATAAAATTCGAGTTTTATTATTCACTCTTTAAATACATTGTGTGTGTTTGGATTTTCCAAAGAAATTTAAAACTTTTACTCTGTGGTTTTAGCAAACGCGCGTAAGCTGGGAAGGCGATTCTCATTATTTCATCTTGTATGGACCAAGTTTCCAACAATATCAAAACCACCATCGAGGTGGAGCACTTCAAGCTTTTAAAGAGAAATAGAATGAAGATTCATCAAACTTTGTTCCTTGATTCGGGAACTGGGGGGCAACTTTTAATCTCAGAAAATCACCCATGTTAAGCATCTAATCGATTACCATCCCAAGAAACAAGTCAAAGTTGGAGGATATTTCAACATTAAGAAGAAATATAGCTTTGCAAATTATGTTTTTCCAATCATACTCATGGAAAAACAAGACCAAGGTTAAGGAGCAACTTTGGCTACAACCACAAACGGATGTTTAATTGACTTCTTTCCATATGGTTAGCGTCGTTGGGTAACACTCTGACAAACAACCTAGGATAGGTCAAAGGTCCTTGGTGGACTTCCTACGACCTCTTCCACACAGGTTAACGTCATCGAGCAAAGACTCTGACAAACAACCTAGGATAGGTCAAAAGGTCCTTGGTGGACTTCCTACGACCTCTTCCACACAAGTTAACGTCATCGAGCAA
Source organism: Cymbidium sinense (assembly GCA_021442155.1). Taxonomy (NCBI): domain Eukaryota; kingdom Viridiplantae; phylum Streptophyta; class Magnoliopsida; order Asparagales; family Orchidaceae; genus Cymbidium; species Cymbidium sinense. Next base: position 94,958,683 of record CM038223.1, read on the forward strand.
AGACTCTGACAAACAACAGATTGGTCAAAAGGTCGCGGTGGCCTTCCTACGACCTCCAGTTAATGTCATCGAGCAAAGACTCGACAAACAACCTAGGATAGGTCAAAGGTCCGGTGGACTTCCTACACCTCTTCCACGCAGTTGCGTCATCGAGCAAAGACTCGGCAAACAACCGGATAGGTCAAAATCACCGGTGGATTCAATTCCTCTTCCATAGTTGCGTCGCCGGGTAACACTCGACAAACAACCGGATGGGTCAAAATCCTCGGCGATTCAATTCCTCTTCCACAGTTAACGTCGCCGGGTAACACGCGGCAAAACAACCGGATAGGTCAAAATCTCGGCGGATTCAATTCAACCTCTTCCATGCAGTTAGCGTCGCCGGGTAACACTCGACAACCTCGGATGGGTCAAAATCCTCAGTTGATTCAACCTCTTCCACACAAGTTAACATCATGGTATACTCGACAACGATCTCGGATGTCAAAATCACCACGGATTCAATTCAACCTCTTCCAGTTACGCGTCATGGGTTGGCTCAAGTCACACTCGACAAATAACCCGGATAGGTCAAAATCTCGATCGCGTCGCAGCGTAACGGTCACTGACAAACCACATGATATTGCGGTCATCCCGCCGTACCGGCGCCCGGTCGCCGCTTCAGCTCGCTTATCGCCGCCACCCCATGGTCCCCGCTGGTCCTGCATCGCTATCGGTCGCTGCCATGCCGACCATCGCCAGCAATCTTCGCCGGTCACCACCATCTCCGCCCGGTCATCCGCCGACTCTGCCCGTGCTTACTGCATTACTCTTTCTGCGCTTGCACCACCCCCGTCGGTAGCCACAGGTGCCCGGCCGTCGCCATCATTGGTCTGCCGCCGACCATCGCCCGATCTTCGCCGGTCACCACTCTCCAGGTCATCCCACCACTACCGGCGCCCGGTCGCTACACTGCGGTCGCGGTCCACTCTGCCGCCGCCGGCCGCAATCTCGCGGTCACCATCATCATGGTCATCATCGCCACTATCGTTGGTCATCAATTAATATTATATCTTTTCATAAATCGTCCACTCGTCGCTCGTCAACGTTATTACATTACTAGCTGCTTTCTCATATACAATTTTAATCCGTTATGGAATATCTTGTACTCAAAACGGATACTGATACATATGGAAGCTTTTCTTTAGGCCCGTGGTTTCTCTTTTCGAGGTTTTCCAAGTAAAATTCTAGTTTTATTGTTCACTCTTTAAATACATTATATTTTGGATTTCCCAGCTAAGTAAAACTTTTACTCTACCTTGGTTTTCTAGCATGCAATAATAAAAAAATGCAACAACTTTTACAACACATTTTAGTTCATCGCATACTTCATTAGCAAAATTGTGCAATCCTTCATTATATAATAATTTTTCATAGAATATCTCTTAGTGACTCTTCTTTCATCTCTAATGTATTTTTTATGATATCTCTTTTGTATTTTTGAAAGAGGTTGATCTAACTCCTCATTTTCTTTCATTTATGGTGAGAGTAGCTCCCGCTAGATTTTGGGTTCACATTATTAAATTACATTTTTTTTTAACTAAGTAATCATTTTTTATATGGAATTACATAAATTCAAACAATAACTTTCTTATAGCCACCTTACTCTAATAGTTTTGGTTCTCAAAATACATTTTATAAAATTTTTGAAATATAGTCAAAAAACTGAAAACAAAACACAGTCATGATTATTTTCTCCAAAACAAAATAGCCAAAAAATCAAGCTAAAATTCACCCTATGTCTCCAATGAGTAATTCTCTTCTTTGAGTTTTGACTACGCATAGGATTTACTAATATCCAACTTAAGCTCAAATTGAGCTTGAGCTTCTTTAAAAAAGTTGGGGGATTTAAGCACATACCACAGAATTGTTAGTTGTTTACATTTCTAACACCTAAACTACCATATTTACTAACCTAACACTCAAAACTTATTTTTCTCCCAAAAATTACCACTATGTTACCCTAACCACTCTTTTCGTCTTCTCCCAGAAACTTAGATCGCGAAACAGCCTTCACGCAAAATTGATTGGCCGGCATTCAAGCTTGAACAGTCTTTGTCCATCTTCGTGCGAGGCTTCAGGAACGTTCTAGCTTCACCAGCAATCGAACTCGCACAGGCTTTTGCTTTCCAACTTCAAAGTTTCGGATCCATTTTCGTGCGAGGCTTCAAGAACATTCTAGCTTCAGCAATCGAACTTCGTCTGGGTTTTGCTTTCCAACTTCAAAGTTTCAATGTGCAATGTCATTATAGGTACATTCAAAGCCTTCAAAGTTTTGGTTCCTACTGGTGTGTCCATTTTATGTTTAGAGTTCATTCAATAAAAGCAGATTCTAATCTCTCAAGATTTTATATTTTACAAATGGAATATACAAATTATTCATTTTTTTTGTTGTGATTATATATTTTTGTAACTATGTTGGATAATGACTGTTTGGTTGTTACATTTAAATTTGGCACGTATTGGAGCGAAATCAAGAATAAGAATTGGAAAAAGTACAATGGCGAAAAGCAAAAAACTGTTAAAATAGATAAAAGTATGTTTTGCTTATTTGTATTGATAGAAAATCGAGGCGATTTATCAGCAGGTAAGGGACATGATTACAAAATTTACTATCACATATGTAGTACATCTTCTAAGGATTACAAGCTTATAATCAATGATAATGAGGTGATTGAAATGCTTAACTCCGAAGTTGAGCGACTATAAATAGTTATTATAACACAAGAGGATTTAACATTGAAGGATGTTCCAAGCAATTGTGTAGTTGAGAAGATGTGTTTACAAAATGAAAAAGTTGATGATAATTGTCACATATCAAAGAATAATCCTCCTAGTTATTGGAATTTGGCAAGTGAAGTTACAAATGATTCTAATCTAGTAGTTGGTGCTCACTTTAATGACACAGTGAGTTTCAAGCAATTTCTTCTAACCAAGGCCACTGAAGAAAACTTTGGGGTGCATATTAAAGCTAGTGATAAAACACGGGTTATTGCAATTTGTTCTTATTGAGGGTGCCCTTGGAGAGTAAGAGCTTCTCTATATGCGGATGGTCAAAAATTCGAGGTGAGAAAGGTAGAAGCCTCACACTTATGCCTTGGTGTCAATAGGGTTGGTAACAAACAAGCCACATGTAGTTGAATCGCACATCAAATACAAGATATGGTGAAGAAACATCCAGATATTCCACCCAAACAAAGTAATAATAGTATTGAGTGTCAGTACGGATTGTCACTTTCATATATGAAACTTTGGTGTTAAAGAGAACTTGCTAGAAAATTTATCTTTCGATCAGTTGATAACAACTACAGATGGATACCAACTCTTAAAACGGAGCTTATCAAAAGAATCATGGCTCTCATATTACTTATAGCTATGATGATGATGATAATTCATTTAAGAGATTCTATGTGAGTTTCAAGTATGTGTTGATGGATTTCTTCTGGTTGTAGACATCTAGTTTGATTGGATACATCTATTTAAAATCAAAATATTTAGGTGTATTATTATATCGGCAAATTCTTTAGATGGCAATAACCGTCTTTTCACTATTGCCTTTGCAGTAGTTGAGACTGAATCTAGGAAGACATGGATGTGGTTTTACAGAACTTGTTTATATCTCTTGGTGGTGAGATTGAACCATTATCATTTATTTTAGATATGG